>CM024550.2:14703598-15149302 GCA_014182405.2 Eucalyptus sideroxylon | reverse complement strand
ATCGTTCTTCATGGAAGATAATGGAAGGTCAAAGACCTGTAGTTTTCTTTCTTTGTTGGACAGAACACCGAGATGAAGCAATAATTCCAATCGATCGTGTCCAGCACGGGGCTAGTTTTGGAGAGTATAGTGCACGCAATGCCATACCAACAATGTCATTCCTGACCTTGGTTACACGTTAAAGGTAATTAGATTCCGTCTATTTCGCAACAAATGAATAACCCTAATTACATGCTAAAGGTAATTAGGTTCCGTCTATTTCGCGAAAATAAATGATTTGAAAAAATATTTTCTTAAAAATGATATGATTTGGCCTTTTCGTTTGGGCCCAATCTTTTAAAGGAATACTTGTAATAACATATAAGGTGACAATCATTTAAGGATGAGTGTTTGATTAGTGGATCACTTGATAGGACCTCTCCCAATCAATGTGGGTTTCTGACAGGTTACGTAAAGCTTCGACAATAATTAGTCATAATTGCATGTGAAAAATAAGAGTTTGATTATGAACCTCAAGCTGAGTAATTGAGACATGAGATGAGATAAACATAAGCAATGGTCTGTCTTCTGGATGATTTACAACTATTATGCGACATTAACATTTAGCTACCATTCAAGACTAGAGATAGTGATCGAATAATTGAATAGACCTTCATGCACAATGAAACTAATACAATCATCGAGCTTTAGGAGAATTGTGTTGTCCCTCTAGTTTTTACCCCCTTAAAGCCTTAATTTTAGCAATATTCACTCGACATTTTAAAATTTGTTTGATTTGCTCCCTCATAATGACTGGGACCAAAATTGTCATCAGAATTTTGGTGAAGGACATCATTCGGGATGATGCAATTAGGGCGCGTTTATTAACGTTTACGTTACGGGAATAATTTCGATAATAAACGATTATTTTTTATTTTTCGGGAACAATTTAAAGCATTTTAAGCCATCTGGTAATTGTCAATAATTTCAATTCTTGGAATAAAATTGTGTTTGGTACTGTCGCGCTTAAAATTCATACTCCAAATCATTTTCTTTTAATTTTTAAATAATTTTATTATTTTTTTTTCATTTTTTTCCCTTTCTTTCTCATATTCTTCTTCTTCAAGTGCCCAGTCGTGGATCTTGAGATGGACCGACGACCAACCGGATGAGGGCCGGCAACCTCGCCGGGCGTCGTCGGCCCTCGTTGGCTAAGCCTTGCTGGCAGCTAGGCGAGTCTCAGCCAAGCCTTCGGCAAGCTTGTTGGATTGATTACCGATGATTAGCGGCCATGGGTAGCAAACGGCGGTGAATGACAACTGCAGCAGTGGCAATAGATGAAGAAGAAGAAAATGGAAGAAGAACAAGAAAAAGAAAATAAAAAAGAAAATATGGGCTTGATTTTAGAATTGTTTTTAAGAACAAGAATTAACATTTTTTTAATTCTTGATTTTGTTCCAAATCTACTTTCGGGAACAAAATTTTTTACCAAACACGATTACGTTCCAAAATTATTCCCATAAACAAAAGAATTTTTTTTTTTTTTTTTTACAATTTGGCCGGTTACCAAATAGGCCCTTAATATAATTGTACTTTATTGCCCATACTTTTCGGACCGTTATAATTTGGCCCCGAGGTTTCAAAAGTTCTGCAACATACTCCATGATCTTTCGAAGTACGTTGCAATGTTTCCTCGACGGTATTGTAAAATCATTACATTTAAGAGGAAATATCGAAATGGGCAAAAAAAAAAATCGGATGTGAGCGAGGAGGGAAGTAGTAAGTCTTGTAGTTGAAGCCAGATGGTGATGATTGTTACCACCACCGCTACGGCAAGCAAATGACGGCCATTATCACTGCCGCTATTGGCAAGCCCTCGACCTCTTCGTTTATTCTTAGTGACCTCTTTGCCGAAAACTATTGACAAAATGCCTTTCGAAATATGGATTAATCTGAACCGACAAAGATATTAAAAGGGTCATTTGTTGACTGGACAGGAAACATACACGATGAGAAAATTAAAGGTATCGAGATAGAGTCATGTAAAAGTACCGGAATATAAAGATAAACTAGAAGAAAAATTGAACAAGTGGTGTTCTTTGCTTGATTGGGCGGTCCATTTTACAAATTGAAATGTTGTAATATAACATGCGGAAACGATAGAATCTTACGAATCCACTGGTAGACAGCTGTGATGGCTCAAGGCTTACTCTTCCTTGCTAAGGTCACAAATTTAAATCTCTAGATGCTAGCGTCTTAAGTAGGAGGCCATGGTGATAGGTCCTATGTTAAGTCTCTCTCGAGATATAGTCAAAGTCTTGACTTGGGCCCACCACCCTTATTGGCTTCATGTGCAGGACTTCCTACGTGCGGCTCTTTTTCCCCGTAGGGTTTCAGCCACTCTGTGTGGCTCTCTTTCCTCGGCGTGGAATACGTGTGCCCAAAGTCAAATATTTGACTTTGGGCCCCACGTTGATAGCCCCACGTTAATAACTTCCTGCAGATAAAAGAAGAAACATTGTTCCTTTTTATTTTGTTTTATTTTATTTTATTTTCTCTTTTATAATCCTTGATGAAGTTCAGTGAAGTTTTTTCTATTTAGAAAATCTTTATCAACAAATTCGATTTAACAAATCATTAAACAAATTCAAACTCGAAATATTAATTTAAATTGAAATTTAATCATTTATGTTTATTATCAAAGGTTAATGATAGATATAAAAATTTATCGTACGTGATTCCAACGATCAAACAATTCATATTTACAAGTGGTAAACCAAAAATAAACGACTCCACTACTTCGATGTTCGTGTCTTCTCCACTTTTCCATAATTATCACTTTCTATTGCTCACGATCTTCTTGGCTCTATCACTTGACGATTGCATTGAGTTTATTCCTTTACAAATGCACCTCTGACAGTTGAACCCGAAATCATCGGCTCTAGTAGTTAGGCAACCATTCGAATCTCATTCCGTTAATTGTTGTATCGATCGCAACATTTTCTCACTTCGGTTAATCTTCATTTGTAGACATTCCACTCCACAACTTGGTTATTTTCACTCATTTCTCCGTCGGTTAAAACTAATTTTCTTGTTGGCCAACTGAGTTTTGCTGACCGATAGCCTTTAACAATTAGCAAATCTTGCTTCTGTCGCATTCAACTTTCTGCCAATCAAGTTGACAATGAAAGACTTAAGACATATTTTTGGTGACGATTACACAACCACCCAACCCTTTCCCTTTCTATCTCTCATCTACCTTCTTTCCTCTTTTCTTCTCTTCATTCACTCCACAAGTGCCTTTATTTTACTCTAATTTTAACTTTAATGTTGGAAGAGCATTGTGACAAGTTCTAGAACGTTAGTGGCCCTGTTTGATTTAGTTTTGGGGGAATGTTTTGAGAAAATGCAAATACTTTTGGTCAATGGAGTTTTCCAAAATACATATAGCATTTAGTGAATTGTAATTTTAAAATGCATTGGGAAACAATTTTGGCTAAAATGCCGTTTGTTAAAAATTGCATTTATAAAGGAATTTTACTGAATTAGAAAAGAAAAGAAAAGAAAAGAAAAGAAAAGATTTTTGTAATTTTTTTTTGAAGTTCAACCACTGATTGGCCAGATCTATTGTTGTACCACCGGATGGCCTCACATGAGGTTGCCCACCTCAAGTGAGGTCGCGCGATCTTAGGCGGCCTCCTAGGTCGCATGATTCAAGCCATCAGTCACTTGGGGTTGCGCGACCTCAAGCGACCATCGCGAGATCGCGCAACCTCGGGCGGCGGCTTGGGTCGTGCGATTCAAGCTATCAATCGCCTAGGTTACGTGGCCAAGCGTCACTTGAGATTCCTCAAGCAACAACTGTCGGCCTCAATCGGCTTTTCGTATGGCGGTCTTCAAAAAAGATGAACAGTAATTAAGGTTGAGACTTGCATTCCAAAAATGTAACTTTCAAAAATATCTCGGACCTTCTTTTATACTAAAGGCCTTTAGAACCCTTTGAATATACAAATGTATTTTTCAAAGTTGACAGAAAAACACGAATCAAATGCGTTTGCATCGGTCAAAGTTTTAATTTTAGAGTCGCCATTACGGAAATGTGAAACCAAACAGGCAGTGTCACCTTGCAAAAACACATCAGTAGACAACTTGTAAGAAGCAATGCATAACTCCCTGAATTTGCTCGATGGATATGCCCTTTTTGCAACGGGCATCATGTAATAACTTAGTATGTGACGAAGTTCGGCCGAGAATTAGGCGGAGCCAATACTAGAGACACGTTGAAACGGACTTCGAAGTATATGTGGATATTGCAAGGACTCGTGTATTGAGGAGCAAATTAGCACAGCTCCAAGCAACTAGCTGTCAAGACGTTGACTGAATGATTATGCAGAACATTTCATGCAAAAAGATAAAAACCTTTTCCTTCCAATGATTGGACTTCGGCTTTAACTTACCGTGTACGGGTGTCAAGTTGACCCCTGGTCAACCACCTTGGCGAGCAGGGAAGCCTTTTGCTGACAAACTCAAGCTGTCTGTTCGGCAAAAACTGAGTCTAAACAAGCTGTTCAACCAAGTGGGCATGTGGACCCTGAAGCGAAGGACGTGAAGGTGACGGGAAAGCCACCGTAAGTTGGAGATGTAGATGGTCAACCATGGCTGCGCAAGAACAGCCACTGCATAGGGATAAGCCTGCAATAAAAGATGGGACCAAATCGGCGCTTTCGATCGCTACTCCGTTTTTGCTGTGAACATGATCTTTGTATTGATGAAAGACATGAAGATAGTCCGAAAGCCCAGAAAAGAAAAATAGGAGGCGGTGAGGATAGGTGAATTAAGACTCCGTTTGTTTCATGGAAAATAATTTTTAAAAAATGTTTTTGAAATTTTAGATATTTGTTTCGCGAAAAATGGTTATAGCATTTTCCATAAAGGAAAATGTCTTTTAAACTATTGGAAAATTTATACCCGCAGGCTCTCACTTCCTCCTACATTTTAAAAAAAATATTGAATTATTTATTGATTATTATTTTTTTAATTTTCCCTATTCTTTTTTTTTTTAATGTTTCTCTTTCTTTATGTTTTCTTTATTTTTTTAAATTGAGTTTGTTCTTTGTAGGTCGCTGGCCTCGATAGTAGGCGCTTAGCAGCGCACAGGCCAACTCAGCCTCACCCAAGGCTAGATCCGTGAGGTGAGGCTCAAGCTCGGCTAGATAAATTGAGCCTCAAGCATCATCGCCCAGCGGACCTCAAGCTCTCATGGATCGAGTCGGTGAGCTCGCAATTCTCTTGGATCGGCCAAATCTCGAGCTCACCGGATTTGGGGATTATGTCTTGGTTGGTCGTCGGGTAGCAGGCCATCTTGAGCACATGGCGGAGGAAGGAAGGAAAGAAAAGGAAAAAGAAAAATTAAAAATAATAAAAATTCGATTTTAAAAAATAAAAATAATTACAAATTCAATTAATATATATATATATATATATATATGAATTAAAATTAAATTTTTTTGGTCAATTAAAAATATTAAAAATCATTTTTTTTTTTGTAATTTTTCTCAAAAAAATCAAATTAGATAACAAATAGCGGAAATATTTTCTAGTTAAAATTCAGGTTTTAGACAAATATCATAAAATATAGTCATTTTCTTAGAAAATTCTTATGGAAAATATTTTCGAAATTATGATATTTTTGTGAAACGAACGGTTAAAAATGAGCTCTATGAATATCTTCTTTGATGTAGAGCCACCATTTTCTTTAGCAAGACCGAGTATGATGAAGCACACCATTTGAGTAAGGGACCTCCTAAATTAAAAAGTTACTGGACAACTTATCAAGGTTTAAGCATCACAAGGTTGGAGGTTTAACTCATCTTTGACTTTTTGGCTAAATCTCTATGCAGAGCATGGAGTCGAATCCCACACCTATGTTACTAGCATCCTGACCCCTACATGATAGAAACCTTCGATCTTGCTTGAGATTTCAATGTTTGGTCTATCCTATCTCTAACTCTCTCTCTCTCTTACGAACTTTTGCTCTGCTATTTTGTAGAGCATGAGTCGAACCTGCACCTATGATATTAGCGTGCCCACCCCCAACCAACGGAAATGTTTGATCTTGCTTGAGATTTCAATTTGCAATTCATCCTGCTGCTCCATCAAGATGAGTTAATCTCAAAACGGTTATATGCCCAAAACAGACAAGAAGCTTAGATCGAGTATGATGTGTCTCTTAGGTAATGGGGCGTCGGTCACAAATTCAGGACTTATATTTGGTTTAAATAGTCAGTTTGTTAAAAAATTGAGACCTGGACTAGATCTCGGAACCTACTTTATGCGATTAATACTTCCTTCTATACAATCTAACTCCTTTTGGCCAAAAATAAAATAAAATTACAATTTAGCTCCTCAGCAGCTTCCCATTCAGGGCTTTTTCACATTGTCAGGGAAGTGAAGGTTCTTGCTCTGCCTAGAAACCCTTCAGTATTGATACTTTCCATTCAATATATGGCTGTTGCATTTATCTGCTAAATCAACCAGAAAAAAAGCGTCAAAGTGAGGTTTTCTCTGAAAAACAGATATCCGCTGACGTCATGATATGCTTCCTGCCATGTTTTACCATTTTACACATTTTATGTGCAGGTGGGCCATGAAACATTGATCAATCCACTACCCTTGCTCATCTCATTGTTGAAACTTCATAAACACAAGGAGACAGAGCATACTGATTACAGGAACAACACATGGAGTTCACATCGAGAGCTATCCTTGGATCCCTGAGGTAACGATTATACATGCACTCATGGCACAATCCCTCTCTCCATCTTTCTCATGAAAGGATTCAAAGTATAAACAGTTACTGCAGCCGCAGGATTCCTATTCTTTGTCTGAGGCAATATACAAATACTGACTTGTTGGATGCTAATAGGAACATGGTTTGAGCCTATGCTACTGCGCCAATTTCACTGGCAGGGTGTTATAAAGCTTCAAGATAGCTAATAAGTTATATCTGCAAAGACAGTGCATCAAAGAATTGCTGGACTCACTGCTCACTACATCATATACTACTCCAACTCGAATTCCTCAAGCCATATCAACACTTCATTTCTCTGCAAGTACAAGCAACCCCAAAAAATGCAAGTGAATACTTAACAGGTTATTTATCATAGTACAGTGGCAAATCAAACAGCACCTTTGAAATTGGCTTTTGCAAGTCACAAGCGGCAACCCTATAGAATTGTATGCCAGAGATGATGGCATCGTCTTACCAATGTAAAGCTCCACGTTCGTCCTGGATCATTGTATCTTGCAAACAGACAACCCATCTTTGGTTTGAGCCCATCTCTTAGAAGACTAGAGCGAAGTTCTCTCTCTTTCTCGAGAACAATATCTTCAGTAGGCTCTCCACTGAACTTCAGAACAGCAGCAATACCACCATCAACTTGTCTCAAGCTTATGTTTTCTGACTGGGATCAGGTACACTGCACAAAAGATATCTTATTACTTTCACTCAATAATACTGAATTTGCTTCACTAGCTATAGTGAATTTTGGCATAACACACCTTAAGAAATTTCAATTGTATAAACTTATATAGCCGCACCTGCTTAAATCTTTCTCCAGTGGAAGAACAAATTGAATCGATATTTTCGACAACTCATTATCAAATGCTTGAGTGAAGACAGGAGTAGTCATTTTCATTTTCTCCGTTTTCGAATTCTTCCCGAAGATATACCTGCGCATATTAATTCAATCATCAGCATTGTCATACAAGAAAAGAAACTAATGTTATAAAATAGATGGGCAGAGGCAACTGACCCTGCTATGTCATTAAAACCTTTCGATCCAGACAGCTTGTCTCCGCTTGTTTCTGCTACTAAAAATGGTGCGTACTTTCTTACCTATGGATTGCAGTATTGCTTAATAACAATTCCAAGCAGATATTAACAAAAGTTTCTCAGTGCGTGACTCTTCAATCAAGTATACAGTAAGTGATCAGAAATCAGAATACAAAGAGATTGTTTCAATATGCACACAAATAAATGGCAACATGTTTTCAGGAAATGAGAAGGGATTAACCCAAAAAAAGTGCCCTACATAAATTGATCATAGTCTAGATTATGATAAGAAAAGAGACAAGTGCAAAAACTTATAAAAGTAAATTCCGCTATAGCCGTAAAAGGAACGGGAAAATAAAAGAAAGTAGAAAGAAGGATCAGCTAGTCGACTGTAGCTAGTTGGACATTGATGCCTTCACTGAAGTTGGAAATGTGCATCAGCTTGAAAATAGCCAGATTAAAAAAGCAATAAAATGGCATGAAATGCTTCCAGTTAGATACCAAGGAATCTCTTACTCGCATCATGAAGATGTCAAAAACACAGTAAAGCTAATCTAATTTGATCTGACAAGTGGTAAGGTCCTAACAAATGCAACAAAAACTAGATCGTCTTGTTTGCACAACATAAACTGTTAAAAGATAGTTTCCAAAACAGATACCTCGTATTTTCCAGTTCGTTTCAATATCTGATAAATGGGAGATTGCAACTCAGGAGTCTTATAGTACTGAAGCTGCATAAATCACAACATTAGCAATGCACAAAGAAGCACAGCTGAATGCATAAAAATACATGTGAGCACCCAAACAGAGGCATGTCACATGAGCAGAAACTGAAGAGTCATTACCTGTCTGAACACATCCAATAGACCTTCCAGAGAGAAGTATTCATTCTCCTTGATCGAGTCCCAGTAGTCCTAACATGGGGAATCCTTTTTTGAAACATGGGACCTTAAAGTTTTTAATGACTATATAATTGACTCGTTACTCACCACGTGACTGCAAAACTTGCCTGTCTCTGGGTTGATTCCCATGATAGAGGTTCCTGTGAAGACCAGTTCCGGCTTCCACGGGAGTGGCATGAACTTCATCACCATCGTCCATCTGGTCGTTATCTCGTAAGGTCCTGTCTATTCCATCTCAATCAGTTAAAACCGAGAAATTAAGCAGCTGCACAGTTACCAGCAGAGTCTTCTCAGAATTTAATGATGTTTTTGCCCCAAAAAATGATCTACATATATGGTCACTACAGCTGAAATATATAAATTCTATCGTCAATGTCTTCAACTAATGAGAATGATGAATTGCAAATAACATCTAAGGATACAAATTTCAGTGGAATTATTCATCAACTTGCATTGCCACACAGAAATATAGCACTAAAAATTTAAAAAGAGCAACCAAGCTCAACCTCAACATAACAAGCTCATCTTCAAAAAATCAATCAACGTGACAACCTCAACCTCAGCATCACTCATCAAACCCAGAACCAGCTTTGACAAGATGAAGCAGTCAAACCTGTTTGGCCCAATGCAACTGGAAGTCCGGCCTGAACACGGTCTTCAAGAAGGCGATGTTGAACAGATACCCACTGATGGTGTCGTGCTTCGTTATGGGGTCCCTGAACTTCACGCGCTCGTCGTACGCCGTCCGCTCGATCCCCTGGTCGTCGAACAGGTGCGGGAGGTCGTCGTACAGGAAACCCACCAGCCGCTCCACATCCACGGCGGATTTCGGCGGGCTCTGCTCAGCTAAGCTGAGCCTGAGAGCCCACTTCGACCGTTGGCCACAACTCACGTCCAACTGATTCGACTTCGGATCTTTCCTCGGGAAAGCGACCGCGGCGGCCCTAGTGGTGGCGCCCGGCCGCCGGAGAGCGAGGTGCGGCGGAGGGAGCGGGCTGAGGCTGCGGGAGGAGAGTGGTGACACGGCCATCTTCGGTGGGTGCGATCGATGAGAGGTCGTGATCCCGTGGAACGGCCATTTTCTCGTTGGACGTGTGGCGGGACGCCAAACTGGTGACGATGGCGTGGAAGAATCTGAGCCATGAAAATCGACTGGACGCCGTGGCATTAGCCCTCGGCAGGGATTAACGGGTGGGCTTCGGGCCGGGCTACGAGAAATCTCTGCCCCGAAATGGAGCATAAAGTTTTTTTTTTTCCGATCCGTTTTGATGGGCTGAGTTGGTAAATAGAACTATAGTTTTTCTCGAGTGACCTATAATACTTCAGGAGCAGGCGGTATAGCGTATACGGACGATATTGCAAGTCGAAAAAATCATGCCACAATCACATGCCCGATCCTATGATGTTTTGGATTCATCAATGTATGCAATTTCGTAAATGAATATCATATATATGCCATCCGGTGTCATTCACATTCATCATAGTGGTACTCCAACTTGTCGACTATGTTTTTGGAATATAGCATTAAAGAATATCTTTAGTGTTGGACTTGGTCTCTATGGAAGGTTAATCATTACAACATCAACCCGTGAGTGTTGGCGTAGTTAGTACATGTCAGAGGATTAATCATTTCCCACATCAACCCTTTAGTGTTGGACTTGGTCTCTATGGAAGGTTAAATCATTTCCAACATCAACCCTTGAGCGTTCACGTAGTTAGTGCAACATCGATCCGTTTTGATGGGCTGAGCTGGTAAATAGAATTATAGATTTTCTCGAGTGATCTATAATATTTCAAGAGCAGGTGATATAGCATATACGGATGATATTGCAAGTTGAAAAAATCATGCCACAGCCACATGCCCGATCCTATGATGTTTTGGATTCATCAACGTATGCAATTTCGTAAATGAATATCATATATATGCCCTCCGTCATTCACATTTATCATAGTGGTACTCCAATTGTCAACTGTCTTTTTGGAATATAGCGTTTAAGAATATCTTTAGTGTTGGACTTGGTCTCTATGGAAGGTTAATCATTTCCAACATCAATCCTTGAGTGTTGGCATAGTTACCGCATGTCAAAGGACCATCAACTCTTGATGGCCAGGATAGCTGTTCACATCTCATTAATTATGTATGAATTATAATACAAGGGACTTGTAAATAGTTTCATAGACTTTCAGGTATCCTCGGACTATAGCAAATATCATTTCCAACCTCATCTTATGCATTCTCAATGCCGTGACACACATCTTCCTTTGGTTAAAGAAATTAAAGAATTGTTCTTATTTCGAAATAAATTCTCCTATAGACAAATACCTATTTTCGATAGAAATATGCATACGTCTTGTCAACATACATGGAAGATGTATTCCCCTTTCGTGGGGTGAATAGCATTATACAGAGTATTATACAGAGTATTATACAGAGTAGACATGCCACAAACATCTGTCAGAGCCTCGCCTCTGACTGGACATCAAATGTCTTGAAGAAACCCTAAATCATCAGATGGCTGAATGAGCCCAGAACCTCAACTTTATCGAAGTCGTATTGGAATGTCCATGTCTCTTCCACCCTTCAATCTAACTCACAATCGCATGCATATTGAGTGCTCCTCGCCCCCTCCTCCGTCTTCATCTCCTTCTGCTTTAACTCGCCAAATTTACATATTCACCTTCCTTTTCTTCTTAGATTATTTCAGGCGTGTTATTATCATTTGTGGGTGAGTTAGCAGAATGATGTCGTTCTAGGATTAGCGCATTTAGGTTAGTTTTTTTTTTTTTCTACTTCAATTAAATTTGGTAAATAAGTGTGATCAAAACAACAACGTTTTGAAATGACATGGAACCTAGCTAACTTTTGGACAGAAGTCATTTGACACCTCAGATGCCACATCTACATTTTGATGGCGGGCATTTTTCTCCAAACAAAAAATTTGGGGATCTCCTGGATAAATTTTTTCATTTGAGGGTATTTTTTGATAAATAAAGTAAAGGTTGGAGTTTTTTAAAAGATATTTGGCTATAAATTATGTGCAAAGTCATTACTGCTAAATTGTTTTAGATATCATTATTTCCACCAGTCTACAATAAGGTATCACTCGTAATGGACCCCCTGATTAAATTTAGAGTTTATTTATTCCATAGAAGATCAATGATTTGAAGAATATGATCTTAAAAGTAATCATACGTAGAAAAGTTAGTCAACCGTCGATTTTTGGGATTTTTTTTTATTAGGATAAATAGTTGATATATAATGAAATGAACTCACCCTAAGCGCTTGATGTTTTATAGTTGCCTTTACTTCCGCCAATGCTTTACATGCATAAACAAACCAGTTGCCGACATCTTACAAACAGAGCATAAGATTAAACATGTGTCCCACGTGATTATTGTATCTTTGTTTAGAAGTCCTCTTCCAAAAGAATGTCTTACAAGGAGTCAACAAGAAATTCCATTAATAATGGGCCATTCTGACCTTTAGAACAACTTGATGAATTTAATAGATCTTTTTAGAATGACCCAATGACCATAAATTAAAATATCCAATTTTTCAATGCAATGGGTAGTTGTTCATGGACTATCTGTACGTACCATTTCTTTTTTAGGATCAATATCAGCAATGTAATTCATCCACTGATGAACTTAATACAAATCATAGAGCTATGACACGATCAAATCTGCATGGACTAAATGTTGAATCAAATTGTCCCAATCTCTACTAAGGGTTATTACTCATTTTTGTATTTGCCGTTTTATTTTCCAATTATTTTTTCAATTAAGATAAGAAAAATTATAGTAGAATACTAAATAGTAATATTGTAAAACCCTCTTTTAAGAGGCATATATTATCTTTCAAGCATGAAATATAGCTGGCAGAGACTGAAAAAGGTGAACATTCTCCTCTCAAGCCCATGCATAACAAGACCAAACTCAACTGACCATGTGCACTTCTTGAATTCTTGTTTCTAGTCATTAATACAATGAAGGAGCACCAGAGGCTACATATATAACTTTAGCTTACTAAAACACATGACATATGATTATACGACAATGAATTAAATGAGCTCTTCTCACTATAACCTCAACACTTCATCAGCTAGAAGAATAATCTCCCGCATAAGTATCACGAAAAATAATCGACCCTAGAATTGCAAACTTCACCAAAAGTGGACATAGCAGAGATGATGATAATCAATAGCTAAGATGAATGGAATCATGACAGAAAAATCTCATGCAGCAGGAGCGTAATCATAGCCGCCTCCATCGTCGTCGTCGTCGTCCCCATCGCCTTCCGCGATAGCAGCTGGCGCACAGTCACAGTCATCATCGTCGTCGTCATCATCCGCATCAGCTGGCTTTCTCCACCAGTCGTCGGAGTCAATGGACAGCATTGAAATGGGAAGCATCTCTCTCTCTCTGTCTCTGTGTGTGGAAAGTAGCGAAAATGGATTTCGTGGGTTCGAACCAGTTGATTTGAGAGGCCGATGGTGGTGGTTTTTTTATAGGGAGGAAGAGAAGATGGGTGGACTAGGCGGGCACGGGCTGAGCGCGTGGGGAGTGTGCACGGCCCTGTGCTGGTCACAGGTTGCCTCCTCCGTGGTCCATGGCCACCTCGGAACCCCCCACAACGTGTCGACACTTCAGCCTTATTATTGTTTGGTTAAGTGTCTAAACAAACTTTCAGGCTCAATCTAGACCAGTTGCGCCAGACACCTGGACATCTTCTGATGGACATGAAGTCATGCGTGTATTAGGGATCGAACGGTGAGCGACTGTCTAGTCCATCTAAGTCTTTTTATCAAATATCACTAGTTAGAATTCACGAGATACCTTAATTTTATTATGTTGACATGGCATTTGAATAAGTTCAACATCTTTCATCCTAACCTTTGAGACACTCCAAAGTAGACTGATTTGATGATGACACAGCGCGGACAATTTGTCTTAAACAAGGTAGGAGCAATGAAGGTATGATACACGAGCCCCGCCATCGATAGCTTGATGAGACATTTCTTGGGTGCAACGATTTTGGTTATGGAAAGTGCACGGCTTTCGGCTGCTGATTAGGCTTGAACAAGTTCATCACGCACGCTTTGACATCAAATCGAGAGAAAGAAACAGTGCGTATAAGGAAGAGTCTTTGTTATGAGAGAACAGTGCGTAATAATTGTACACGATGAATCATATCAAGAAATAGTGCGCTTTGACATCAGTCCGGCTTCTGATTTTGCAGAGGTCACTTCTCATGAGCTGTCCAAAAGATAAGTTCCCACACGACTCCTCGTGACAAATGGGAAACTAGTGCCTGTTCCAACTGGACTTTTCTTTGGTTTACAGTCAGATGTGGGGATGAATTCAGAAGTCTCCGTGCATCCATTTCGAGCTAGAGGTCCTTCGCGGATCTTCCATCGCGGAGCCGACTAATTAAGATGTGAAACTAGAGCAGACTCAGTCAGTCGAATGAAAAACAAAATGTTGGAAGAGTTTAAGCTTCATTTCCCATAATTTCTTATGGATGTGAAACTTTATAGGGCATTCTGTAAAAGACAAGTATAATATGATCTTTTTTTTTTTCCGTCTCGTAAGTGGGAGGGCTTTGGGTTTGGTAATTTCATCCGAAATTTCTTCTGCTAATTTAAGTGGTAATGTGAAGTCTTGAACTCCTACATATATGCTAGTGGTATCAATGTGGGAAGGCAAATAGCCATTCTCACTGAAGCTCGTCAAGATTGACATAGATCCTCTTTTCTCTTTCACCGCATCTCAATCCGCGCCACATCCATGGAATCTTGATACGCTTGTTGTAGTTATTTTTCAGAAAAGCTAATAACACGTTTATTCATCATAAATATCTAATCATGTTTGGTTCCGGGTATGCCATCCAGGTTGCTAGAAAACATATGATAGTACATTTGTTAAGTCTAAATTCAGAACTTACAATCTTCTCAACGTTTTAGCCGTCTCTGATAATCATGATACATCGGCTTGAAAAGATGGGGAGCTATTTAGATGCATTTTCACCTTGAGGGAGGGAAAATCAAGTGAAGTGATAGAGAAGGGTCCTAAGTAATCTTCTCTGCATTAGTGCCATGCTTTAAAAAATAAAAATAAAAAACCCTAAATTCGACGTACATCACATGATGACGATGCAATTGAATTGATTATTAATGTATCGTTTACAATACTTTACACAATGAGATGACGTCGGTCTTTGATGTGTCTGACGGCGATGCCTTTGATCATCAATCAACTTGAAAAAGTTCTATAACAACGTGCAAAATTCACACCCATCCCTAATATAATTTCAAATTTGGCAAAGCCAACATCCGCATCAATATATAATGAAGAAAATTCTCCATTGACTATATAGTACTTCACATTTTAGCAGCCCAACCGAGATGACTTCAAGAGAAGAAACCTCAGTTGACTAGATCTACACACGTCACCTAGCATAATCGGCACATGTGGAGACGAAGATTCACATATGATGTGGCCTTCTTGTCCTCACGGCGCGCAATAGTTTACTATAATCAAAACTTAACTAGGGCATTAGTGGCGAAGTAAATTAATCTCTCTTTCTCTCTCTTCATGCTGCCGGAGCATAATCATAGCCACCGTCGTCATCGTCATCATCGTCTCCATCACCATCTGCCAATGTGGCCGGTGAATCGCCATCACCGTCTCCTTCGGTGAGCCTCGTAGGCCGGCATTTGTACTCAAATTCAGCAATGAATTCTTGCACCAACTCCATCGAACCGACCGGCTTCCACACGCGAAACATCATGGCAATGGAGCAAAGATGGGAAGATGAGTAAGGGATGAGTTTTGAGATCTTACAAGTCGCCTTAGGGTTTGATACTGAGTAGTGAACTGAGCTTGCGCGCGCGCATATATATATAATCACATCACGTGTCGGGAGAAGCGAAGGCACGGCAGGAAGGATTCGGGTTAGCGTCTTTGGTGCTCGTGCGGGGATGTGGAGAAGTGCGAGAGGAGTGTGTGGGGCTCGTGTGACCACATGCCGAGGTGGATTCCCACGTGGCAGCCGGAAGGAGGGGCCACATGGCACGACGTATCTTTGGGGGGACCAATTGGCATTTGTTGTGGCGACAGGCTTTTAAAGAGACTTCCTGTGTGGTCGTGCTCGTTGATTTTGGTAATAGAAATCCACCCGTGATATTCTCCGTGGAATAGCAACGACGTGCAAGTCCAAATGGGTCTTGAGAAGCGAAAACAATCGCCTCGGATGCGAATATCTAGCAACAAATCTTAGGTTTTTTTTTTTTTAATTTTTTTAATTTTTTTAAATTATTTTTTAATTTTTAGTCTCACTCATCTCTTTTATATATAAGTGTGTATGATGCTCACGAGAAACTTGATATTATCGAATCCTACCCTTCAATCATTTTACCAATAGGGCCACATGCCTATTAGCGCTTTGATTTCTTAGAAACGACATAGATTAACATAGAATGATTGATGAGACATAAAGGAAATAATTGCCACTTTAAGTCTTTGACTACTTCAGGCATTTCTCGCCAATAGAACTTTACTTTCTTTTCTCCCTTAGTGAATGGCATTTCCAATAGAATCGTCAATCTCCTTTTTTTTGGGGGTATTGAAATTTTAGTCTTTGAGGATTAAAAGACTATTGTTTCAAAAATTTCCAAAAAAAAAAAAATAATTATTGATTTTTTTATAAGTAAAGGGTTGTATAGTTCATCAGCTCTCCACCATTTTTTTTTCTTAATAAGTAATGGTTATATAGTTAATTTTCAAGTTGAAGATTTTAATTTCTTCAATCCCCCCCGGAGAACTGAAATTTTCCTTTTTCTTTCTATTAATGGCATCTCCACAAAGAATTATCCAAAAAGCCATAAACCTATTGTATTGCGGATAATTTAGTCCTAAATTTTTCAATTTAATAAATTTAGTCATAAATTTTTTGAAGATAGTCAAATATTGTTGGCATGGATATTGATCGTCTTAGATGGCACAGTTGGTGTTAACATGTACATGGCTAGCCCAGCTAAACAACTACGTTAGTAATTTATAACCAAAATTATTCCAAAAGACTACATTAGAGAATCCTTAGAAGGTTATGAATGAATTGAAAAAATTGAAAGTTTAGGATTGAATTAATCAATGTACAATAGGTTTGAGATTTTTTGGACCTCTACCTATTTCTTATCGATCGAGGACAAAAAGAAACAAGGGATAAGTAATGGAAAAGCAATAATGGGTGGGTTTAGGGAACCGAGAATGGGCTTGGCCTATGTGGCACCAAATTTTGATGACTATTCTCCAAGCCTTTCCTAGTGCTTGGCGGATTGCCAGTTAGGCCCAACACAGTCCTTCAGGCATTCAGACAATCATTTGTTTCTATCAATCTCCTTCGCAGGATGGTCAATTGGAACAAGTGGACTCAATTAATTACACTTTCTAATCTCTTTTTGTTAGTCACAATTATTTACAGCACATTAATATAATTTTTCCTTAAAATACTAATTATTTTAATAAAAAAAGGTAGACCATCGAACTGTAATCATTTGGATCTCCGAATATACATTAAATCTAGCGCCTTTCCCGAATGGAAACAGTGGAAGTTTGATTCAATTTTCTGTCGTGTTGAACCCAAGCAACATGAATATGTCCGAATGAATGAAGGAAGGAAGTTTGATTTTTCTGCCACCTAGGTTGGACTTTCATAAGGAGTTCCTTCTCTATCCTCTATTTGTAGTGGAAATGGTGAGAAGCTTTTGTCGTGGGAAAAGAATGAAAAAAAAAGGAAGAGGAATACAAGATAAAAATAATAAGGAATTAAAAAAGAGAATTATAGGATCATTGATTGTTTAATTTAAGAAAGAAGGTGAAAAGTGGAGAGATGAGACAGAAATTTTGGTGAGTTCATTAAATAGGACGCGTATGAAGTTACAGTAGGGCTAAGTATATAGAAACGCTCGAATGGAGAATCGCCTTAGACTGGATCAAATCGGACGGTTTTGGGTAGTTCTATGGGGTACCAATCTAGTTCTCGCTTCCATAAAATTGAAATCGGTGATTTTCGATCATGTTTCTAGTTCCAAGATGGGAACCGGACCGGACCGATTTATATTTATTTTTGTTATTTTTTATTTTTTAAAGAAGTAAAGTGTAAACCTAAATCCTAATCTCTACTTCCCTCTTTATTATTCCAAATGATCAAGCTAATCTCCGTTTCTTTCATAGTGCTGCACCCATTCATCCAACTTTCTCCTTTTGTCTCTTACTTCTTTCTTTAATTTACTTTCTTTCCTTTCCTACAAAGATTCATTGATTTTGCTTCCCTTGCTTAATCGCACCTTCCTTAAATATGTGAGTCTGTCATTTATAGAAAAGAATCCACCTGATCCTCCTCTTTTTGTCAAGTGTGTCCCTACAATCACGGCCCCCTCATCTCTAAATCTTCACAAATCTTGGATGAATGCCAATTTTGAATTGTGACATGAATTGTCATTCAATTAATCCAAAACTTTTAGCAAAGATATGTGAATCCATAGGTTTTATTGGACCACTCAAGGATCGGATCAGACCAATCCCAAGACCAGGTGGTCCAATTGTCGACTCCAAAAATGAGGAATCGGTCCTCCTAGTCAGATTCTCAATAGAGATTGGATCGGATTGGGCGATTACCCTTAAGCCACAAAGTGTAGAAATTATCTCCCTCATATAATTATTGTCATTAAATCCCATTATACTTCTTTAGACTCTTAAAATTTTATGTTCTAAATAACAAAAAGAGTGCTTGAGAATTTAGGCTTCAAAATTACATTGTGGGTTAAAATCAATTTAACAGGCGAGAAGACTTCAAAATGATATTTCTTTTCTATTTTGAAATTAGAATATGTTAGTTTTTTTTTTTTTTGGTGATAAAATATTCCAAATCACTAGGATATGTATGTCGACCGGTCCTACACCAAAATCACAAATTATGATATTGCAATCTTAAATCGGGTAGATCATTTTTAGGAAAAAAATTAGTTTAAGACTGTCGATTTTGTTAGCACGTTATTGCCTACTGGTCAAGCGCGTTACCCTTGTCCGACCATGATGCGAGTGAATGACCAGTGATGCGCTTAAGCTTGAGCCTCCCTTTCACAAATTACCCAAGATTTCTGAGACTGAGAATAGACTGAAGAATCGTACTTGTAACCTTCAATTGGAGCTACGCATGAGGGCTTAATAATATTGTCCAAACTCAGTGATAAAACTAAAGAAAAATCTCCAATATAAAAAGCAAGATCTTCTAGTTCTGATGCTATATTAAATGGCGTGTCCAATTTAACAATCAAGTGAACTGTTAGAGAAGAAAATTTGAAACTTTGACATCCTATTTTGCATCTTAATCATCGTGAGTGTGGGACCTTGATGCGTCTTCAATGAATCATACTTCACACTTTTAAAAGGCTAATTCTCTAAAGAACCCTTAACTTGGAGTTCAATTTCAATTTTGTCCAGAACTTTTCTACAAAAAAATTCTCAAATTTCACTTTAGTTCCGGAACTACTTACATGTTCAAAAATTATCATTGGTTTTTTTTTTTTTTAAAGATTATCAACATTAAGGTGTAGGGTGTTGATGAAAATGCGGGTTTCGATGGACCTCCATCTGACTTTGATATTGATAATTTAGAAAGAACCGGTGGAGATTTTTGGACCTGTGGACAGATTTGGGATCAAAATGAGGTTCTTGTAGACATAAGAAAAGTTTGAGACAGAATTAGGATTTGACTTGAAGTTGCGAGTTTTTTTTAAGGGAACTAGGTCTGACGACAGAAAATGTTCATTCTCACCCACCCTTTTTCCCCCAACATTATCTGCATAAATAAAATTATATCACGGGCCTTACGAGTTCGTCCGCATCCCTCCCGTGCACCTTAAAATTGTGGCCATCAGCGTTGGGGGCTTCCGACCCATTTGACATCAGTGGATAAGACTGAGCATGGGATTTTCATAATCCGTGCTGCCCCTTCTGGATTGGCCGCGAAATATCAATAAAAAAGTGGGATTGCATCACTATTTTCCTCTCCACCAATCGTTCCATCTAATTTATGATGTGTCGTAGACCTCGCGTGCGGTGTGCTTACTGCATCATTGGGTGACACTAAATTACAGGCACCAGTGCCAAAAATAATTTTATTTTAGAAATCCAGAGATACATGCACAGAAATACATGTATAGAGATCCGATTATAGGAAGGATTATGAAACGCCTTTCAAAGATTCATGAACTAGTTAAATCTAAAATTTTGGCATATACAAATAATCCAAATTCATAGCAGTTTACACATAATTTGTGAGATTTGAGTGAATAATTTTTAATACCCGAGCTGGAAAATTTCCAATGGCTCAACCAATGGAGCTAATGCTTTAGGTTTCTATGATTAAAAATAATCAAATTATTCCTAGGAAAGTTACCGGGGAGTGTGAACAGAGCCTTTTCTTTTCACCACTTTCTAACTGGAGGCCTCTCACTGACCAAAAAAAAAAAACTGGAGGCCTCTCTCTTCATAAGTCAACCTGATATACCTCCACGTTTTATGTGGCGGTTTGGTCTTTTGAATGCGCATCGGGAGTATCAAATACATACATATATATATATATATATATATATATATATATATATATATATATACATTTTTTTTTATTTATGACGAGGGACCGTCGGAAATCACTCTTTAGGGATCACACGATTCTCCAACCGGTGGGGTCTCGCCGCAGCCGCTATTTAAACGTAAACTCTCGGGAGGCCGGCCCAGTAAACCACCCTTGGCACCCCCACTTAAGTTGCGAGCATCTGGAGATTCGAACTCGTTTCCTCGGCGATAAGGTAGCGAAACCCAATGATCACGGTTACCTACGGATGGGTATCAAATACATATTTTATAGCATACAAACAAGTACATGTAACCATTCCATACACTACAAAGGGAGAAACGCCAAAACACATCTCAACTTTTATGCCATTGTCGCCTTATGTCTTCAAAACTCCCCTTTGCATCTAAAGAAACTAGCAGCATCCACGAATTTTTTTCACTTGTGCAAAATTGGGATATGTATTTTGTAAAAGTAATTCGTAAAATTGTATGCCATTTTGCAATATTTTGTATCGACAAAAAAGAATAAAATCCATAATTCATACTATTTATTAATGTGAAATATAGGGACTTGATGATAGATATATGTTCCTAGTTATTGTGACTATGGATATAGAAATATGTTATATAGCATCAATAACAATATTGTAATATTGAGACAAAACAATTAAATCATCACACGAAACTATATAGGAGGAGTTATATTGCCTATTAGCAACATTAAAATTCCTTAAAACTAATGGTATAAAATGAGATTAACCTAGGAGAGGGAGGAATCCTAGTTGGTTGCAAGATGAGCGAAGAATGCAAGAAAAATTATGTTGGGAGCACACAACCAAAGTCTAATATCTTCACTTAGGGAGATCTCCAAGAGGGAGCCCAAGTCAAAGCCCATTAATATATTCAGTTAGATTTATCTTCACTTAAAAACTTAAGTTAATGAGTTATGGGCTAATTATGATATATTAACTATTCAACACCACATTAATTTTTTAATGTGGGACTTCTCTAACACAACTCACACGTGTATCTTAATAATTCTCCCCCAAGTGTGAACTTCAGTGTTGGGTTTGTTCTCCCTTAATTCAGGGAGTATCCTTTTGGTCCAACTTCATCCTTACGAGCTCGTGTTACTACATCGTAACGCCCACTAGCCTGGAAATCGTAACCATCGGCTCTGATGCCATTTGCTAGGAGCATGTAATAGAAGTCTGATACATTCACCTGGGGAGATCTTCAAGAGGGAGTCCAAGTCCAACCTATTAATATATTTAGTTAGATTCTCATTCACTTAAAAGCTTAAGCCAATGAGATACAAACTAGCTATGATATATTAACTACTTAACACCACATTAATTTTCCGATGTGAGACTTCTCTAACACAACTCACATGTGTATCTTAACAAATTATTCTTGGAAGTAGATTGATAACCTATCGTAAATTTAAAGTCCAAGTGGCACTCGTTAAGGAGAATGATGGGGAATATCTGTGTAATAATACAGTTACATGAATTACTCCTTAGTAAAAAAAGAACATATTACAAAAACCACAATCCCTTTACCCATTTCTCTAACCTTAAATATACTAGGTTTGGAAAATCCTAATACACTAGCCTTAAACTCTCTATTACAATCACTAGGACCAACTATGCAGTTGGCCACACCCTACAATGGTTGTCAAAGATTGAGCCCTAGCTCTCAATTTCTCTTCCATGAGAGAGAGAGAGAGAGAGAGAGAGAGAGAGAGAGAGAGCTGCCAGCGATGTGCGAAGGTAGCCGCTAATGGCAAGAGGCAATGCACTTGCCGCTTAGATGACCGAGCTTAGAGTTAGGGCAACTAAGGTCAATTTTTATTTTTATTTGTACTCTTAGATGGGTAAGGGTGAGAAGTGTATGTGTGTGTGTGTGTGTGTGTGTGTGCGCGCGCGTGCATGTGAGAGAGAGAGAGAGAGAGAGAGGGAGGAGGAGGAGGAGGAGGAGGAGGTTCCACTGATGTGCAAAGGCAGCCATTAGTGGCAAGTGGCGAGAGAGAGAGAGAGAGAGAGAGAGAGAGAGAGAGAGCTACCACTGATGTGCGAAGGCAGCCGCTAATGGCAAGAGGCAATGCACTTGCCGCTTAGACGATCGAGATTAGAGTTAGGGCAACTAAGGTCAATTTTTATTTTTATTTGTACTCTTAGATGGGTAAGGGTGAGAAGTGTGTGTGCATGTGTGTGTGTGAGAGCGAGAGAGAGAGAGAGAGAGAGAGAGAGAGAGAGAGAGAGAGAGAGAGAGGAGGAGGAGGAGGTGCCACTGATGTGCGAAGGCATCCATTAGTGGCAAGGGGCAATTTACTCGCCGCTTAGGCAGTTGAGCTTAGAGTTAGGAAGGCTAAGGCCAATCTTTATTTTATTTGCACTCTTAGATTTTTTTTTTTGGGGGGGGGGGGGGAGAGAGAGAGGTGCCACATATGTGTAAATGCGGTTGTTGATGGCAAGACGTAATGCACTCGCTGCTTAAACGGTTGAGCTTAGGATTAGGGTGACTAAGGTCAATCTTTATTTTTTTAATTTTTTTTGTACTCTTGGATGGATGAGAAGGGGGAAAGGGGGAGGGGGAGGAGGTGCCACTAATGTGTGGAGGCGGCCACCGGTGGCAAGAGGTGCCACATATGTGTAAATGCGGTTGTCGATGGCAACACGTAATGCACTCGCTGCTTAAGCGGTTGAGCTTAGGATTAGGGTGACTAAGGTCAATCTTTATTTTTATTTTTTTATACTCTTGGATGGATAAGAAGGGGAAGGGGAAGGGGGAGGAGGTGCCACTAATGTGTGGAGGCGGCCACCGATGGCAAGGGTAATGCACTTGCCACTTAGGTGGTTGAGCTTAGAGTTAAGATGAGTAAGATCAATCTTTAATTTTATTTGTACTCTTAGATGGGTAAGAGAGAGAGAGAGAGAGAGAGAGAGAGAGAGAGAGAGGAGGTTCTACTAATGTGTGGAGGTGGCCACTGGTGGCAAGGAGGTGCCACTAATGTGTGGAGGCGGCCACCGGTGGCAAGAGGTGCCACATATGTGTAAATGCGGTTGTTGATGGCAACACGTAATGCACTCGCTGCTTAAGCGGTTGAGCTTAGGATTAGGGTGACTAAGGTCAATCTTTATTTTTATTTTTTTTGTACTCTTGGATGGATAAGAAGGGGGAAGGGGGGGAGGAGGAGGTGCCACTAATGTGTGGAGGCGGCCACCGATGGCAAGGGTAATGCACTTGCCACTTAGGTGGTTGAGCTTAGAGTTAAGATGAGTAAGATCAATCTTTAATTTTATTTGTACTCTTATATGGGTAAGAGAGAGAGAGAGAGAGAGAGGAGGTTCTACTAATGTGTGGAGGTGGCCACTGGTGGCAAGGGGAATGCACTTGCCACTTAGGCGGCTGAGCTTAGAGTTAAGATGACTAAGATCAATCTTTAATTTTATTTGTACTCTTAGATGGGTAAGAGGGAGGGAGGGAGGGAGCGAGGGAGCGAGAGAGAGAGAGAGAGAGAGAGAGAGAGAGAGAGGAGGTTCCATTAATGTGTGGAGGCGGCCACCGATGGTAAGGGGAATGCACTTGCCACTTAGGCGGCTGAGCTTAGAGTTAAGATGACTAAGATCAATCTTTATTTTTATTTGTACTCTTAGATGGGTAAGGGTGAGAAATATGAGAGAGAGAGAGAGAGAGAGAGAGAGAGAGAGAGAGAGAGAGAGAGAGGAGGTTCCACTGATGTGTGAAGGCATCCATTGATGGCAAGGGGCAATGCATTTGCCGATTAGGTGGCTAAGCTTAGAGTATGGGCTACTACGGTAAATTTTTAATTTTATTTGTAATCTTATATGGGGACGGGTGAGAAATATGAGCGAACATAATGTGAATGAAAAAGTACCAATTAAACATAATGTCGCAATCAAATTTCCAAGTCAACCACTTAGGGTTTGGTTAATGGATTACTAAGTCTAACTTAGCTCGGACTCTCCCAAGCCCATACCAATTTGCAACTTAGGTTTCTGTTTTTTAACATGTAAATGGATTTTATCTAGGAATCACCACTAATTAGTTTATAATAGGTCGATTAGATATCTAAGTATTTTACTCATACGAACCAGAGATTTTAGGTATGAGAACTTGGTTACACTAGATTTCTCTAATGTATTTTCGGTACCATTCTTTTTATTTTCAAAAAATGTTTTTGCAGATAACTTAGATTTATTTTAAGCTAAATCTCTATCATGCAAAAGAGTGATCACATGAGTGCTCAATCATTATTAAACACTTAATGAATCAAACAAATTGTATCAAAAGAATTAAATGCACAAAGCAAACAAATTTTTGGGGTTTTTTTTAATCTCGAAATTAAAACATGCACTTTAACCGCATGACCTAATTTTGCTAACAAACAAATTCTAATTAAATGAACCTATTATGCAAACTATTCGACATGCACCTAATATTTTTGTATTTTTTATTATTGAAATTCGGAATTAATAAAAACCCTAATTAAACTATCTAAAATGAATAATTTTCTAATTTATTTTAGGGGTTAATTTGACTTAAACCCTATCCTATCTTAGAAAACAATTTTTTTTTTTTTTTTTTTAGAAAAATGAGATTGTTAAAATGTGCAAAAATTATCTAAGCCTATCTATATAAAAAAAAAATCAATCATAGTCTATTTCAAAAATTATCTAAAAGTGCAATCCTAAAAAATGCAATCCTAATTTACTAACGCACTCCGATGCAAGATTTGATTTTTGATTTTTTTAAATTTTTTTAGTATTTTTCAAGACAAGCAATTATAAGATAAACATTATATCTAAACAATTAAGATATTCATCAAATGAATGATTAAAATAATCGTAAAAATAATCTGTTGTCTCACGGATTAAATTAACGATTATTTTAACCCTACGCATCACAACTATTCAACATAATTAAAAATTTTGATTCGAAGTTTTTCGAACCAAATTAATAATTATAATGATTTAATAATCAAACACTATCAAAATCCCAAAAAATTAACATAATAAAAAATGATCAAATATCTTACGGATCAAATTAATAATTACAATAATTTTGGGCAAAACTATGCGGATAATGCCTACAGATATTCATAAAATGAACATCACCTTCCTATACAATAATATTGAAACTTAAAAAAAATAAAAATAAAGTAACATAAAATAAAGGAAAAATACAAGTGAAAATAAAAATAAGCTACCCAATGGAGAGGGCAGTAGCGTTGACGGGGTAAGCACGGGCTGGACGAGTAGCGGGATGGGCGAGTAGGTCGCAAGTGGTGTCGCTGCAAGCGTTGACGGACGGAGAGTGGAGTGGCAAGGAGCACTGCAGGCGTCGGCGTGGCAACAGTGGCGTGCGGCTCGAGCTTGGAGTAGCGGCGGGGCCTGCAGCAGAGGAGGGCTCTGGCGACAGTAGGTGGCACGGTGGTGCTGGCTCGAGCGGATGCAGTGGCATGGCGTCGGGTCATCGGGGGCGGAGGTCAACGGCGAGGGGTTTTCGGATGGATGCTGGCAGATGCGGCGACGGCACTGGGTCGCGGGTTGCTGGCTGCTGGGCAACGACGGCAGGGTGGCGCTCGAGCGTTCTGGGCTGTTGGACGCAAATTGCGCAACCCCAAAATCTCCATAACTAGAACAAGAACATGCATAATTGAGTAGAAGGATTAACGCACCTGTTTTGGGATCCATCGAATATAAAGCGGAAGCAGAAAAGGGATTACCCACTTATCAAGGGGATCCATTGTTCTTGAAGCGGAAGCGGAAACACAATGTTCCACGCGCAAGTCCTTCTCCTCTATTGCCCTCCATATTACTGGCTCAATGAGGCAGCCCCCTCACATGTAGCGTTAGGTAAACGCCCCTTAGTTGATGATACACGTGAAAATTATGATTAGAGGAGAGACTTGAGCATTATTTATAGAGTTTCTAGCCAGTCCCCCTCATTATAGGCCAGGCTCAACTTAGCCCACACTAACCAGCCCGTATTAGACTAATTAAGAAACCTTCTATCTCACCTTAGACCAACCCTGTTTTATGGTAACCGTAAAAATAGTAAATTACAATATCGATTAATTTAGTCCACATTAGGAAAACTTTTACATTCTCTCACTTGGACTAGATTAATTGAAATCGTACTGTATGTGTGCACATTTGGTCCATAGATAATTCTTAATAGTCAATCCTATCCCATAAAGTCTTAAACACCGAATCATGGCGGTAACTGCATGTATACACACAGAACCTTCGATGATCACGAATGTTCTCAACTTTATTGATATGGATTCAATATGGTAGTGTGGCAAATGGATAACATCTCTCATAGAGAGATCTCATTTGTTAGTTACCATTCTCTTACCTTAGGCGACACAAAAATTTGTGCCGCTAGAGAATGCTTTATGCTTCCAATGAATCCACATATGTCTTGTCCTTATGGTTAATCTTTCTTTATGTATCACAAGATATATGCATAAGGCTAATAACCGGATGCCCGGATGCCCCTAGCCTTCACTCAAGGTTTATACAATTCCTTGAGACTTTATCAATATGTATTCATCATAATAACAACAAATTCAAAATATTTTATTGAATGCAAAGTTGATATATATCAAACCGTTACAAAGTGTAACGAACTTAGATGAAACCTTTATCAGAGTAAAGCCAAAATCGCTTCCACTAAACAACAGTATTCGAAGATATTCCTAGGCCCATGCTAATGACATGTCACTCAAATACACATGGGCGTAGGCCTTTAGTTAGTGGATCTGCAATCACATCATCTGTGAAAATATGTTATATTATAAGTCACATTTTTGTACTGTTTCTTTATGGTAAAAAATATTGGATCACCATATATTTAGACACCATGAGACCTCTGTAGTAAATAAATAATATTACAAATTTGCTATCGCAATACAACCGTATGGGTCTATCCATCAAGTTAAAACGATCAACTCCGTCATGAGGTTCTTGAGCCTAATAGCCTAAGTAATAACCTAAAAGAATGTTACTAACACTGCATATATAGTAGAAGATAACATAGAACTTTATTTACTGCACTTCCTACTAACATAAATTTATATCTTGTTATTGATATTATATCATCCTAACAACCAGCAAAGTTAACATCTAAATACCCTACTAACTGTCTGTAAATTAACATATTCTGTTGTCCTTTTAAGTACATTAAAACCTTTTAGCAGCAACTCAGATCGCGTCTTGGATTCAACTTATATCTGCCTAAAAGTCCCATCACAAAGGCGATATTTAGTCTAGTGCAAATTCGAGCATACATTATACTTTTAAGTACACGATACAAGGTACACCATTTAATTAGATTTTCTTAATATCTAAATAAGGACAATGTGATGGATTCAATCCATCACCCTTAACAACATGAACAATTCCTGGCTTGCAATGATGTATATTGAATATTTTCAATATACAATCAGCAAATGTCCTTTGAGAAAATCTAATATAATATGGTAAAAACAATCCTTACAGACCTCAGTACAAAGGATATAAGATGTCTCAATGTCACAACTTGTAAGCAAAACATCATGTACATAAAGTATGAGAAAAAATAAATTTTCTCCCACTAACCTTTTAGTATATTGAATTACTCTGTTTCCAATTGAACAAAATAATAACACTATGAAACTTTAATAATATTGTCTGAAAACTTACTTAAGACCATGAATAGAACTTTTCAGTCTACACACAAATTTACTTGAATCTGCTACAAAATCATCCAGTTGCACAATATAGATTTTGTATCTATTTGGCGTAACTTTATATCAAAATAAATTATTAATGCCACGTTCACTCTGAAAGAATATTTTAAAAAATAATTATTTCTTCACTATAAGCAATCCACCACTCTTTCAGAGTGAAAAATTATTATATTTTTTTATGACATTTAATTACATACTAATTGAGAACAAAAACGACATTTATATAAGTTGCCAAAACAACCATTTAGTGGATATTATAATCATGCTCTCACAAATAGACTATATAGTATGATGATATAACTAATTGTTTTTCCCTAACAAATCTCTTTAATAAAGCTGCAACCACTTCATTCTGCACTTGAGAAGTTTAAGAAATTTCATTATAAATTATATCAAAAATAGTGCCTTGAACCTCAACAAGTTTAGTCTATGGTACAGGAGATTCTATAATTATCTGTATAGATAAAGACAAAAACATAATAATCTCCATCATACTATTATCTTTAATAGTCTGAGAGCAGCTATCCTCTACGATTACATCAATTTTTAGAAACTTTAGAGTATGTGATTCTATAATTTTTGTATCTTCTTTAGGGTCTTAAAATCAATACCCTTTTGAACAATCTAGGTAAGATACAAAATAATTTCGAGTGAATCTAAACTCCAACGCATCTAATATTAGATTAGATAACCACCTCTTAATTCTAATAAGAGTTAAGTAATTTACATCCAGTTCATAAATCAAAAGAAGTTTATGAAATAACTTTGATAAGAAACACGTTTTGCGTGTGAAAAGGTTGTTTTCAAAATACCATTCCATAAAAGACCGAATAAATTAGTCTTACTAACCATACTCATCACCATGTTTAATATGGTGCATTTATGCATTTCGACCAAATGTTTTTGTCAGAATTTTTAGGCATAGTAATTAAATTACCACTCCATAATCTACCAAGTATTTGACAAATGACCCTTTAAGCTATTTCGCATTGTCATACTTGCCAAAATACTCATGATCACTGTTAAACCTGACAACTTTTTAATCATATACGAGATGTATATGTCATTAGGACTTAAACACAATATTTGCAGATGTGTCCTAATTTCAATATCAAATAAGATATAATTTCAAGCAACTAAGGCTTCCATCATCTTATAGCAATGCAGTCCGCAGGTAAACCTCTTTTCAAGTGTTCTAGAATGCAACGCTTCATGGACAGTAAGTAAATTTAATTGCTCTTTTCTCAAGTAACAAATCATATGTCCACAACTTAAAATTTGAAGCAGTAAAAACCTCAATAATAATGAAGTTATTAATTACAGAAAATGTGACTGAAAACCAAACAATATATATAATTATCATCATGTGAGCACTGTGTAACTTGACATACAAGTACACATTCAGAGAGTTACACGCATAATCATATAATCACTTTTGGGCAGAATATATGACATGTAGTTGTACACTTCCCACATGATAGCGGTTATGAGAATATATTTCAATTCTTCGTGAATTCATCACATTTAGGCATATGAATCACTAGAATCAGTCACTCATCCACCACACTATCATGTATCCCTCCATGAACTAATACACAATCACCTCCTTTGGGAGTATGACTACGCATTATATTATGAGACATCCCAATCATCATACAAGACCGAAATTTCTCAAACCCAATCAGGCGTGCCATTTTGGCGGTCATTACTTCATTAAATCATTGAAATTCTCTCATACTAGGAATATAAACTTTACTCCTCACATACACCATATACATGTGATTTTAACTTTAGTGATAGGAGCAGCATATCACCAAAATCACATATCATGCTAATTACATTGCTTTATTCATTAATAAAAATTAATCATATATATATATAACAAACTTGAAAGACAGATTCCAATGAGATAATTGATTACAGTAACATAAGAAACTTTTTATAACAGAGAATAAAACATTTCTTATGCACCCCAATTACATATTACCAGAACAACATAAAAAGAATGTTGATCTAAAATATCTATCACAAATTAACATCAATAGTAATACATGGTACACCAAATCGACAAGCTTGACAGCTGATCCATTATCACTCATAAGTTCATAATGCAAAAATGACTTTAAGGCCAACAACTGATTTATTAATCAATTTTAGGTAACAAATATCATTACTTCAACTAGTGGCCTATAAATTGAGTCAAAGCACATAACTAAATATCTAAACTATAACAGTAGATACTATTGCTCTGTATAAATATTGTCATACTCCTTAACCATAACAATATTCAACTTGATAGACATTAACAAGTGACCAGATGAGTTCATGTACAATATGCAGTAACTTAATCGACATGCATTACCCACATACAACAGATATGTTAATCAGTACAATAAGTTTAGTCACGAGTTCTTAAGACGTCCATCATTCAAAGATTACCAGCGTGTCAAAGAGTATATTTGAGTAACAAAAGTTTCATAACCTTTACTGTTTCTCAGCAGCTCAATACATAGCTCATTACTATTCCATAATGGTTGTATCGCATTAAGCCAGCTTCAGTTCACAATAAAGTTTAATTTTTATTAATGAATCACACCATTATAATGTTTATGTGATAACATACCTGTAATCCAACACTTATATTTCCAAAATCTTAGAAAATATAAGAAAAATACGCAAAAATACACTAAAAATACACGTATTTAGGGTTTCATATGTATTTTCACATCCATAAAATTATCAAACATGTAAAATAAATACACCACTACATAGAGGACGGCCATACGAATCCAACGCCGCCGACCACGCGCTGATCCGACGCTCCACGCGCCCTCACGCGCCACTTGAGTGTGTGGCGCGTGGAGAACACGCGCGAGCCGCGCACCCCGCGCGTGACCGCGCGTGGGGGCGCGTGAGGCCTCCCCTGGCGACGCGCCGCCTACTGTTTTGTTCGTCTTGTCGAGCCCAGTCCGAATTTGTGATTTAATTTTATTTTTATTGAACAAAAAATCTCGAAAATCTCAAATTAGGGCAAAAACTTTATGCATTCAAGTTCTAGGGTTATGGTTGCTTTGATACCACATGTTGGACGCAAATTGCGCAACCCCAAGATCTCCATAACTAGAACAAGAACATGCATAATTGAGTAGAAAGATTAACGCACATGTTTTGAAATCCATCGAATATAAAGCGGAAACAGAAAAGAGATTACCCACTTATCAAGGGGATCCATTATTCTTGAAGCGGAAGCGGAAACACAATGTTCCACGTGCAAGTCGTTCTCCTCTATTACCCTCCGTATCACTGGCTCAATGAGGCGGCCCCTTTACGTGTGGCGTTAGGTAAACGCCCCTTAGGTGAGAATACATGTGAAAATTAGGGTTAGAGGAGAGACTTGAGTACTATTTATAGTGTTTTCAGCCAGTTCCCCTCATTACGAGCTAAGCTCAATTCAGCCCACACTAGCCAGCCCATATTACACTAATTAAGAAACCTTATATCTCAACTTAGACTAACCCTGTTTTATGGTAACCGTAAAAATAGTAAATTACAATATCAATTAATTTAGTCAACATTAGGAAAACTCTTATAGGGGCTTCTAGCGTTCGGCGCTGATGGTGCGGGCACGGAGACGCGGAGGTCCCTGGGTGCGCAAGCGGAGGTTGTCTGGGTGGTGCCAATTGGCGACGGCGTCACGTTGCTGTAGAGGTGTAGCGCGGAGGTGTAGCACAGGCAGCAAATTGCAGGTGAGGCGCGGTGGCGAGCGGAGACGCGGCGAGGCTCGGCGAGGGGGGCTCACGGAGCGGCAGTGGCTGGCAGAGGGAGACGCCGGCATTCGGAGGCACGGCGGTGCGGTGGTGAGGCGTGGTGCTGCTCGGCTAGCAAACGGACAGCGGACGCGTTGAGGAAGAAGAACAGTACTCTTCCCTTTTTTTTTTTCTTGTTCTGGCCTATCACTTCCCTCGCAGACTTCTTCCTTCTGCCGACTTGACTTTTCTTCTTTCTTTCACAATTTTTTTTATCTCCTTTTCGAACTCTCCTCTCCCTTTGCATGAATTCTCTCCACTTCTTATTTTCGGTCCCCCCTATCGTACGAGAAAAGCCCCCTTTTTATATGCAACGAAATTGAGTCCACGTATGAAAGAAGCAAAACTTCCTTCTTTTCGATTGCATCTCGCGCAGTCAAAGCATAATCTTCACGATTTTATTTCATTTTATTTCATTTGTTCACGTCCATCGACCATTGAAAGATCTAATCTTTCTTTTATTATGTCGAAAATGCATATTACCCGAAGATTAACGTCAAATATATATTCCATCTGAAATATTTCATCGAACCTTCCAATTTTCAACGAAATATATTTCTCGGTATATAGCGTTTGAATATATAAAAGATTTAGTGAATATATTAAATGCGTCTAAAATTATATGCTATGCAATTTTAGTTTATTTTTTGGAGATAAAAATTAACCCATTTTTTTATGCAAAAATTTAGGTGTCAACACATATTTACAAATATAAGTTGACATAAGGTGTAAAGTCAATGGGCACTCTAAATATGATAAAAACAAATAAATTCGAAATATTAAGAAATAAAAGAAGACTAAAGAAATGGAGAGATTGGATTATATTGTTAATTTGAGTGCTTGCGAGAGAAAGCAATGGAAATGAATACATATATATTTGAGGTTTTCCACAAGCCTACAACTAGATGGTTAGTTTGTTGTAATATTATTTGTTTCGTGAAAAAAGAATTATTTCGAAAATATTTTTTAAAATTGATTGTTTGTGTAACTTCAAATAATTAGTCAATAAAAAAAGATTTTTATTATCAATAATGATTTGTGTCTATATATTTTCGTAGAAGATGATAATATTTTCATTAATTCATTTTCGTAAGTAATACAAAATATTTATATTTACAAAAACATCTTATAAATTATTTATTTTTGACAAGACAAAGGAACCCGTATCACAATATATTCTTTTTTCTCCGTTAAGATTGCTCCAGCAGATATAAGACTTAAATAGGCATCCCTGTCTTTCGAGAAATCGGACGGTTCGGAGTTAAGTCGTGCAATCCAAGGACATTAAACTCAATCAAAAGAAGGATTCCTTCTTCAGTTCCCGGTTTTGGCCCATATATATATTGGCCAAATTTCCTCCAATAGATTTAGACTTCACTTACCTTTTTTTTAACCATATATAAAACGACCGCAATGATACACCCCCAATATTACAGAAGATATTGTGAGATCTCTGTTGACACCTAAATTTTGGCGATCTGGTCATTTATTTATTGCATAGAAAATTAAGGGTTAATTTTATCCTTGGAAAACATTTAATTGCATAACATATAGATTTAGGTGCATTTATTTTTAATTTGCATATTTTGTTTTCATTTTATTGGATCGGTGGCGGATGGTTTCAAATTAGTTGGACTAAGCCCATGAAACGAGCAAGTCGGCCGAAGCCCATATTTTTAATGATCGAAAATTATTTCGTGGGAAAATTAATTTTGAAATTTCGACCAGGATATGAATTTTTATAGATAGGGCAGATGGGTAAAAAAAAATATTGCGATTTGTCTTTAAAAGATTTGGATTTAGAAAAAAATTTCATTTTGATCTCGAATCCTTATCAATATGGGATGAATTTTGTGAAAAAGATTTGCGAAGGTTGATTTGAGGAAGAATTTGAAAATCCAATTCCCTCCCCTATAAAAGGCCATACGCGTAGGAGAGGAGGGGGGTCTTCTCTTTTGGGTGAAAAAGAACAAAAGAAAAAGAAAAAGTGAGGAAAATTGAGTGGACGTGTGTGCGGTAAGGGAAAAAAATAGAAGCGGCAAGTAAAAGTGGGGGTGATTTGACAGGTATTGTTCATCGTTTTCCACCTTCGCTGCTCGCCTCTGCAACTTCCATCCGTGAAGACCCCTGCGCCCACTGCTGTTCCGCCGACATCCCGACCGATCATCGACGTTGTCCGCCGGACGCCGTTGTCTCACCACGCCGACGTCGCCTAGAAGCCGAGGCCAGCCGCGAACACCTCACTCGAAGCCCCGCCGGTGTCCGTTCGAGCTCTCCCATTCGTGCGGCGCCTACCCACGATCCCGACGAGTTGTTGTTGCCCAACGCCTCCCTGACCTCGTTTGAACTGCGATCCACCTGCTACTTGGAGTCGAAGACCCGTGCGCTGCCGTCGTTCAGCCTCCAAAAGTCCGAGCCATCCCTACCACCGGTTGACCCACGATTCCGACTGCTCGTTGCTGCCCAAGCCACCCCCCGACGAACCCACTTCAGTCGCAACGCTCGTCTCCCTCACGACGACCCAAGCACCAACCGCCGCGACACCACCCCCATCGCCGGTCTTTGCCGGAGCTCAACACCGGCGACCCAACCCCGGTGATCCACCGAAGCCACTCAGTCATGGGTGAAGAATCATGGAAAAGAAAACCAAAAAAAAAAAGAAAAAAAGAAAGCACATTCATTTAGGATGTTAGTTTTACCATTATTTGAATTGCATGAGAAATTTTAATTTCGAAATTAATAAAAGCACAAAATGTCATGATGCATATATCATGTTGAATTATGGCATTCTTTGCATGTCATTGCATGTTATGATTGCATGTTTATCAATTATAGGTAGATAATCCCTCCTAGATAAATTGCATGTTTTGTTAGGAAAATAAAAATGTCCATGTCATATAGAATTAGGTTCATGAAATGCACATCATTTATTGATTTTGTTAGGTCTATTTAATTAGAAATTATCCGTCATTAGATTAGGTCATTTAATAAATGTCGCGTGACATATAGCTCACATATTAAATTGCATGTTGCGTGTCATTTTAGTTGAAATAATTTTGTACGCCATTGCATTGCATTGCACATCATTAGAATTAAGTCATTTTGGTTAATTTAGATTGCATATTTAACAATTGCATGTTCATTAAGAGATCATAAAATTTTTATTCATATAGTTTAGGACATATTGTCATGCCATATCATTTCATATTAGATTAGAAGCATTGCATTGTATATGGACTATATTCTCTTTGAAAAAGAGAAAACAAAAATTGAGTAATTGCTTGTTAATTAGAAATTATATCTAGGGTTGTTGATGTGAATTTTGATTTAACAGCGCAGATGCTTTCGTTGCTATGAGGTAAGTCATGCAATTTATTGATTGCTTTTCTTGGGTGTTAAATTGGTGGTTTGCGCACCTACATAATCGCATCACATGTTAGGGAATTAGATTTAAAATCAATCCAAACTGCCTGCAATTTTTTTTTCCAAAATAAAAGAGAAATGTACCAAAAGGGCGTTAGAGAAATCTAACGTAATCAAGTCCCCATATCCAAAATCTCTGGTTCGTAAGAGTAAAGTAAAACTCCCATTACTTTACTTGGGTTTCTAATCAACCTACCAAAAATAGATTAGTGGCGACTCCTAATTGAAAATCAATTGTATGTTAAAAATTTGAACTTAAGTCGCGAATTGGTATGAGCTTAGGAGAGCCCGAGTTAAGTTTAGGCTTAACAATCCATTAGCCAAACCCTAGGTGGTTCACACACCCGAAAAATTTGGTCGTGACAATCTCCATGCCTCTCAAGAGATAGATTGTGATAATATTTCACGAAGAATCCAATACCATTGAGCTAATGGTTGATTAATCTTGTATAAATTGCATTCCTCTTTGATTGAATAGAATCATTTAATCTCAAATGTTATTTATTATCCAAAAGAGGTTCAAGGAGTTTTTTTTTCTTTCGGTCAAAAGAGAGACGAGAATCGCTCTTAAAGTTCAATGGAAAAATACGGCTCGATATTCATGGAATTTGTTAAGCGATGTTTTTTTAAATGACTGTGCATTTAAACTTATTTGTCCTTGACCGAAAAAAAAAATTATTAACACCCTCTCTCTCTCTCTCTCTCTCTCTCTCTCTCTCTCTCTCTTATGGATACTTGGAAGTTGAGAGGGGAAAAGTATATTCTTTCGGTGAAATTATAAGATTTCCTAAAAGATCGTATACTATTTCCTCCTTTAGAGTGAGAGAGAGAGAGAGAGAGAGAGAGAGAGAGAGACCGTGGAGGCTAAGAGCACGTTTGGTAACGTTTTTATTCAAAAATTGTTCCCGAGAACAGAAATTGAAAAACGGCTAAGAGCGTGTTTAGTAACATTTTTGTTCAAAAATTGTTCTTGAGAACAGAAATTGAAAAAAACTATTTCTATTCAAAGAAATAATTTTTTAATAGAAGAACGAGTTTGGTAACTGCACAAAATTTAATGTTCCTGGAATAGAAAAAGAATAGAAACACGTTTAGTAAACTTGTATATTCTTTTTGTTTCTTTTAATTTTTAATATTTTTATTTTTTTATTATATATTTTTTTAATTTTCCTTTTTCTTTTTTTTTTTTTGTCTTTGGCTGGTTGCCGACCACCGCCGTGGCCGGCAACCGGTTGTGCGATGTTCAGCGAGCTTGCCGAAGGCTAGCCTAGCCCCGGCGAGCCTCACCCTTGCCAGTGGCCTAGCGAGATCGTCGCTAGTTAGGCGAGCCTCGCCGTGGTTCAGCCTCTCAGGGGCTGGCAATGCTTCGGCGAGGTCGCTAGCCCTCGTCTAGGCAGTCACTGGCACTAGCCATGGCCAAGGCTGGTGACCAACCAAAGGAAGAAGAAGAAGAAAAGAAGAAGAAAAGAAAGAGAAACATGAAGAAGAAAAAAAAAGTGTTTCTCGAAGTGTTCCGAGGAACAAGACTTCTTACTTTTGTTCCAAATTTGTTCTCGAAGCAAAAATATAAATATTTTGTTTCCGAGAACAAAACCGTAAACAAACACGTTTTTGTTCTTTTTTATTTTCTGTTTTTTTGTATTCCCGGAACAAAAGAACAAAAAATTGTGTTACGAAGAACATAAACAATTTTAAACAAACGCACCTAAGAAAGCCTTCATATGCAGAGCTACACGCGTATAAGCTCGGCAGCCGGCTCCTTCTCCTTCTTCTTCTTTCTTGGTCTCGTGCTTTTGCTCTGTGTCAGCAATGGCGGGTATTGGCTACTTTAGAGGAGGCGTGTTCAGGGTCTCGCTCATGTGCGGCCGAGCTCCAGGACTTGTCTCGCGACGGCAGCCACTATAGCCTCTCCACCACCATCCCGCCTTCTCTCAGGGCCCAAATTAGCTAGCAAATCAAGGTCCGGTGGTTCATCATCTCGCCTTACGATCATTGCTGGATATGGCTGTTAATAAATTATAATTACTCTTCACCGAGTGTTGGCCATCCTTTATTGTTGGCCAAAGTAGTTTGTCTTCAGTAAATTGAGGTCTAACTAGGATGGTTAGAGTCTCTCGTATAATCTGCTCATCCAGAAAAGTTTGGAGCAGAGATGTATTCGAGTTGTTGTGGATTGGGTCTATTAGATCAACCACCAGTTGGGGTTCTTCTCGAGTCACCGGTCCACCAAGAATTCCTCTTGGTAGCCATGGATCCTCTCAGATTCTGATTTTAGTCCCTTTACCAACAGACCATCTAAGATGAGGGAGAATAGCATCTTTACCAGTGAGAATACTCTGCCAAACCCAAGACGAACGATTTCCTTTTTGTCCTGACTGAAAATTTGTTGAATGATAATGCAGACCCTTAACTAGTTGACTCCATAGAGCTTGAGGATGTTGTAATAAACGCCATGCTTGCTTTCCAAGCATTGCCCTATTAAATTCGAAAAGATCACGAAATCTAAGCCTGCCTTTTTCCTTACCGCACTTGATAATATCTCATTTCTTCCAATGAATACCTCATCTATTTAGATTATTTTTCCACCAAAATCTTGCAATACTTTGTTCTATATTTTGACAAAGCAACAAAGGAAGCTTGAAGACTAACATTGCGTAATGTGGAGTCGCCTTAATAACAGACTTGACTAGAATTTCCTTTCCCCCTTTTGAGATAAACTTTTCTTTCCAACCTTCTAATTTAGAGTGAACTCACGCCGGAATCCAAGAAAACATGTCCCGTTTAGATCGCCCCCAATCCGATGGGATTCCTAGATAATTTCCATACCTCTGAAGCATAGGTATTCTAAGCTCTGAAGACATATTTTGCTGAAGTCTAATAGGGCAGTTTTTACTGAAAATAAGTCCTGATTTGTGCCTATTCAAGGCTTGCCCCGTAGCTAGACAATACTAATTTAAGATATCATCAATATTCTGACTTTCCCAAATGCTGCCTTCTAGGAAAAAAATTGCATCATCGGCAAAAAAGAGGTGTGAAAGAGTGAGACACCATCTATTCAATCTAAGACCCTTTAAATGTGCTATAGCAATCGCCTGACTGATCAAAGTGAACAGTACATTTGCTAAAAGAATAAATATATAAGGGGATAGAGGGTCACCTTGTCTGAGGCCACGAGTTGGATAGATAAATGGAAGCAGTTCTCCATTAAAATGGATGTTGTAAGATGTAGTGGTAATGCATTGCATAACCCATTGTACCCACAACTGATGAAAGCCCAATTGGAGTAGATAGTCCCTATGGAAATCCCATTCAACTCTGTCATATGCTTTTTTCATATCAGTCTTGAGAATCGCATTGAATTTGGTGGTCCACTTTTGGGTTTTAAAATGGTGGAGAACTTCTTGAAATATTACAATATTGTCTTGGATCAGTCTTCCGCTAACAAAAGCAGTTTGTTCCATAGAAATTAAATTAGGTAGCCAAGGTTTTAAGTGATTGGCTAGTACCTTGGAAATGACTTTATAAGCAAAGTTACAGAGGCTGATTGGTCTGTATTGGTCCAGTCGCTCTGGTTGAGGAGTTTTGGGAATCAAGGCAAGTATAGTGCGATTCAGATTGGCTGGCATCCATCCTGTCTGAAAAAAAAAGTTTGCACAAGAAGAAGAAGATCGTCTTTGATAATATCCCAGTGAGAGTGATAGAAAATCCCATCGAAACCATAAGGGCTGGGAGCCTTTGTAGATCCCAGCTGAAAGGTAGCCCGGCGAACCTCCTCTATAATGACCACTTCCAGCAGATGATTGTTTATTTCATTGGTAACCACATGTGGGCATTGTTGAATTATAGGAGTGTAATCCCGATGGCCAACCGTTGTATATAAATTTGAAAAAAAATTGCAAGAACCTGTAAAGCATGAGGGTCACGAAGCCATTCATTTTGCTCGTTTTGAAGCATGCTGATTCTATTTCTTTGCCGTCTCTGAAGGGTGGTTGCATGAAAGAATTTCTTGTTTTTATCATCTCATTTTAACCATTGGATTCTAGACCGTATAGCCCAAAATTGCTCTTCACGTTGCCCAGTGCGTTTTAATTCCTCTCGGATTTGAAAAACTTCTTCTTTGTTATAGGAGCCATGTTGCTGGTTTATTATCTGTTTGAGCTATTGCTGTAAAGAAGCTACTTTAAGATCACCTCTGGAGAATTTGGATTGGCTCCATTTCGACAGGGTGGCAGAGACACGTTGCAATTTGGTGGTAAGTCCAGCGCTTCGACCTCTTACTGAGTTCCATGCTACTGATATAATGTCCGCACATTTTGCATCGTCATTCCAGAAATCCTCAAAGGTGAAAGATTTCCTTCGTACCTTATAAGATGCTGAAGAGTTGACAATCAATGGACTTATGATCCGACCCAACAGCCGGCAGCACAAAGACCTCAGCTGCAGGGAATAATAAAAGCCAGTTCATTGTGCACATCACATGATCAAGACGTTCCTTCACTAGCTCATCTCCCTCATAGTTGTTCATCTAGGTAAACTTACATCCTTTACTCGGTAATTCCATAAGAGAACAGTCATTGACAATGGCTCGAAATGATAACATCCTATAGTGTTCTACTTGGCGCTTGCCTATTTTTTCCCATGCGTACAATATTTCATTGAAATCCCCAAGGCATAGCCATGGAAATGTATTAGCCATGTTGATCTCTCGAAGTTCATTACATAGGTGTTGTTGATTGTTATACGTGAAGGGAGCATGAATACAAGTAAGATGCATAGTCCGACCATCCTAGTATTCTTTGTAGAGCATATCAAAGTACTACTAATTTGAGGTAAGCACAGTTAAATCTACCTGATTGTTCCAAAATATCGTCATTCCCCCCGCCAGACTAGTAGGATTGATCATATAGGAATTACTGAAATACAAGCTGCGTTGTAGACTTCGAAGTTTCTCCTCAGAGTTTTTTTGTCTCCATCAAAAAAATCATGTTGGGTTTTTCCTTGGCCGTCATGGCTTTTAGAGCTTGAATTGTCAGGGAGTTGCCCAGTCCTTAACAGTTCTAGCATATCAGCTTCATTGGTGAGGAGGTGGCTGTCGAGGGCCAACCATCGAAGCCCATTGCCCATTGGCCTTCCTTCAGCTCGATTTGTGCATATCTCCAACACTAATGCAATTGGAAGTCCGGCCTGAACACGGTGTTCAAGAAGGCGATGTTGAACAAATACCCACTGATGGTGTCATGCTTCGTTATGGGGTACCTGAACTTCACGCACTTGTCGTACGCCGTCTGATCGATCGCTTGGTCATCGAACAGGTGCGGGAGGTCCTCATACAGGAAACCCACCAACTGCTCCACGTCCACGGCCGATTTCAGCAGGCACTACTCCGCTAAGCTGAACCTGAGAGCCCACTTCGACCGTTGGCCATAACTCACGCCCGACTGATTCAACTTTGGATCTTTCCTCGGGAATGAGACTGCGGTGGCCCTAGCGGTGGCGCCCGGCCGCCGGAGAGCGACGTGCAGTGGAGGGAGTGGGCTGAGAGTGTGGGAGGAGAGTGGTGACACGGCCATTTTCGGTGGGTGCGATCGATGAGAGGTCGGGATACTTGTGGAACGGCCATTTCTCGTTGGATTTGTGGCGGGACGCCAAACGGTGACGATGGCGTGGAAGAATCTCGAGCCATGAAAATCAGCGGACGCCGTGGCATTAGCCCTTGGCAGGGATTAACGGGTGGGCTTCGGGCCGGGCTACGAGAAATCTCTGCCCTGAAATGGATCATAAAGTTTTTTTTTTTATCCGATTTGATGGGCTGAGTTGGTAAATGGAACTGTAGGTTTTCCCGAGTGATCTATAATACTTCACGAGCAGGCGATATAGCATATATAGATGATATTGCAAGTCGAAAAAATCATGCCACAACCACATGCCCGATCCTATGATATTTTGGATTCATCAACATATGCAATTTCGTAAATGAATATCATATATATGCCCTCGTGTGTCATTCACATTCATCATAGTGGTACTCCAATTTGTCGATTATATTTTTGGAATATAGCGTTTAAGAATATCTTTAGTGTTGGACTTGGTCTTTGAAGGTTAATCATTACCAACTCTTGATGACAAGGATAGCTATTCCCGTCTCTTTAACTATTTATGAATTATAATACAAGGGACTTGTAAATAGTTTCATAGACTTTCAGGGGCAAAAGAACGCTTCAAGTGCCATAACTTTGGCCAAAGGGACACTTAAGTGCCATAATTTACGAAAGGTACACTTAAGTGCCACATTCGAAGAAAAATGGATCACTTGAGTGTCACTCCGGCCAAAGTCCGGCCAAAACGCTAACGTGGAGTTTTTCCGACGAACCGCGTCCAAAACAACGTCGTTTTGCGACGTGGGCAAAACGGCGTCGTTTGGGCTAACGTGATAAAAAAAAATTAAAAAATTAAATTAAATTAAATTTAAAAATAATAATTTAAAAATTAAATTTAGTTGAAATATTAAAAAATTTAAAAATTTAAAATTAAAATTAAAAAACATTAAAAAAAAGGAAAGGGGGAGGCGCGGGGATTAGCCCTCGGCCGTCGCCGCCGAGAAGGCTCGGTGACGGCGGGGGAGGGTCGGCCGGGGTCGCCGAGCCCCGGCCGGGGTTAGCGACCACGGTCGACCGCAAGCCCTCACCGGATCTGGGCAGGGCTCGCGGCCCGCCCGCCGCCCGCCGGGCGACCCCGACGGGCGACGGTCGCCGACCCTTGCCAGATCGGGCGAGGGCTCGCGAGCCCTCGCTGTCGGTCGACCGGGGTCACCAGCCCTTGGCCGGGGGCCCGGCCGACCCTCCCCGCCGTCGCCGGCCCTTCCGGCGGCGGCGGCGGCGGCGGCGGAGGGCTAATCCTTCAGCCGACTCCCCCTTTTTTTTTTTTTTTAATTATTAATTTTTTAATATTTCAACTAAATTTAATTTTAAAATTGTTAATTTAAAATATTTTAACTAAATTTAATTTTAAAATTATCAATTTTAAATAATTTAATTAAATTAATTATTTTTGCCACGTCAGCCAAAATAACGCCGTTTTGGCCACGTCGCCGTACAAAATGGCGTTATTTTGAGCTTGGTTCGCCGGAAAAGTGCCACGTCGACATTTTGGCCGGATTTTTGGCCGGATTGGCACTCAAGTGATCCCTTTTACTCCGATTTTGGCACTTAAGTGTACCTTTCGTAAGTTATGGCACTTAAGTGTCCTTTTGGCCAAAGTTAAGGCACTCCAGGGGTCCGCGCGTCGACTTTCAGGTATCGAGGCACTTGTGTCCTCAGACTATAACAAAAATAATTTCCAACCTCATCTTATGCATTCTTAATACCGTGACACACATCTTCCTTTGGTTAAAGATGTTAAAGAATTGTCCTTATTTCGAAATAAATTGTCCTATAGAAAAAAACCTATTTTCGATAGAAAAATATATACGTCTTGTCAACATACATGGAAGATGTATGCTCCTTTCGAGGGGTGAATAGCATTATCCAGAGTAAACATGCCACAAACATCTGTCACAACCTCGTCTCTGATTGGACAGCAAATCTCTCGAAGAAACCCTAAATCATCGGATGGCTGAATGAGCCCAGAACCTCATCTTTATCGAAGTCGTATTGGAATGTCCATGTCTCTTCCACCCTTCAATCTAACTCACAATCGCATGCATATTGAGTGCTGCTCGCCCCCTACTCCGTCATCTCCTTCTACTTTAACTCGCCAAATTGACATATTCACCTCCCTTTTCTTCTTAGATTATTTCAGGCGTGTTATTATCATTTGTGGGTGAGTTAGCAGAATGATGTCCTCTTAGGATTAGCGCATTTAGGTTTTTTTTTTTTTTTACTTCAATTAAATTTGGTAAATAAGTGTGTTCAAAATGACAACGTTTTGAAATGACATGGAACCTAGCTAACTTTTGGACGAAAGTCATTTGACACCTCAGATGCCACATCTACATTTTGACAGTGGGCATTTTTCTCCAAACAAAAAATTTGGGGATCTCCTTAATAACTTTTTTTCATTTGAGGGTATTTTTGATAAATAGAGTAAAGGTTGGAGTTTTCTAAAAGATATTTGGCTATTAATTATGTGCAAAGTCATTACTGATAAATTGTTTTAGATATCATTATTTCCACTGTCTACAATCAGGTATCACCTGTAATGGGCCCCCTGCTTAAATTTAGAGTTTATTTATTCCATAGAAGATCAATGATTTGAAGAATATGATCTTAAAAATAATTATATGTAGAAAAGTTAGTCAACCGTCGATTTTTGGGATTTTTTTATTAGTATAAATAGTTGATATATAATGAAATGAACTCACCCTAAGCGCTTGATGTCTTATAGTTGCCTTTACTTCCGCCAAAGCTTTACATGCATAAACAAACCAGTTGCCGACATCTTACAAACAGAGCATAAGATTAAACATGTGTCCCACGTGATTATTGTATCTTTGTTTAGAAGTCCTCTTCCAAAAGAATATTTTACAAGGAGTCAACAGGAAATTCCATTAATAATGGGCCATTCTGACCCTTTAGAACAACTTGATGAATTTAATAGATCTTTTTAGGATGACCCAATGACCATAAATTAAAACAATCCAATTTTTCAATGCAATAGGCAGGTGTTCATGGACTATTTGTACGTACTGTTTCTTTTTTAGGATCAATATCAGCAATGTAATTCATCCATTAATGAACCTAATACAAATTATAGAGCTATGACACAATCAAACCTGCATGGACTAAATGTTGAATCAAATTGTCCCAATCTACTGTCACGCCCCGAACCCCGAGACACGTGGAACAACCCGCTATGATCATGCAAACACGACATTCCCAGGTAGTGTCGCCGACCCCAATATTTAAAAATTATTATGCGCATGCGGAACGTTTTAAGAAACCCCTGACAGAAACTTACGGGATAGGACAGCAGGAAGAATTAATTCAAAATCAAACGAGCATAATTCCATACATCATTGACAATCCAAGTCTTACATACATCAATAGGATCTGGAGGCTATATGCACCAAAAATGGGTTAGAGTTTATGTGCATCAAAAAGGGGTTAACCTACATAACAAGGATCAGTCCGCCAAAAGACAACTAACCACCCTAGGACTACAGGTTAGCCCCATTAGACGATCCCACGTCCTCAGGATCTGACACCCAAGAGGCCGGGGGCGAGGCGTTGATCACTCCACTAGTAGGAAGGTCCGCCACACCTTCACCCAGTATGGCGTTCAACACTGCCAGCGGAATATCCATGCTATCTAGAGGGCCGACCCTAACGCCATCTGCTCCGGAACGAAACCAAGCCCTAAACATGTATGGTACTCTGTCATGCACGTTCACCTGGACCCAGATGAGGGTCCTAACCAACTGATATACCCAAGGACTACCAGGGTTAGGAGCACTCTCCGTCGTCTGGTCGATCTCCGTCGGTAGGCCACTCATCTCTTGGGGTCTCGCCATCTACGGCCCTGTAATATTTTTCCCCAACCGGGATGAGACTTCGTCTCGGCAAGTTCACCCCTCCTAAACCCCTATTAGAAATTAAATACATCCCAAAGTAGCTTAGCCACGACATCAAGAAGACTTACCTCGTCTTAGCCCTCATCGCGAGTTAGCACGGTTTATATAATTCAACCATGTGCAATTCTAATAATTCAACGATGGAAGTACAATCACATCATCAGGAAAATTCAACCACTTGGATCGTCTCAGCTATCAATCAACGCTTTCAATTACAGCCCTATAGGAAAGTTTGACAACCAGTGGCAATCACGGCCCCACTCAGCACGACCTTTAATTATGTGGTCCATCTCGGCCTCCACCGGGGCACAACCTCTCATAGGTGGTCCATCACGGCCTCACTAGGCACGACCTCTAATAGGTGGTCAATCACGGCCCCATTAGGCACGACCTCCCTTAGGTGGTTCATCACGGCCCTACTAGGCACGACCTCTCATAGGTGGTTCATCACGGCCCTACTAGGCACGACCTCCAATAGGTGGTCAATCACGGCCCTATTAGGCACGACCTCTAATAGGTGGTCATCACGGTCAATCTCCCATCCATTTCAACTCTCGGATTTTATAAGAATCCCTATCTATCGCAATCACACTCAATTTGCCACAATTAATCATCAAATTCAAATTCTACAATCACAGAACGATTGGCACGAAATTCGAAAGCAACTAGGGTCAAAATAAATTTTTCGAGTTTTTTTATTATAAATAATATTTTAATGAATTTCGGAATAAGATATATTATTAAATAATCCAACAATTTCGAAGCATTTATTTAAATCATAATTAAACTCTAAGTCACATCAAGGTTTATTTAGAAATAAATATACTTAACCATTAAACTAAACACCATTTACCTTAATAGATCCTCTTAATATAATCCATAACTAATTAAGCCAATCTATCCACCTAATCGTAATCAACTTAAGTTAAACATACTTAGGGAATCATTAACTCGCTAATTGCGGATTAGTGAGGTAAACTCACCGGAATCACTTTCCGACGAGTCTCCGGCGAAGAGCATGACGACGCCGACGACAAACCGGCTTGAAAGGGGCGGCGGAAGGGCGGCGAACGAGCGGAGAACGACGGAGGAGAACCGGCGACAGCTCGTGCAAGGACCGGCAGGGGCTTGAGCGGACGGTTGGCGGCGACGGAAGCTTTGGCGGACGGCGACCAGCAGCTCGGGCGAGGAGACGGCGGCGACGGAGACGCGACGAGCTCGCACCCGGGGCCTCACACGCAGACGAGCGGCGAACGGCGACGGCATGCGACGGCGGGGGAGACGGCGGCGACGGGCGGGCGACGAAGGCGGACGGAAGGGGGGTGCGGTTCCGCTGGTTTTTTTTTTCCTCTTTGCTTTCCCTCCCAATCTCTCTCCTCTCAAGCTTGAAGATGATGGAGACAAGGGGAGGTGACATCCCCACTTTTGGTGAGCCAATTAGCTTGTGACACTTGTGCTCTCCTGAATTTGGCCTCCACCATGACATCACCGCTGATGTCATTCTCCACTAATTCAAATCCTCACAACATCTTCCAATAGGTCCAATTCATTTTCCGTAAAAGGGTCCAAGTTCTTGCACATTTAATTATTTCAATTTCCATCAATTCTCTTCCAATTGAGTCCAAATTAAAGTCCATGAATTAATCCAATGTTCCTAATAAGATTTGCAACACCCCTTTGACTTTCAAATTTCAGAATTCAATTTGATTTTACGGTTAATTTAATTTCACAGTGCGATTTTAGCGCGCCTAGTCCACCGAGTAGCTTTTGGGGAAATTTTCTTGCATCCGACCCGAGGGTGATCAGTCCCCAAGTCCGACGCGGTAAAATTCCTTAATTACTTCACTCAATAGACTAATTGAGTGTGAGTGGCCAACTCGAGAAACGAACTATATGCGCAGATGAATTCTCGACTCAATTGACTGAAAATAAACTTGAGAAAAATCGGGATGTCACATCTACACTGAGGGTTATTACTCATTTTTGCACTTGCTATTTTATTTTCCAATTATTTTTTCAATTAAGACAAGAAAAATAATAGTAGAATACTAAATACTAATATTGTAAAACCCTCTTTTGAGAGGCGTATATTATCTTTCAAGCATGAAATAGCTGGTAGAGACTGAAAAAGGGGAACATTCTCCTCACAAGCCCATGCATCACAAGACCAAACTCAACGGTCCATGTGCACTTCTTGAATTCTTTTTCTAGTCATTAATACAATGAAGGAGCACCAGAGGCTACATATTTAACTTTAGCTTACTAAAACACATGACATATGATTATACGACAATGAATTAAATGAGCTCTTCTCACTATAACCTCAACACTTCATCAGCTAGAAGAATAATCTCCCGCATAAGTATCACGAAAAATAATCGACCCTAGAATTACAAACTTCACCAAAAGTGGACATAGCAGAGATGATGATAATCAATAGCTAGATGAATGGAATCATGACAGAAAAATCTCATGCAGCAGGAGCGTAATCATAGCCGCCCCCGTCGTCGTCGTCGTCCCCATCGCCTTCCGCGATAGCAGCTGGCGCACAGTCACAGTCATCATCGTCGTCATCATCATCCGCATCAGCTGGCTTTCTCAACCAGTCGTCGGAGTCAATGGACAGCATTGAAATGGGAAGCATCTCTCTCTCTCTTTTTCTCTCTCTGTGGAAAGCAGTGAAAATGGATTTCGTGGGTTCGAACCAGTTGATTTGAGAGGACGATGGTGGTGGTTTTTATAGGGAGGAAGAGAAGCTGGGTGGACTTAGGCGGGCACGGGCTGAGCGCGTGGGGAGTGTGCACGGCCCTGTGCTGGTCACAGGTTGCCTCCTCCGTGGTCCATGGCCACCTCGGAACCCCCACAACGTGTCGACACTTCAGCCTTATTATTGTTTTGGTTAAGTGTCTAAACGAAACTTTCAGGCTCAATTGAGACTAGTTGCGCTGGACACCTGGACATCTTCTGATGGACATGAAGTCATGCATGTGTTAGGGATCGAATGGTGATCGACTGTCTGGTCCATCCAAGTCTTTTTCATCAAATATCACTAGTTAGAATTCGCGAGATACCTTAATTTTATTATGTTAACATGATCTTTAAATAAGTTCAAAATCTTGCATCCTAACTTTCAACACACGAAAGCAATCCAAAGCAGACTGATTTGATGACGACACAGCGCGGGAAATTTGTCTAAAACAAGGTAGGGGCAATGAAGATATGATACACGAGCCCCGCCGTTGATAGCTTGATGAGACATTTCTTGGGTGCAATGATTTTGGTCATGGAAAGTGCACGCCTTTCGGCTGCTGATTAGGCTTGAACAAGTTCATCAGGCACGCTTTGACATCAAATCGAGAGAAGTGTCTTTTTTATCAAGAAACAGTGCGTATAAGAAAGAGTCTTTGTTATAAGCGAACAGTGCATAATAATTGTACACGATGAATCATATCAAGAAATAGTGCGCTTTGACATCAGTCCGGCTTCTGATTTTGCAGAGGACACTTCTCATGAGCTGTCCAAAGATAAATTCCACACGACTCCTCGTGACAAATGGGAAACTAGTGCCTGTTCCAACTGGACTTTTCTTTGATTTACAGCTAGATGTGGGGATGAATTCAGAAGTCTCCGTGCATCCATTTCGAGCTAGAGGTCCTTCGCGGATCTTCCATCCTGGAGCCGACTAATTAAGATGTGAAACTAGAGCAGACTCAGTCAGTCGAATGAAAAACAAAGTGTTGGCAGGGTTTAAGCTTTATTTCCCATAATTTCTCATGGATGTGAAACTTTAGAGGGCATTCGGTAAAAGACAAGTATAATATGATCTTCTTTTTTCGTCTCGTAAGTAGGAGGGCCTTGGGTTTGGTAATTTCATCCGAGATTTCTTCTGCTAATTTAAGTGGTAATGCGAAGTCTTGAACTCCTACATATATGCTAGTGGTATCAATGTGGGAAGGCAAATAGCCATTCTCACTGAAGCTCGCCAAGATGGACATAGATCCTCTTCTCTTTCACCGCATCTCAATCCACGCCACATCCGTGGAATCTTGATACGCTTGTCGTAGTTATTTTTCAGAAAAGCTAATAACACGTTTATTCGTCATAAATATCTAATCATGTTTGGTTCCGGGTATGTCATCCAGGTTGCTAGAAAACATATGGTGGTACATTTGTTAGAGTCTAAATTCAGAACTTATAATCTTCTCAACGTTTTAGCCGTCTTTGATAATCATGATACCTCGGCCTGAAAAGATGGGGAGCTATTTAGATGCATTTTCACCTTTAGGGAGGGAAAATCAAGTGAAGTGATAGAGAAGGGTCCTAAGTAATCTTCTCTGCGTTAGTGTCATGCTTTAAAAAATAAAAATAAAAAACCCTAGATTCGATGTACATCACATGATGACGATGCAAGTGAATTGATTATTAATGTATCGTTTACAATTCTTTACACAATGAGATGACGTTGGTCTTTGATGCGTCTGACGGTGATGCCTTTGATCATCGGTCAACTTGAAAATGTTCTATAACAACGTGCGAAATTCACACCCATCCCTAATATAATTTTAAATTTGGCGAAGCCAACATCCGCATCAATATATAAAGAAGAAAATTCTCCATTGACTATATAGTACCTCACATTACTACATTAACAGCCCAACCGAGATGACTTCAAGAGAAGAAACCTCAGTTGACTAGATCTACACACGTCACCTAGCACAATCGGCACATGAGGAGACAAAGATTCACACATGATGTGGCCTTCTTGTCCTCACGGCGCGCAATAGTTTACTATAATCAAAACTTAACTAGGGCATTAGTGGCGAAGTAAATTAATCTCTCTTTCTCTCTCTTCATGCCGCCGGAGCATAATCATAGCCACCGTCGTCATCGTCATCATCGTCTCCATCACCATCTGCCAATGCAGCCGGTGAATCGCCATCACCGTCTCCTTCGGTGAGCCTCGTAGGCCGGCATTTGTACTCGAATTCAGCAATGAATTCTTGCACCAACTCCATCGAACCGACCGGCTTCCACACGCGAAACATCATGGCAATGGAGCAAAGATGGGAAGATGAGTAAGGGATGAGTTTTGAGATCTTACGAGTCACCTTAGGGTTCGATACTGAGTAGTGAACTGAGCTTGCGCGCGCGCATATATATATAATCACATCACGTGTCGGGAGAAGCGAAGGCACGGCTGGAAGGATTCGCGTTAGCGTTTTTGGTCCTCGTGCGGGGATGTGGAGAAGTGCGAGAGGAGTGTGTGGGGCTCGTGTGACCACATGCCGAGGTGGATTCCCACGTGGCGGCCGGAAGGAGGGGCCACGTGGCACGACGTATCTTTCGGGAGGACCAATTGGCATTTGTTGTAGCGACAGGCTTTTAAAGAGACTTTCTGTGTGGTCGTGCTTGTTGATTTTGGTAATAGAAATCCACCCGTGATATTCTCCGTGGAATAGCAACGACGTGCAAGTCCAAATGGGTCTTGAGAAGCGAAAACAATCGCCTCGGATGCGAATATCTAGCAACAAATCTTAGGTTTTTATTTTTTTATTTTTTTGTCTCACTCATCTCTTTTATATATAAGTGTGTACGATGCTCACGAGGTACTTGATATTATCGAATCCTACCCTTCAATCATTTTACCAATAGGGCCACATGCCTATTAGTGCTTCTATTTCTTAGAAATGACATAGATTAACATAGAATGATTGATGAGACATAAAGGAAATAATTGCCACTTTAAGTCTTTGACTACTTCAGGCATTTGTCGCCAATAAAACTTTACTTTCTTTTCTCCCTTAGTGAATGGCATTTCCAATAGAATCATCAATCTCCTTTTTTTGGGGGTATTGAAATTTTAGTCTTTGAGGATTAAAAGACTATTGTTTCAAAAATTTCCAAAAAAAAAAATAATTCCTGATTTTTTTTTTTATAAGTAAAGGGTTGTATAGTTCATCAGCTCTCCACCATTTTTCTTCTTAATAAGTAATGGTTATATTGTTAATTTTCAAGTTGAAGATTTTAATTTCTTCAATCCCCCGGAGAACTAAAATTTTCCTTTTTTTCTTTCCATTAATGGCATCTCCACAGAAAATTATCCAAAAGCCATAAACCTATTGTATTGCGGATAATTTAGTCCTAAATTTTTCAATTTAATAAATTTAGTCATAAAATTTTTGAAGATAGTAAAATATTGTTGGCATGGATATCGATCGTCTTAGATGGCACAGTTGGTGTTAACATGTACATGGCTAGCCCAGCTAAACAACTACGTTAGTAATTTATAACCAAAATTATTCAAAAAGACTACATTAGAGAATCCTTAGAAGGTTATGAATGAATTGAACAAATTGAAAAGTTTAGGATTGAATTAATCAATGTACAATAGGTTTGAGATTTTTTGGACCTCTACCTATTTCTTATCGATCGAGGACAAAAAGAAACAAGGGATAAGTAATGGAAAATCAATAATGGGTGGGTTTAGGGAACCGAGAATGGGCTTGGCCTATGTGGCACCAAACTTTGATGACTATTCTCCAAGCCTTTCCTAGTGCATGGCGGATTGCCAGCTAGGCCCAACACAGTCCTTCGGGCATTCAGACAATCATTTGTTTCTATCAATCTCCTTCGCAGGATGGTCAATTGGAACAAGTGGACTCAATTAATTACACTTTCTAATCTCTTTTTGTTAATCACAATTATTTACAGCACATTAATATAAATTTTCCTTAAAATACTAATTATTTTAATAAAAAAAGGTAGACCATCGAACTGTAATAATTTGGATCTCCAAATATACATTAAATCTAGCGCCTTTCCCGAATGGAAACAGTGGAAGTTTGATTCGATTTTTGTCGTGTTGAACCCAAGCAACATGAATATGTCCAAATGGATGAAGGAAGGAAGTTTGATTTTTCTGCCACCCAGGTTGGATTTTCATAAGAAGTTCCTTCTCTATCCTCTATTTGTAGTGGAAATGGTGAGAAGCTTTTGTCGTGGGAAAAGAATGAAAAAAAGGAAGAGGAATACAAGATAAAAATAATAAGGAATTAAAAAAGAGAATTATAGGATCATTGATTGTTTAATTTAAGAAAGAAGGTGAAAAGTGGAGAGATGAGACAGAAATTTTGGTGAGTTCATTAAATAGGACGCGTATGAAGTTATAGTAGGGATAAGTATATAGAAACGCTCGAATGGAGAATCGCCTTAGACTGGATCAAATCGGACGGTTTTGGGCAATTCTATGGGGGCACCAATCTAGTTTTGGCTTCCATAAAATTGAAATCGGTGATTTCCGATCATGTTTCTAGTTCCAAGATGGGAACCGGACCGGACCAATTTATATTTATTTTTGTTATTTTTTTATTTCTTAAAGAAGTAAAGTGTAAACCTAAACCCTAATCTCCACTTCCCTCTTTATTATTCCAAATGATCAAGCTAATCTCCGTTTCTTTCATAGTGCTGCACCCATTCATCCAACTTTCTCCTTTTGTCTCTTACTTCTTTCTTTAATTTACTTTCTTTCCTTTCCTACAAAGATTCACTGATTTTGCTTCCCTTGCTTAATTGCACCTTCCTTAAATATGTGAGTCTGTCATTTATAGAAAAGAATCCACAAAACTTTTAGCAAAGACATGTGAATCCATAGGTTTTATTGGACCACTCAAGGATCGGATCAGACCAATCCCAAGACTAGGTGGTCCAATTGCCGACTCCAAAAACGAGGAATCGATCCTCCTAGTCTGATTCTCAATAGAGATTGGATCGGATTGGGAACTGATTACCCTTAAGCCACAAAGTGTAGGAATTATCTTCCTCATATAATTACTGTCATTAACTCCCATTATATTTCTTTAGGCTCTTAAAATTTTATGTTCTAAATAGCAAAAGAGTGCTTGAGAATTTAGGCTTCAAAATTACATTGTGGGTTAAAATCAATTTAACGTGCGAGAAGACTTCAAAATGATATTTATTTTCTATTTTGAAATTAGAAGATGTCAGTTTTTTTTTTTTTTTTTTTTTTTTTTGGTGATAAAATATTCCAAATCACTAGGATATACGTATGTCGAGCGGTCCTACACCAAAATCACAAATTATGATATTGCAATCTTAAATCGGGTAGATCATTTTTAGGAAAAAAATTAGTTTAAGACTGTCGATTTTGTCAGCACGTTATTGCTTACTGGTCAAGCGCGTTACCCTTGTCCCACCATGATGCGAGTGAATGACCAGTGATGCGCTTAAGCTTGAGCCTCCCTTTCACAAATTACCCAAGATTTCTGAGACTGAGAATAGACTGAAGAATCGGACTTGTAACCTTCAATTGGAGCTACGCATGAGGGCTTAATAATATTGTCCAAACTCAGTGATAAAACTAAAGAAAAATCTCCAATATAAAAAGCAAGATCTTCTAGTTCTGATGCTATATTAAATGGCGTGTCCAATTTAACAATCAAGTGAACTGTTAGGAGAAGAAAATTTGAAACTTTGACATCCTATTTTGCATCTTAATCATCGTGAGTGTGAGACCTTGATGCGTCTTCAATGAATCATACTTCACACTTTTAAAAGGCTAATTCTCTAAAGAACCCTTAACTTGGAGTTCAATTTCAATTTTGTCCAGAACTTTTCTACAAAATAATTCTCAAATTTCACTTTCGTTGCAGAACTACTTACATGTTCAAAAATTATCATTGTTTTTTTTTTTTAAGATTATCAACATTAAGGTGTAGGGTGTTGATGAAAATGCGGGTTTCGATGGACCTCCATCTGACTTTGATATTGATAATTTAGAAAAAACCGGTGGAGATTTTTGGACCTGTGGACAGATTTGGGATCAAAATGAGGTTCTTGTAGACATAAGAAAAGTTTGAGACAGAATTAGGATTTGACCTGAAGTTGCGAGTGTTTTTTTTAAGGGAACTAGGTCCGACGACAGAAAATCTTCATTCTCACCCACCCTTTTTCCCCCAGCATTATCTGTGTAAAGAAAATTATATCACGGGCCTTACGAGTTCGTCCGCATCCCTCCCCTGCAAAATAATTAAACCTTAAAATTGTGGCCATCAGCGTTGGGGGCTTCTGACCCATTTGACATCAGTGCATAAGACTGAGCGTGGGATTTTCATAATACGTGCTGCCCCTTCTGGATTGGCCGCGAAATATCAATAAAAAAAGTGGGATTGTATCACTATTTTCCTCTCCACCAATCGTTCCATCTAATTTATGATTAGAATGCCAAAAAAGAAATGTGTCGTAGAGCTCGCGTGCGGTGTGCTTACTGCATCATTAGGTGACACTAAATTTCAGGCACCAGAGCCAAAAATAATTTTATTTTAGAAATCCAGAGATACATGCACAGAAATACATGTATAGAGTTCCGATTATAGGAAGGATTATGAAACGCCTTTTAAAGATTCATGAACTAGTTAAATCTAAAATTTTGGCATATACAAATAATCCAAATTCATAGCAGTTTACACATAATTTGTGAGATTTGAGTGAATAATTTTTAATGCCCGAGCTGGAAAATTTCCAACGGCTCAACCAATGGAGCTAATGCTTTAGGTTTCTATGATTAAAGATAATCAAATTATTCCTAGGAAAGTTATCGGGGAGTGTGAACAGAGCCTTTTCTTTTCACCACTTTCTAACTGGAGGCCTCTGTCTTCATAAGTCAACCTGATATTCCTCCACGTTTTATGTGGCGGTTTGGTCTTTTGAATGCGCATCAACCAAGGGACCGCTGGAAATCACTCTTCAGGGATCACACGATTCTCCAACTGGTGAGATTTCGCCGCAAGCCGCTATTTAGACGTAAACTCTCAGGGGGCCAGCCCAGTAAACCACCCCTAGCACCCCCACTTAAGTCGCGAGCATCCAGAGATTCGAACTCATTCCCTCGGCGATGAGATAGTGAAACCCAACCATCACGGCTACCTACGGGTGGGTATCATATACATATTTTATAGCATACAAACAAGTACATGTAACCATTCCATACACTGCAAAGGGAGAAACGCCAAAACACATCTCAACTTTTATGCCATTGTCGCCTTATGTCTTCAAAACTCCCTTTGCATCTAAAGAAACTAGCGGCATCCTTGAATTTTTTTCACTTGTGTAAAATTGGGATATGTATTTTGTAAAAGTAATTCTTAAAATATGCCATTTTGCAATATTTTGTATCGACAAAAAAGAATAAAATCCATAATTAATACTATTTATTAATGTGAAATATAGGGACTTGATGATGGATATATGTTCCTAGTTATTGTGACTATGGATATAGAAAGATGTTATATAGCATCAGTAACAATATTGTAATATTGAGACAAAACAATTAAATCATCACACGAAACTATATAGGAGGAGTTATATTGCCTATTTGCAACATTAAAATTCATTAAAACTAATGGTATAAAATGAGATTAACCTAGGAGAGGGAGGAATCCTAGTTGGTTGCAAGATGAGCGAAGAATGCAAGAAAAATTATGTTGGGAGTACGCAACAAAAGTCTAATATCTTCACTTAGGGAGATCTCCAAGAGCGAGCCCAGGTCAAAGCCCATTAACATATTCAGTTAGATTTATCTTCACTTAAAACCTTAATCAATGAGTTATGGGCTAATTATGATATATTAACTATTCAACACCACATTAATTTTTTAATGTGGGACTTCTTTAACACAACTCACATGTGTATCTTAACAATTCTCCCCCAAGTGTGAACTTCAGTGTTGGGTTTGTTCTCCCTTAATTCAGGGAATATCCTTCTGGCCCAACTTCATCCTTACGAGCTCGAGTTACTACATTGTAACGTCCATTGGCCTGGAAACTGTAACCATCGGCTCTAATGCCATTTGCTAGGAGCATGTAATAGAAGTCTGATACATTCACCTGGGGAGATCTTCAAGAGGGAGTCCAAGTCCAACCTATTAATATATCCAGTTAGATTCTCATTCACTTAAAAGCTTAAGCCAATGAGATATAGACTAGCTATGATATATTAACTACTTAACACCACATTAATTTTCCGATGTGAGACTTCTCTAACACAACTCACATGTGTATCTTAACAAATTATTCTTGAAAGTAGATTGATAACCTATCGCAAATTAAAAGTCCAAGTGGCACTCATTAAAGAGAATGATGGGGAATATCTGTGTAATAATACAGTTACATGAATTACTCCTTAGTAAAAAAAGAATAGATTAAAAAAACCACAATCCCTTTACCCATTTCTCCAACCTTAAATATACTAGGTTTGGAAAATCCTAATACACCAGCCTTAACCTCTCTATTACAATCATTAGGACCAACTATGCAGTTGGCCACACCCTATAGTGGTTGTCAAAGATTGAGCCCTAGCTCTCAATTTCTCTTCCATGAGAGAGAGAGAGAGAGAGAGAGAGAGAGAGAGAGCTGCCACTAATGTGCGAAGGCAGCCACTAATGGCAAGAGGCAATGCACTTACCACTTAGACGACCGAGCTTAGAGTTAGGGCAACTAAGGTCAATTTTTATTTTTATTTGTACTCTTAGATGGGTAAGGGTGAGAAGTGCGTGCGTGCGCGCGCGAGAGAGAGAGAGAGAGAGAGAGAGAGAGAGAGAGTAGGCAGTTGAGCTTAGAGTTAGGGAGGCTAAGGCCAATCTTTATTTTATTTGCATTCTTAGATTTTTTTTTTTTGGGGGGGGTGGGGGAGGGGGAGAAAAGAGAGAGATGCCACGTAAGTGTAAATGCGGTTGTCGATGGCAAGACGTAATGCACTCGCTGCTTAGGTAGTTGAGCTTAGGATTAGGGTGACTAAGGTCAATCTTTATTTATTTATTTATTTTTTGTACTCTTGGATGGATAAGAAGGTGGGGGGGAGAGGGGGAAGGAGGTGCCACTAATGTTTGAGGCGGCCATCGGTGGCAAGGGGAATGCACTTGCCACTTAGGTAGCTAAGCTTAAAGTTAAGAAGTTAAGATGACTAAGATCAATCTTTATTAAGGCTGAGAAATATGAGAGAGAGAGAGAGAGAGAGAGAGGATGTTCTACTAATGTGTGAAGGCGGCCACCGGTGGCAAGGGGAATGCACTTGCCACTTAGGTGGTTGAGTTTAGAGTTAAGATGTGACTAAGATCAATCTTTAATTTTATTTGTACTCTTAGATGGGTAAAAGAGAGAGAGAGAGAGAGGAGGTTGGAGGTTCTACTAATGTGTGGAGGCGGCCACTGGTGGCAAGGGGAATGCACTTGCCACTTAGGCGGTTGAGCTTAGAGTTAAGATGACTAAGATCAATCTTTAATTTTTTTTGTACTCTTGGATGGGTAAGAGAGAGAGAGAGAGAGAGAGAGAGAGAGAGAGAGAGAGAGAGGAGGTTCCACTAATGTGTGGAGGCGGCCACCGATGGTAAGGGGAATGCACTTGCCACTTAAGCAGCTGAGCTTAGAGTTAAGATGACTAAGATCAATCTTTATTTTTATTTGTACTCTTAGATGGGTAAGGGTGAGAAATATGAGAGAGAGAGAGAGAGAGAGAGAGAGATGAGGTTCCACTAATGTGTGAAGGCAGCCACTGATGACAAGGGGCAATGCATTTGCCGATTAGGTGGTTGAGCTTAGAGTATGGGCTACTAAGGTAAATCTTTATTTTTATTTGTAATCTTATATGGGCAAGGGTGAGAAATATGAGCGGACATAATGTGAATGAAAAAGCACCAATTAAGCATAATGTCGCAATCAAATTTTCAAGTGAACCACCTAGGTATGGCTAATGGATTACTAAGTCCAATTTAGACTGGGCTCTCCCAAGCCTATACCAATTTGCAACTTAGGTTTCTATTTTTTAACATGTAAATGGATTTTATCTAGGAGTCATCACTAATCAGCTTATAGTAGGTCGATTAGATATCTAAGTATTTTACTTATATGAATCAGAAATTTTGGGTACGGGGACTTGGTTACACTAGATTTCTCTAATGCATTTTCGGTACCATTCTTTTTATTTTCAAAAAATATTTTTGCAAACAGCTTAGATTTATTTTAAGCTAAATCTCTATCATGCAAAAGAGTGATCACATGGGTGCTCAATCATTATTAAACATTTAATGAATCAAACAAATTGCATCAAAAGAATTAAATGCACAAAGCAAACAAATTTTTTTGGTTTTTTTTTTTTAATCTTGAAATTAAAACATGCACTTTAACTGTATGACCTAATTTTGCTAACAAACAAATTCTAATTAAACGATCCTATTATGCAAACTACTTGACATGCACCTAATATTTTTGTATTTTTTTATATTGAAATTCGGAATTAATAAAAACCCTAATTAAACTATCTAAAATGAATAATTTTCTAATTTATTTTAGGGGTTAATTTGACTTAAACCCTATCATATCTTAGAAAACTATATTTTTTTTTAGAAAAATGAGATTATTAAAATGTGCAAAAATTATCTAAGCCTATCTATAAAAAAAAATCATAATCTATTTCAAAAATTATCTCAAAGTGCAATCCTAAAAAATGCAATCCTAATTTACTAAACCAACGCACCTCGATGCAAGATTTGATTTTTGATTTTTTAAATATTTTTAGTGTTTTTCAAGATAAGCAATTATCAGATAAACATTATATCTAAACGATTAAGATATTCATCAAAAGAAGGATTAAAATAATCGTAAAAATAATATGTTGTCTCACGGATTAAATTAATGATTATTTTAACCCTACGCATCATAACGATTCAAAATAATTAAAAATTTGATTTGAAGTCTTATGAACCAAATTAATAATTATAATGATTTAATAATCGAACACTATGAAAATGCCCAAAAAATTAATATAATTAAAAAAATGATCAAATATCTTACGGATCAAATTAATAATTACAATAATTTTGGGCAAAACTCTGCGGATAATGCCTACAAATATTCATAAAATGAACATCACCTTCCTATACAATAATATTGAAACTTAAAAAAAAAAAAAAATAAAGTAACATAAAATAAAGGAAAAATAAAAGTAAAAATAAAAATAAGCTACCCAATGGAGAGGGGAGCGGCGTCGACGGGGTAAGCGCGAGCTGGACCAGCAGCGGGATGGGCGAGCAGGTCGCAAGTGGTGGCGCGGCGAGCGTCGGCGGACGGCGAGCGGAGTGGCAAAGAGCACTGCAGGCGTCGGCGTGGCAGCAACGGCGTGCGGCTCGAGCTTGGAGCAGCGGCGGGGCCTGCAGCAGAGGAGGGCCCTGGCGACAGTAGGTGGCGCGGTGGTGCTGGCTCGAGTGGATGCAGTGGCACGGCGTCGGGTCGTCGGGGGCGGAGGTCACCGGCGAGGGGTTTTCGGACGGAGGCTGGCAGACGCGGCGACGGCGCTGGGTTGCGGGCTGCTGGCTGCTGGGCAACGACGGCAGGGTGGCGCTCGGGCGTTCGGGGCTTCTGGCGTCCGGCGCTGCTGGTGCGGGCACGGAGACGCGGAGGTCGCTGGGTGCGCAAGCGGAGGCTGTCTGGGTGGTGGCGACTGGCGACGGCGTCAGGTTGCTGCGGAGGTGCGGCACGGGCAGCAGATCGCGGGTGAGGCGCGGTGGCGAGCGGAGACGCGGCAGAGGCTCGGCGAGGGGGGCTCGCGGAGCGGCAGTGGCTGGCAGAGGGAGACGCCGGCGTTCGGAGGCGCGGCGGTGCGGTGGTGAGGCGCGGCGCGGCTCGGCCAGCAGACGGACAGCGGACGCGCTGAGGAAGAAGAACAGTACTCTACCTTTTCTTTTTTTTTTTTTTCTTGTTCTGGCCTGTCACTTCCCTCGCAGACTTCTTCCTTCTGCTGACTTGACTTTTCTTCTTTCTTTCACGATTTCTTTATCTCCTTTTCGAACTCCCTCTCCCTTTGCACGAATCCTCTCCACTTCTTTTTTTCGGTCCCCGCTATAGTACGAGAAAAGCCCCCGTTTTATATGCAAGGAAATTTAGTCCACGTATGAAAGAAGCAAAACTTCCTTCTTTTCAATTGCATCTCACGCGGCCAAGGCATAATCTTCACGATTTTATTTCATTTGATTTCCTTTGTTCACGCCCATCGACAATTGAAAGATCTAATGTTTCTTTTATTATGTCAAAAATGCATATTACCTGAAGATTAACATCAAATATATAATCCTTTTGAAATATTTCATTGAACCTTCCAATTTTCAAGGAAATATATTTCTCGGTATATACCGTTTGAATATATAAAAGATTTACTGAATATATCAAGTGCGCCTAAAATTATATGCTATGCAATTTTATTTTATTTTTTGGAGATAAAAATTAACCCTTTTTTTATGCAAAAATTTAGATGTCAACACATAACTACAAATATAAGTTGACATAAGGTGTAAAGTCAACGTGTCACTCTAAATATGATAAAAACAAATAAATTCGAAATATTAAGAAAGAAAAGAAGACTAAAGAAATTGAGAGATTGGATTATATTATTAATTTGAGTGCTCGCGAGAGAAAGCAATGGAAATGAATAGATATATATTTGAGGTTTTCCACAAGCCTACAACTAGATGGTTAGTTTGTTGTAATTTTATTTGTTTTGAAAAAAGAATAATTTAGAAAATATATATTTTTAAATTGATTGTTTGTGTAACTTAAAATAATTAATCAATAAAAAAAGATTTTTATTATCAATAATGATTTATGTCTACATATTTTGTAGGTGATGAAAATATTTTTGTTTATTCATTTTCGTAAGTGATACAAGCTATCTTATTTACAAAAACATCTTATAAATTATTTAATTTTGACAAGACAAAGGAACCCGTATGACAATATATTCTTTTTTCTCCGTCGAGATTGCTCCAGCAGATACAAGACTTAAATAGGCATCCCCGTCTTTCGAGAAATCGGATGGTTCGGAGTCGAGTCGCGCGATCCAAGGACATTAAACTCAGTCAGAAGAAGGATTCCTTCTTCAGTTCCCGGTTTTGGCTCATATCTATAGGCCAAATTTCCTCCAATAATTTAGACTTCACTCACCTTTTTTTTTTAACCATATATAAAACGACCGCAATGATACACCCCCAATTACAAAAGATATTGTGAGATCTCCATGCCTCTCAAGAGGTAGATTGTGATAATATTTCACGAAGAATCCAATACCATTGAGATAATGGTTGATTAATTTTGTATAAATTACATTCCTCTTTGATTGAGTAGAATCATTTAATCTCAAATGTTGTTTATTATCCACAAGAGGTTCAAGGAGTTTTTTTTTTCTTTTTATCGGTCAAAAGAGAGATGAGAAGCGCTCTTAAAGTTCAATGGAAAAATACGGCTCGATATTCACGGAATTTGTTAAGGGACGTTTTTTTAAACAACTGCGCATTTAAACTTATTTGTCCTTGACCTATAAAAAAAAAAGCATTTATTAACACCCTCTCTCTCTCTCTCTCTCTCTTATGGATACTTGGAAGTTGAGAGGAGAAAAGTATATTCTTTCAGTGAAATTATAAGGTTTCCTAAAAAGATCGTATACTAGTTCCTCCTTTTTCTAGCCTCCATAAAAGGTGTTTATATTTTCCTTCATTAAGTCATCACCTAAAAGGAGAAAAAAGAAAAGAAAAAAAAAAGGCGTGTTTCCAAATTCAAAAGCACATTATTTATCCTCTCCCATTGATATATACAGAAAGCTATTAAATATATACATATATGTAAACAGAAAGCAATTATATATATATAATTTACATACCCCTTTAAAGTTCACTATGATAGATTCACCTTAAATTTTTTACGATGACGTAAGTATTCCTAAGTTTATGTCATTGTAACATATTTGCTCAAAATTTATATCATTATGACACAACAAAAAGAAGAAAATAAGAAGAGTAAGTAGAGTGGCTTCCTTTCAATTAAAGTCAAAGTAGGGACAAGACAGAAAATTAACTGTAAACCGAGCTGTGAGAGAGAGAGAAAGAGAGAGACTGCGGAGGCTAAGAGTTTAAAAATTGTTCGAGAACATAAATAGAAAAAAAACTATTTTTATTCCGAGAAACAATTTTTTAATAGAAAAATACGTTTGGTAACTACACAAAATTTTTGTTTCTGGAATAGAAACAGTTTTTGGTAAACTTGAATATATATATTTTTTTTGTTTCTTTTAATTTTTAATAATTTTATTATATATTTTTTTCCTTTTTTTTTTTTTTTTTTTCCTCTTTGGCTGGTTCGACCTTTGTCGTGGCCGGCGACCAGGTGGGCGACGTTCAACGAGCTCGCCGAAGGCTAGCCTGGCCCTAGCAAGCCTCACCCTCGCCAATGGCCTGGCAAGATCGTCGCTAGCCAGGCAAGCCTCGCTAGGCCATTGGCAAGGCTCGATCTCGCCCTAGCCTGGCGAGGCCCGGCCTTGCCTCGGTAGGGGAAGGCGAGCCTCGCTGTGGCTCGGCCTCTCTGAGGGCTGGTGATGCTTCGGTGAGATCACCGGCCCTTGTCTAGGTAGTCACCGACACCAGTCATGGCCAAGGCCGGTGACCAGCAAAAGTAAGAAGAAGAAGAAGAAGAAGAAAAGAAAAATGAGAAGAAAAAAAAGTGTTTCTCAGAAGTATTCCAGGGAACAAGAAACAAGTTTATTCTATTTCTTGCTTCTGTTTCCAAATTTGTTCTTAAGAGCAAATATATAAATTTTTTGTTTCTGGAACAAAAGTGTAAACAAACACGTTTATGTTCTTGTTTTATTCCCCGGAACAAAAAACAAAAATTTGTGTTATGGGAAACAGAAATAATTTTAAACAAACGCGCCCTAAGAAAGCCTTCATATGCAGAGTTGCACGCATATAAACTCGGCAGCCGGCTCCTTCTCCTTCTTCTTCTTTCTTGGTCTCGTGCTTTTGCTCTGTGTCAGCAATGGCGGGTACTGGCCGCTTCAGAGGAGGCCTGTTCAGGGTCTCGCTCACGTGCGGCCAAGAAGAGCTCCAGGACCTGTCCTGCGACGGCAGCCACTACAGCCTCTCCACCAGCATCCTGCCTTCTCTCAGCGCCTGGAGCAGCCGGCGAATCAAAGGTCCGGTGGTTCATCGTCTCGCCTTACGATCGTTATTACAGGCACTGCCCCTCTCTTCCCCCTCTTTTTTTTTTCTTTCCCCCTCTGGGTTTTCGTTCTCTCGTCGCTTCTCGTCCTTCTTTTATGGTTTTCACTGGAAAGCTCGGAGCTTGCTCTCTTTTTTTGTCCAATGCTTGTGAAGAGAGAGCGACATTGAATCTCGCCGTGCGTTGCTTGGCAATTCTCTTTGGTTGAGGCCAACAATGATGGATGCGGGGATAGTGGTGACAAACTTGGTGATTGTTGGAGCGGATGCGGTCGACCCTAGTGGTAGATAAGAGGTGTGGCGCCGATGTCGGGCTTGTGCAAAAGTAGAATCCTCACAAGGAGACTAGAGAGAAAATGTAATGTTTTTAATTGTTTAGGTATGGCAAATTGCACATCAATTTGACAATGAAAAAACATTAGTGGGGATAGATGCGCTTATGGATTTGATAATCGCATGACAACTCAACTTCTTGCCAATTTTTTATTGCACATAAATTTTAGGACTTTTAGTTCAGTTTCCTCCTGACTTGGAAAGGATGAAATGATTTATCCCAACATAAGGAGGGATACTGAAATTTTTCTTTCCTAATCCCGACACCAAAAAAAAAAAAAAAAAAAAAAAAAACTGTCCCCATTTCATAGTCGGTTCTCATATTTTGAAACAGAAGTATATTACACGACGGTCACATTTTAGCGATAATGATAATAATAAAAAGGAGGGTTTAAAATTCAAATCAAAAGAGAATCCTAATATTTATTGTGTAGATAAATTGGTTCGTTGATTATGCCACATGAGTCATGTGACCGTTATATAAAATGATTTTTCATATGATATAGGATTGTGATATTTTATAGTTGGTATTTTTTTGACATAGCTGGTTCATCTTAAAAGGAGGAATTTTTTTTAAAAATTGGTTTAGGTGAGAGAAATTAAAGCAATTGCGTAAGTAAAATGCATGTTAGGTGCGATTATTACACCCCTCTTGCACCGAAAACTTAGACTAGCAAAAAAGGGAAGCTTCCAAATCTGGGGAAGCCTCCAAGAAATTCATGTCCTACCTTCTCACATGAAAAATATGTCCCTCTCTTCGATTAATACAACAACAATTGATCATCATTCTAGAGGACGATGCAAGGATTGATCCAAGTCGATTTTATTCGTCGAGTTCACTTTGGACTTTCTCTGCCTCTCCATCCTTCAAGATCGAGCGGTCGCCAGATTATCTCCAGAATCTTAGATCCTGCACGTTCCGAACACAAAGAAAATATGATTTTGAAAACTTTACCATATCGAAGTGAACGTGCTGATATTGAAATCGTCAGCGGATTAGGCCGCATCCATTTTGAAATTTGCTTCTATCCCACCTTATTTTAATCGACAATTGATGCGAACGCCGGCGTCGCAGCTTGATACGCTCATTGTTTTCGAATTACAAAATATGCCCGTTGTAAACATACAAGAATTGTGACGAACTTAGTTTTTGGTTTGGCCGATGACACGAATTGTCTAACATGATTGTCGCATTACCGCTGCTATTTAAATTAAAGTTTTGGTTCGATGTATTGTGATTGCAACCGCAGCTGGAGTTTAGCAAGACAGGTTGATCATTGGAAGTTCTTATACCCTGAATTACTGCGATTCCTTTTTGGGAGCATCCGAATTCCGAGTTTGTCGCAAGAATTCTACCCTCGATACGGCGAAAAATAGGGCGGAAAAGAATTTGTAAGCTCGAAAAATGGTGTCCAACTGACTAGCACGAGATTCACAGAGAGAAGGAAGAAAGGGAAACTGGAGTTACTTACTGTTGGAACTCGACGTTGATAGAAGCCACGTAAGGATTGGCAATGGCTCCGAACGCGGTCTGAGACAGGACCAAGGTGGCGCCGGTGATGGATTGTTTAAAGGCAGCGGCTGCGGACGTGGACGAGAGGGCGTAGTCGACAATCTTGATATGGATAGTGTGGTTGGTGATGCAGATGCCGTCCTGCAGTGTGCTGATGCACCGCACAAGATACTGCCTCCCGCATGCCGCCCCGTTGTCCCACACCCTGTCGCCCGCCGCCGCGAACAGGTTGCTAGACGGGAACTGCGATGGTTCCTCACCGTAGCATTCCGTTGCTAAAAGCAAAAGGGTTAAAGAGAAGTCATATAAGCTTTTACGTCTGCCAAATCAATAGAAGTCCATTTCTTTTCAAATGATGGAGAGAACTTCTCTCCTCGTTCTCTCTTTTCCTAGGGTTAGGACTTACGTTGGTATGGAGGGCTATAGTGAGAAGCCGTGCCGACATCGCCATGGACCATGAAGGCAATCTCCGAGAAGGCGGAGGTGAGGATGAGGAGGAGACATGGATGAAGGTGTGCAGGGAGACTCCTTTTGATAAACATGTTTGGGAGATGGAGCGGAGGAGGGAAATTATGTGCATATATTGCATCAAAGTCAACGCTTATTTTTTCCATAAGATGATATGAGTTATGTGACATAAAGCGTAGATACCAACCTTGACATAGAGATCAGGCCCTACAGATTTAATATACAGACGTGAGATGGTAGCTTTGCTGCCAAATTAATGTGTGAACTTCTGCATTTTCTATTTTTATCTTCGAAGAAATCTTTGACTCTTCAAAGTCGCTCCTGACCAGTCAAATGAGACATTTCCCTTAGCATAAACGTCAAATCGAAACGCCTATTCAGCCGCTACGGAGGCTTTCTGGACGTGGATTGTTCTTGAAGCCTGTATAATCGATTGGACTTGGAAAAATGTGCACGTGAAGTGCTGATCCGAGATTCTCGTAGACCGGCGGATGATCAGCCTGCATGCATGTCCAGGATGCATATGTAGTTCGTGCGGTCTCCATTTCCCTCGATTACAATGTTCTGCCGGCTCGTTGGGCCTCGTGCGTTTGGGTCTTGACAACCGGGTGTCGTTCGATTTGGATATAAATTGAAAGGTAATCGACCACGTCACACAAATGCTCGCCTAGCTATGTGCTCACGGGCGCCCAGGGATACGTGAACTAGAAGCTTGATGAATGAGGGATATAGGTTAAATCTTAATTTTCATGTTTTTTTTTTTTTTGGTCCATGAAGAAACGATATATTCAGATAAACGTAGTTTTACAGCCAGCCGCTAGGGCATCAGCATACAGTAAATCCATCAAAAGATAAGGAGGGAAGACATTCCAATTTTGGGCCAAAGGCTGTACACGCTAGGCCTTAGCGGCCCAGTCAGCAACAACATTTGCTTCTCTCCGACACAGCTGTACCGTCAAGTTAGGGAAAAGGGGCAATGAAGTAGCAGTTTCCACGAGCAAGCAGCGGATCTCCCATGGCGGTGATCTACCATCTGTGACGGCATCAACGACGGTACTATAGTCGGATTCAATTAGTAGACGCGTGTGATTTAGCCCTCGCCACAGCAAATGCTTGATCATTAGAGAGAAAGCTTGGAACTCCGCAACCAGAACTAAGGCGGTCGGAAATTTGCTAGTGTAGATTTTGGTAAGCCTACCTTGATTATCTTTGAATACTACAACCATTGCTCTTTCTGTACTCCCCGATTGATAGGCTGCATCTATATTACATTTTAAGGTACCTGGCTCAGGTGGTCGCCAGAGATGTGTTGGGATCAAGGTTGCGATGTTGCGCCTCGAAGAGGAAGGAGACGAGATCTGGGAAAGTCGCGTCTCTGTCAAAGCTGCTGTCACTGCGTAGAGTGGATCAAGCCGTTGATGACAGAAGATAAAGCCATTCCGCATCTTCCAGATCTGCCAACAAACATTGGCTACCAGTTCCAGAGAAGGTGAGTTTTTAGTTGATGTAATTTGTGAAGCCAACCATGTTTCAAAAATGTGGATAGATTGTGGCTGTTTGTCAATGGTAATCTGTGGGTGTGCACAGATTGGTCTCGTCCAGGAACAAAGTAGGAATATATGCTCTAAAGTTTCAGAGGTTCTCTGGTTACAGAGCTGACAATAGGGATTATCAATAATTTTCCTGCGAAACAAATTCTCCCTAGTTGCTACTACATTTTGACAGATCGACCAAATAAAGGTTCTTACTTTTGGTGCCGTTCGCATAGACCAGATTTTTTTCCATAGGAAAGTAGGAACCTGATAAGAAGATGATGGCACATGATTGTTGTTGTTGCTGGATATGGCTGTTAATAAATGATAATTACTCTTCACCGAGTGTTGGCCATCCTTTGTTGTTGGCCAAAGTAGTTTGTCTTCAGTAAATTGAGGTCTAACTGGGATGGTTAGAATCTCTCGTATAATCTGCTCATCCAGAAAAGTTTGGAGCAAAGATGTATTCCAGTTGTTGTGGATTGGGTCTATTAGATCAGCCACCAATTGGGGTTCTTCTCGAGTCACCGGTCCACCAAGAATTCCTCTTGGTAGCCATGGATCCTCTCAAATTGTGATTTTAGTCCCTTTACCAACAGACCATCTAAGATGAGGGAGAATAGCATCTCTACCAGTGAGAATACTTTGCCAAACCCAAGATGAACAATTTCCTTTTTCTGCTAACTGAAAATTTGTTGAATGATAATGCAGACCCTTAACTAGTTGACTCCATAGAGCTTGAGGATGTTGTAATAAACACCATGCTTGCTTTCCATTGCCCTATTGAATTCAAAAAGATCATGAAATCTGAGCCTGCCTTTTTCCTTACTGCACTTGATAATATCCAATTTCTTCCAATGAATACCTCATCTATTTAGATTATTTTTCCACCAAAATCTTACAATACTCTGTTCTATATTTCGACAAAGCAACAAAGGAAGCTTGAAGACTAACATTGCATAATGTGGAATTGCCTTAATAACAGACTTGACTAGAATTTCCTTTCCCCCTTTTGAGATAAACTTTTCTTTCCAACCTTCTAATTTAGAGTGAACTCACGCCATAATCCAAGAAAACATGTCACGTTTAGATTGTCCCCAATCCGATGGGATTCCTAGATAATTTCCATACCTCTGAAGCATAGATATTCTAAGCTCTGAAGACATATTTTGCTGAAGTCTAATAGGGCAGTTTTTACTGAAAATAATCCTGATTTGTTCCTATTCAAGGCTTGCCCCGTAGCTAGACAATACTAATTTAAGATATTAGCAATATTTTGACTTTCCCGAATGCTACCTTCTAGGAAAAAAATTGCATCATCGGCAAAAAAGAGGTGTGAAAGAGTGAGATACCATCTATTCAATCTAAGACCCTTTAAATGTCCTATTGCAATCACCTGACTGATCAAAGTTAACAGTACATTTGCTAAAAGAATAAATATATAAGGGGATAGAGGGTCACCTTGTCTGAGGCCACGAGTTGGATAGATAAATGGAAGCAATCCTCCATTAAAATGGATGCTATAAGATGTAGTGGTAATGCATTGCATAACCCATTGTACCCACAACTAATGAAAGCCCAATTGGAGTAGATAGTCCTTAAGGAAATCCCATTCAACTCTGTCATATGCTTTTTTTCATGTCAGTCTTGAGAATCACATTGAATTTAGTGGTCCGCTTTCGGGTTTTAAAATAGTGGAGAACTTCTTGAAAGATTACAATATTGTCTTGGATCTGTCTTCCCCTAACAAAAGCAGTTTGTTCCATAGAAATTAAATCAAGTAACCAAGGTTTTAAGCGATTGGCTAGTACCTTGGAAATGACTTTATAAGCAAAGTTACAGAGGCTGATTGGTCTGTATTGGTCCAGTTGCTCTGGTTGAGGAGTTTTGGGAATCAAGGCAAGTATAGTGCGATTCAAATTGGCTGGTATCCATCCTGTCTGAAAAAAAAGTCTGCACAAGAAGAAGAAGATCGTCTTTGATAATATCCCAGTGAGAGTGATATAAAATCTCATTGAAACCATCAGGGCCAGGAGCCTTTGTAGATCACAGCTGAAAGGTAGCCCAGCGAACCTCCTCTAAAGTGACCACTTCCAGCAGATGATTGTTTAGTTTATTGGCAACCACATGTGGGCATTGTTGAATTATAGGAGTGTAATCCCAATGGCCAACTGTTGTATATAAATTTGAAAAAAAATTGCAAGCCATAACCTGTAAAGCATGAGGGTCACAAAGCCATTCATTTTACTCGTTTTGAAGCATGCTGATTCTATTTCTTTGCCGTCTCTGAAGGGTGGTTGCATGAAAGAATTTCGTGTTTTTATCACCTCATCTTAACCATTGGATTCTAGACCGTATAGCCCAAAATTGCTCTTCATGCTGCCCAATGCGTTTTAATTCCTCTCGGATTTGAAAAACTTCTTCTTTGTTATAGGAGCCATGTTGCTGGTTTATTATCTGTTTGAGCTGTTGCTGTAAAGAAGCTGCTTTAAGAACACCTCTGGAGAATTTGGATCGGCTCCACTTCAACAGGGCGGCAGAGACACGTTGCAATTTGGTGGTAATTCCAGCACTTCGACCTCTTACTGAGTTCCATGCTGCTAATATAATGTTAGCACATTTTGCATCTTCATTCCAGAAAGCCTCAAAGGTGAAAGATTTCCTTCGTACCTTATAAGATGCTAAAGATTTGACAATCAATGGACTAATGATCCGACCCAACAGCTGGCAGCACAAAGACCTCAGCTGCAGGGAATAATAAAAGCCAGTTCATTGTGCACATCACCCGATCAAGACGTTCCTTCACTAGCTCATCTCCCTCACGGTTGTTCATCCAGGTAAACTTACATCATTTACTCAGTAATTCCATAAGAGAACAGTCATTGACAATGGCTCGAAATGATGACATCCTATAGTGTTCTGCTTGGTGCTTGCCTATTTTTTCCCATGGGTATAGTATTTCATTGAAATCCCCAAGGCATAGCCATGGAAATGTATTAGCCATGGTGATCTCTCGAAGTTTATTACATAGGTGTTGTCAATTGTTATACGTGAAGGGAGTACGAATACAAGTAAGACGCATAGTCCGACCATTTAGTATTCTTTGTAGAGCATATCAAAGTACGACTGATTTGAGGTAAGCACAGTTAAATCTACCTGATTGTTCCAAAATATCGCCATTCCCCCCGCCAGACCAGTAGGATTGATCATATAGGAATTACCGAAATGCAGGCTACGTTATAGACTTCGAAGTTTCTCCTTGGAGTTTTTTGTTTCCATCAAAAAAATCATGTTGGGTTTTTCCTTGGCCGTCATGGCTTTTAGAGCTTCAACTGTCAGGGAGTTGCCCAGTCCTTGACAGCTCCAGCAGATCAGCTTCATTGGTGAGGAGGTGGCTGTTGAGGGCCAGCCACCGAAGCCCATTGTCCTGCTTCACGTGCTGCGAACACAGGTGTCTTAGTAAGGTGAGAGTCGTCCAAGTTCTCCAAAGATTAAGCCTGCATTGTTGTATGGAGTATGTCTTTTATGTTTCTTGGTGACACCGACTTTCGGTGTCAATTTGGTATGTCTTTGCTTCTTATTGAGTTGTATATCTGTAGGAAGGGTCTGGATACCCTTCAACTTTGCTGACACTGGAATAAGAGCAATATGAAAGGAAACGTCAGACATAACTATCTTTGATTCATGTTACGCACTGCATGTTACATGGACTAACAATTGACTTCGATTGTACCTGAACATGTGTGTTTGGAGGAACCTGGAGCGGAGCTGGGGAATGATCGTTCTTCATGAAGGGTAATGGAAGGCCAAAGACAAAGTGTAGTTTTCTTTCTTTCTTGGACAGAATGCCGAGGTGAAGCAATAATTCCAACCGATCGTGTCTAGCACGGGGCTAGTTTTGGGGAGTATAGTGCCCGCAATGCCATATCAATAATGTCATTCTTGACCCTAGTTACACATTAAAGGTTATTAGATTCCATCTATTTCGTGAAAAATGAATAATCCTGATTACACGCTAAAGGTAATTAGACTCCGTCTATTTCATAAAAATGAATGATTTGAAAATATATTTTTTAAGAAGTGATACAATCCAACTTTTTCATTTGGGCATAATCTTTTAAAGGAATACTTGTAAGTGAGAGTGCTAGTATGAACACCTAGAGGGGGGTGAATAGGTGTTTAAAATAAATCTTGGCAAGTATATACGGAATAAAATAAACTTCAAACAAAGGAGTTAGGGAAGAGAATAAGAACACAATATTTATAGTGGTTCGGCTTAATCCAAGCCTACGTCCACTCTCCCACGCTAACAGCTTTCTTGGCTGGATTCCACTATGCAATCAACAAGAGATTACAACTTTGAGTGCAAACACTTAGTGGATCACACTATCTCACTAAGTCACTATTTTGGTATTTCTCTCACGATCACAAACGTTTAAGCTCTCCAAAGACAAGTGTATGATTAAAGGTCGCTCAGCCTTTGGAATTATAAATTCTATGCTCTATCTCTTACTCGCTCATCGGTCCATGATCTCCTTAAATACTCCTCCACTTCCAAACTACCCGTTGGACAGTATTACGGAGAATCGTCTTCCAATATACCCATTGGACAGCTCTGTATCTAGAAGATTTGGTAGCCGTTGAGTGACAAAGGTAAAATCTCAAATTGATTCCGATCGCCCATACAAACGAAATCTTGGTTTCCATAACTAAAGCTTCTTCGTATAGAAAATTCTTGTCTTCAAGATCCAATCGTCAATCAAATAGATTGAGTCAATCAAATCAATCTTGATGTAGAATCCAAACCAAATCATTAGTCGTTGTATAATTGGGCTTGAGTTACGATTCATCTCATTCTGAATGTAAAGTCTGAGAGCCATAGATTTTACAATATGAGTATGAGTGCGATAGACTTTGCAATCTGAGTCTGAACATATTCTGCTTCTGAAAAGATTTAGCTTTAAGGTCTATACCCAGTTTAGCTTCAGCATAGAGTCTGTCTTCTGGTTCTTAATTCATGTTCAGTATGGAATTTGTCAAAATGAGCAGACTTCTGATGTAGAACAGACTTTGACACTAAAGTCTGGCAGTCTTCAGACTTTGACACAGAAGTCTGAAAATTTTCAGAATATACTTTGGGCATATGTTACGTTCAGTCTTCTGGTCGTCTTCACACTTTGACAATAACATTTACATGTTCTATTATCTGCATGGTCTATTACTTAACCATTATACATGTTAGTAGCCTTTAATTTATTTTGTCATCTTCAAAACATCATAAGGGATTTCCCTAACAATCTCCCCATTTTTTTATGATGACAAAACAATCTCTGAATATGCAGATTTATAAACATACTTTTAAAGATATTAATTTAAATCAAAGGATATCAGAAGATAGCAAATAGATTGAGCATAAGAATATATAGAAAAATAATCGCAGCTCAATATTATGCAATAAATAATATCAACCAATCAACATATATACATATTCATATATTCTCCCCCTTTTTGTCATAATCAAAAAGCGATAACAATAGATTCACATAGAGAATATAAAATGACATATAATTTCAAAAAAGATCAGCTTTTATAAAACAAGTCGAATATTAAATATATGCAATATAGCTCACTTCGATCATATATATATATCAGGAAATATCTAATGAAAATCACGGATGCATCATAAAATTCACGTACACTTTTTGTCATAATAAAATGGTAATATCAATAAAAAAATTTGTTAATGACAAAAGGTAATAAAAGATGCACTAACCGGATTTTTTAGACAAATTCTGACACATTTACCTTTCCTTCCATTCATAATAAGATCACGATCAATCCAAAAAGATTTTTCCATAATTGATCAATGCTCCCCCTCAATTTGTTGCCTTTTTGAGATGATCACGATTCTTTTCCTTTTCTTTTGGATTTGCTTTCTCCCCCTATGATCATGACAATATTTGCGAATAGAAATAATTGTTGCTTGTGTACGTTAAACATAATATTTTTCCAGTATTTCCTTTGTAGCAACAACATCTGCAATGATCACTTGCATTTTGAAATTCGAGGCAAAAATTTATTTTCTTCAATCAAGCTCTTCTCAAATTCAACTTGCATAAACTTAACAAACTTTTTGCACAAATAAGCTGTAATAATATCCACGTGATATATAATACCATTTTCTTCAAATAGATAAATTGAATAGCATATATAAAATTATTAATTATTAAAATTCAGAACTATTCAACCTTTTGTACGACACATTAGGGATTTCCTTAACAATTTGCAAAAACTTTGCATAAGGAAGGGAATTTTTGAACTTCCAAAAGATAGTATAGAATCTCCATGATTTTCTAATTGAGCTTTCCAAAATTCAATGGAAAATTCTTTTGTTACCTTCGTAGTAGATATTTTTCTGATTGTGCCAAAATTTGCATAGATTTGCAATCATTCTTGCCTTATTGAATTTCCTGCAATCAACTCATTTCCCTTTTTGGTATCCATTAATTTGGATCCTTCCTTGACGTTAGAGTAAATATGAAATCTCCATAATCAAATATTCTTTCTTAATTCATCATAAAAAAGTACTCAAAGAAAGAATATTATGCACAATAATATTTTGAAAAATAAATTCTCACTTAGTCAAAGCATAATAAAATTAGGGCGAATAAAATCTTTGAATATCTAAGAATATCTTGCATTATCACGTAAAACAGATTTTCACTTTGCAAAATATGATTAAATTTGAGAGTATAAAATTAGACAAAATAATCTGAATTATCTCAAATAATCACACGTACTAAATCAAATCTTAACTCACAAATCACACAAACAAGTCATACAATTCTTCCTTCAATAAAGCAAAATATGATCATTATAAAATCTGAATCAATCAATGATATATCGAATTTCAAGCATAATGAGAATTATGTACCCAAAAACATTTATTACTAACTTCTTCTTTTCCTTTATTTCCTGCAAAAAAGAACTCATCTTTTCTTTGGTACCTATTTCTTTTTGGGTCCATGAGAGTTAGTAGAATATGCTGCTTTTATCCAATCTTTCTTAACCGATCTCCAGACTTTAGGACAATATTTCTCAAAGTGTTCCAAATCTCCACAATTTGAACACTTGAGGGCATTTAGACCAACAGGTTTTACAAACACTTTTTGAAAATGATTTTTGTAAAATGCCTTTGAAGGTTTTTGTCTAAGTCTCTCTTTTACTTTAGGAAAATCAATTAAAGAATTATTTTCCTTATTGAAACCAAGTCCTGACTTATTATAGTAAGGAACTTGTTTAGAAAGAATATGCTCTAATGTTTTTGATCCATTTGAAAATCTTGTCGAAATATTTGAAAGTTCTTTCTTCAAAGAATCATTTCTTTAACAAGCAAATCTCGATTTTCTTTTATTTGTAGAAAATCTTTTTGCAAAATTTCAAAATTTTATTTTTGAGAAAGATCTTGTTGCCTAAGTCGAGAATTCTCCTTTTAAGTTCGAAAATCCTTTTAAGAGAAGATTTGAGATTTGAACAAAGCTCAGTTATATGCTTTGAAACTTTGAGATGAATTTTTGAATTGCTTACCTCGATTTCCTTATTAGATTTTGAGTCTGTGTCCGAGTCAGACTTTGATTCTGAGTCTGTGTCTAAGTCAGACTTTGATTCTGAGTCTGTGTCTGAATCAGACTCAGATTCTGAATGTGCCATCAAGTATAGATTTCCTTGCTCCTCATCTTATTTTATTGTTCTTTTCTGGCCATTCTGCTTGTATTTTCTTCTTCCACTGAATTTGCTTCCTTTTCTACTCAACTTTTGAATTTCTCAATCATAAAAGCAAGTTCTTCGTCGTCCATGTCATTTTTGAGTCTGCTTCATCAAAAACAGCATTAGATATTAAAGCAATGGACTTCTTACATTCGGGATCTTCATCGTTGATTTGTTCCTCTTCATAGGATTGAAGAGTGCCGATCAATTCATCAACGGAGAGTGGCATAATCCTTTGGGTCTCCCCGATTGAGGTCTTGACATGGTTCCAATTTTTTGGGAGACCTCGCAAGAGTTTGTTGATCTTCATTGGGGAAGAAATTGGATGACCTTGATATGCCAAACCGTTTACAATTTCTGTAAAACGATTGAACATATCTCCAATCAACTCTCCTTGCTTCATCTTAAAGGATTCATATTTGCCGAGTAGGAAGTTTACTTTTGTCTCTTTTACACGATCAATTCCTTCATATGTAACATGAAGTCTATCACAAACTTCTTTTGCTGTTTCACATGAAGAGATTCAATAGGAGACAATGCGCGATATAAAGAATAAATATCTTTTGCATCAAGTGCTTCTCTTTTAGACATCTCCATCCGAGACATAGGAGCGGGGGGTTTGCTTTCTTCGTCTTTGTCATTCTTATTTGATGTAGACGCAGCGATTGTGATGATTCCTCTTTCCACAACATCCCATTGCAAGGGATCTCTAGATCGTAGGAATGCTTTCATTTTATTCTTCCACACGTCGTATTCATTTCCATCAAAATATGGTGGCCTTGTGTTGCTTTGCCCTTCCATAAGTCCTGGTGCCAAGATACTAGCCATAAAATATCTTTAGCTCAAAAGTAAAAACACTTTTATAAATCGAGCACTTGGCTCTGATACCAATTGAGAGTGCTAGTATGAACACCTAGAGGGGGGGTGAATAGGTGTTTAAAATAAATCTTGGCAAGTATATGCGGAATAAAATAAACTTCAAACAAAGGAGTTAGGGAAGAGAATAAGAACACAATATTTATAGTGGTTCGATTTAATCTAAGCCTATGTCCACTCTCCCACGCTAACAGCCTTCTTGGCTGGATTCCACTATGCAATTAACAAGAGATTACAACTTTGAGTGCAAACACTTAGGGTGCGCATGGAAACACTTCTGTTGTTTTTTTTGTTCCGGGAACAGAAACAAAAAAAAGTGTTTTGTTCCAGGAACAATTTTTGAACAAAAAACGCGTTTGGTAACGTTTGGTCCGGGAATAAAAAATGAATAGAAACACGTTTGGTAAATTTTATTCTTTTTTTGTTTCTTTTAATTTTTTAAACATTTTTATTTTATTTTTTATTTTTTCCTTTCTTTTTATGTTTTCTTTTTTTCGGCCGGTCATCGGCCTCGGCGACCGGCCGACGGGGCCGGCGAGCCTCGCCAGATCTGGGCGAGCCCGAGCTCGCCCAGCCAAGGCGAGGCTCGGCGTCGCCGGCGCGGGCGAGGCCGAGCCTCGCCGGAGGCCGGCGACGCTCAGCCTCGCCGGATCTGGGCGAGGCCGAGCCTCGATGGCAGGCGACCGGCGAAAGAAAAAAAAGAAGAAAAAAAGAAGAAAAGAAGAAGAGAAGAAGAAGAGAGAGAAATGAGAAACGTTTCTTCAAGAAACGTTTCTCGAGCAAGAAACTAAAAATTGTTTTTTTTTTGTTCTTATTTCGTTCAGAAACAGAAAAACAAAAAAGAACAGAAACGCAACCAAACGCGTTTCTGTTCTTTTTTTGTTCCCTGGAACACTTTCCGTACAGAAGTGTGACGAAAACGTTTCTTAGAAACGTTTCCATGCACGCCCTTAGTTAGGGGTGAGCGGTTCCCGGTTCCTTACAGGTTCCGCTTGGAACCCGGAACCTACCCTCGGGTACGGGTTCCTCATTTTTTGGAACCGGGAACCTACCGGTCGAACCGAGAACACGGAACCTACCCCCGTCACGGGTTCCGGGGTCGGTTCCGGTTCCAACAGGTTCTTTTTTAAAAAATTTTAGTTAAAAAAATGAAAATGAATGCAGCAATAATCAACAAACTTGTCATTCATCGAAGATAATATAACATAAACAACAAACAGCATTTTAGAAGTAATAAACAAACTGTTTTTACACTCATAAACATACTTGTTTTTACACAAAAGAGCTCAATCACCTCAGTTTCAGCTTCTTGCTGCACATTTTTATCCTGGTATGCTTCATGAGTGGACTCATTTCCTTCATAAACTGTTAAATCAGGATTAGAAGGAAGAGCCGGCTGAAGAACAGAAGCAGCTACACCCTCAAAGCAACATTTCGAAGATCTTGCTTGATGAGATCCTCTGCTGAACCTTCGGAAGAGAAATTAAACAACCAAAAGAAGCCACTTGACAGTATCAATTTGGTAACAGAAGATGCACATGATTCAGAATTAGGAGTTGTCAACATCATGTGAGATATTATTGTTAGTAGTACATACCACAAGTCCTGATAAGCATATGCTATTTGTGAGTAGGAATAGAAAGAGGATGTCCCACAGACGTAATATTTCTGTCCAAAGCAAGCTTTATCATGATTTCTTAACTTCTCCATCTTCACATAAATTGGGTCATTGTACTTGCAGAAAAACACCTGGCAATGATGAGAGGATCAATAAGCATGCCTTTCTTACTCATAAATTCATAATGCACCCAACAGTCCAATTTGAACATGAGTTTTACCACTTTTGACATTCACCTACTCAAAATTTATGATTAATAGTGATATAATTGCAATAAATCTAAAGGATAGCATACACCATCAGTAAAGATATTATTATAACATTACCTAGTAGCTGTCCAGGTTAAGCTGAAAAACCCAAATCAAAGGGCAAAATATATGTGCGGCACAACATACGGTAGACACTAGGGTATATAAACCACGCAAAGACAAATGTGTGGAAATGAGGTGATTCAATGCAGACATTTCCACCATCTTCGTTTCCGTTTGATGGACTGAATCTAGAAGGCTCGTCAACTCTACCTAAACAATACATACACCAGAACGTAAGTCCGAGTGACATGAACGCTAGAATAAATTAACTAATCAGCGTCTTTGTTAGACTCTTTGAACAGAAGTCGAGTGATTACCCGAAGGGCACGGGTCTCATCATCCAAGTGTTGTTGCTGGACTCTCGAAGCTCACTTGGAACTTCGTTAAGACTCTTTGAATTCCAAATTACCGTTTGAGTTATCTACGGGAATTGAACGGCAGATTATTTGGTTTTCTTCTAGGTGTCACCCTATTGATGGCATCCTCGGAAGGTATGGCTCTTAGCTGATCAAAGCGTGCATTGACAGAATGAAGCTTCTCACTTAAGATCAATACCTACAGTAGTACAAGAGAGTAATTAACATACAAATTAATCCACCAGAAAATGCATGTCCCATGCCACAGAAACCACAGTGTAAACCTGATTATCCTAATCAAATCTGATAAGATAACGGGAAGCCAGAAGTCCTCTCTCTCTCTCTCTCTCTCACGTGTGCACAAAAGCACACGTGCCCAGAAAGAACCTGAAAAAGCAAATCCCTCTCACCAGGCACAGGAAATTCATACCAAAACAGAGAAAAGTAAATCTCCAAGTAACCTTACAGCATTAGACATGTTACAACATGAAAGAACAGAACTCCTTTATGCGCAGAATGATTCATCAAAATCAGCACCATACATGCGGATCTCAATTTTGTTCTAGTGCAATGCAAAAGTCCCTCCAATTGCTTCTTTAAAACAAGAAAATAAAAATGGTGAAATATATCTGTGCTAGGAGAAAATTCTTCTTAACTGCAATATCTTATTTAAACAGCAGTCTCCAAGGCCCATACAGAGGCTTAATCATGAAACATCTCAAATAACTCATAAAGCATTACAACAAACTTACGTCCTTTCTATGGAATCTAAAGTCCTAAAGCATTACTTCTGTTTTTCTACCAAAAAAAAAAAGAAGTCCTAAAGCATCTCCAGCCTCACCAAATTAATGTTATATGTTTCAATCTAAATAAAGAGTAACTGAACAATTAGTTTCCTTAAAAATCATGCACAGTCATAAGATTACACTGCCAAAAGATGCATGAAATACAGAATCGCCTCACCACTCCCCTGTTTGTGTGCTATGGTATCGGGCTATCAGCATTAGAAATTTAGAACCATCAGCACTAAGGCCAAGCCATCCCTTCAACTTTCTTTCCTCCTCAGTTATGCTAACTTGCAGGATATCAATCTGTTCTTTGCAAGTTTTGATGAAAGTAGTAACCTGCATAACATCACCCAGTTTTTTTCCTTTTTAGCAAAACGTAAAATAACTAACTTGCTGTAAGGTGAACTCGAGGATACATTGCATGTGAAAATGAAGGAATAGGCAATCAAAGCACCATTCATGGGAACAAAAGTACAATCGACCTCATCAAGGATATACTGCGTACATTCAAATTAGAAACTTTATTTATAAACCCATAAGAAGTCGAGTAAGGGAGATGGTGGATTTATCGAGTTTTCAATCACACACATGGCACAAAGATCATCGAGTCATGAGATTGCTAGCTTTCAGAATTAGTCGAAAGAAAATACATAGACAATTAAAATCTGAAATGCATGCCTTTAAGCGAGAACCAAAATAATCAGACCCTATAGACCTTCATAAATGCTATCTCATGTATCTAAGTCTCGACAATACATACAGAAATTCCAGGTGGTTTTATTAAGAAAATCTTGAAGCATTTCAATGACTTACTTCATGTTCAATGCTATCTCTCTCCCGTTCTATGGTGCGGACTGCGGAGTGGGTCCACATAGTCCTTCCGATGCTTCCTCATAAATTGTTCCAAAGTTTGGATGCTTTCAAGCTGCATAGAGAATAAGTTGGGACAAAAATATACTTAGCAAGACGTACAATTTGTTCCCGCCTCCTCTCAGAGTAAAACAAAACAGTCAATTACTAAACCAAATTGCCTCAGAGCTACATTATGTAGAATGAATCAGCAATAGCGATCATATTTGCATATCTTTCCTTCTCTTTCTTTGAAAACCTTTGCATATCTTTCAACTTCCTCCTCTGTTTTACCTTCCATCTCAGAAGCAATACTCTTGAGTCTTGATGTCATTCCGGCCATACTTTTCACAAGCTCTGATGAAGGTATTAAAGTCTCTTCTACTCCATGTCGAAAATCCCTAAGAATTACCAATTATAAGACATTAAGAAAGGCTCAACAGGAACATTATCCCACTAAACAAATATACACACTCAGGGAAGTACCTCTTCCAATAACTTCTCCTTTTCTTCCAGCTCTTCAGCTGTCAATGGATCTCCTACATCTGAAATTTAAATGCTCGGTTAGCATAGAATGACGAGATCCTTACTCAGAGAAACAAATGTGCAGCAGAAGTACCTTCAGTCTCATCCACGTCTATTGCATCTTTCATTTGATTCTTCTGATGTGTTTGCTGCAAAATCGAATACAAATAAATGTGTCAAGATCCAAGAACAGTTTCAAGCTAGAGGGGTAAATGGTAACAGAAAATGTTAAATCAACCATACCCACCATCAGATAGCGTACTTCTTTTTCATATAGCTCACTCAACCTTTAAGTGTTAAAAAACTGGAAGTCATGCCTGCAACAGAAAGTAAATCAAAAGATTATTACAGAATGTTAGAACTGTTAGAACACAGTCCTCGTTCAAAGAGATGGCAGCTCAATAAACTCGTATAGTTGAGGCATGCAAGGAATTCGAGGCTCTTTGGGTTTTGCAGGTCCACCTTGCCGCATTGTTTGCTTAAAGTACTCAGATTCTGAGTAGCTAATTCAAGAAAAGAAGCCATCATATGATATAGTAAGGTGTGAAGGGAAAAAAATTAGATGCGCAGAAACTTTAAAAAGAAAAAAACAGTACTTGCGCTTCCGCTCTCTTTTTGGAGGTTCAATCCAGTTCTCGCTGACGATTTTCTTAAAGTCAAACTTACTATCCTCCTGCATTAAGAAGCACCCAATTTAAGCCACCTAAACTACATGAATATGTTAGAACTGGAAGGGGAAAAAAAAATTAGGCCAGATGCAGATGCCATATATATTACTCAGTTATAGACTAAGGGTCAATTATACCTTTTCATCATCAAAATCATAGAGCTCAGCAGCTGCAACAAAACAGGTTAGATGTAAGCAACTCTGAGATTGGACTGATAAAATGTTTTAAAGTACCAGTATACTCACTGTCGTCCATCTTGAATTTGATAGCATCCTCTGTAAACTTCTTCATCTTGGCATCGAGCTCGCCTGTCGCTTCTTCTCCCTTGGCTATAATTCTATCAATGTCCTCGTCCGTAATGGTGCTATCCTTAGAACTGAAAACCATTTCTGCACCGGATCTAACCATTTGAAGAAGCTCATCTTTATTGACAAGCTGCATGGAGCAAGGTACCAAAAGATCAGCGGCACAATTTAGAAATCAGCAGTATAATGAATGTACTAATTAAGCAACAGCTCACTTTTCTGCTCAGCCAATCGTCCTTGCTTTGAATCACCAAGGCATCAAGGGCAAGCTTTTTGTAGGCCCTCTCAATCACTTTCTCCTCAATAGTATACTATTTCACAAATCGTCACCATGTAATTAATACCAGAACAAGTAGAAATAACTTCATTCAGAGTAATAGGGACAAGCAACACAAACCTCTGTGCAAAATCTAAACACTTGAACTTCCTTTTTTCGACCAATTCTATGTGCACGATCCTATGCTTGCAAATCGACATGTGGATTCCTGAAAGAATGAAAAGTCATAATAACATTAGCCAAAGAGGGGAAAAAAATAAGAGGACATGATAGCTCGGGTAAAACTTAGAGGTAAGACCAACCGAGTCACTTGTCATAGAGAATGACAACATCTGCGGTAGCAAGATTAATGCCAAGACCACCAGCTCTTTTGGACAACAAAAATACAAACTTCTCACTTCCTGGCTTATTGAAGGCATCAATGGAAGCATCACGTTCTTCTCCACCTGTATTACCATCAATTCGACAATACGGTACCCACGAAACATCAAGTAATCCTCAAGAATGTCCAGCAACCTTGTCATCCGAATATGGAACCAAGCCATCCACCAGAGTAAAGAATCAATCACTTTCTCCTCAATAGTATACTATTACACAAATCGTCACCATGTAATTAATACCAGAACAAATAGAAATAATTCTAAGTCATGGCTTTCCTTCTCTTTAGTCAATCTAGCTAAGTCTTCCTCTTGAAGCTTCCTCTTCTCTTCAATCTTCTCTTCCATGTTGATCTTCTCAGCCAGCAGAACCTGCAGCATTTAGTTAATAAGACAACATAAAATTAACCATTTTGAGTAAACAAGCAAATTCAACAGGTTAAATGCTCTTCAGTTTTCATGCGTGGTCAATATTTCAGGAACTCACCAAGCTTTATCATGATTTCTAACTTCTCAATCAGCACCTTCACTTTCTTTATTAAACTCTATTTACCGGCGATAGTCTCCCCATTAAGACCATCCATATCTATAAAAAGAAGAAGAAAAAGAGATTAAATAAAATATTCACTTATAGATATACAAAAATAATTACAATATATAAAGATATAAATAACGTCACTTACCCAACTCAAATTTTTCTGCATTCTCAATGCACTCCTCAACATCAATCGGTACACGAACGGCTCTCAACCAATCTTGAGTGCAAATCAAAGCTTCCACTACTTTAGGAGTTAAAGAACTCCGAAAACCATCAAGAACATGACCCGATGTACTAAAAGTTGACTCGGAAGCAACGGTAGTTACGGGAATGGACAAAATATCTTGAGCCATCAAAGAAAGAATCTTATATTTTGAGCCATTAGTCTTCCACCATATCAAAAGATCAATATCAAGATTCTTTTCATTTTTCTCTTGAAGATATTGATCAAGCTCGGACTTATTGTCATCACACCCTTGTTCATTCGAGTATAAAAACATTTTCTTCCAAGCTTGTCCATCATACTTCTTTATTCCTTCACTACCACCCGAATCAACATTAGAAGCGTTACTACTTGCACCCGAACTATGGCCACCAAAATTCTGATCACTTGAAATAAGAGAAGATTGCTCATAAAATTCGTACAAACGCTCCAATGCATCCTTCACCTTGTAATGCATCTCTTTAACTTTCAATTCATCATCATAAATTTGTCCATACAAAAAAGTCACATAATTCAACTTAGCTCTAGGATCTAACACAACCGCAATCAAAACCATCATATTCACTTTATCCAAGCTTCCATAATATTTATCAAATTTTTCTTTCATTTTCACACCCATATCATGAAGCCTAAGATCCGAAGCATTGACTGCATCTTTCAAATATCTATACAAAAGAGCTATTCCTTCAAAATAATCATTTGAAGTAACATATGAACTCCCCGACATCCGATTGGTGGCATCATAGAATACTTTTAAAAATCTGAAATAATAATAGCATTTTCCCAATCATCATCACTAGGAGTTTCATGATTCAGCTCACTTGCAAATGATAAATTGTCATCTTCCATTCTTTGGAAAGCTTTTCTGAACTTGATGGCGGTATCTAACATGAGATAAGTTGAATTCCATCTATTAGCAACGTCAAGAACTACCGAACCTTTAAAAGAGATATTTTCACTCTTAATGCAAGACTGAAATGCATTGGCTCTTGCGGGAGAACTCTTTACATACCTAACCACATTCCGGACACGTGCAATGGAGTCACGTACGTAGTCAAGCCATCTTTCACAATCAAATTCAATATATGAGCTGTGCATCTCATGTGCAAAACACTACCATCCAATATCAACGACTTTTCTTTGGAAAATTTATCCCTCAGATAGTTAATTGCAACATCATTCGAGCTAGCATTATCCACAGTGATTGTGGACACCTTTTTTCAATTCCCCACTCTTGAATGCATTTCTCCACCATTTTCCCAATCTCTCTACCCCTATGACTATGCATCACCACAAAATTGATGATTCTTTTATGCAATTTCCAATTTTCATCAATAAAATGTGCAGTGAGACACAAATAATTCAGATTTTGAATGGAGCTCCATGTATCGGTCGTGAGTGCGATCCTAGAATTAATCTGTCGAAAATAATTCTTCAAAGAAGTTTTTTCATCTATATACAACTTCATGCAATCTTTTGTCACTGTGAAACGTGATATATGTTTGAAAAGAGGCTGTAACTCACTAACAAACTCACGAAATCCAACACGTTCAACCAACGAAAAAGGTTGCTCATCACTGATGATGAACCGAGCAAGCATTCGCCTACAATGTTCTTGATTAAACGACCATGTTGATAAGATACTACCAGCATTAGAATCACCTCCTGACTTGTCAGCTATGTCTACATTACGGGGTACAAAGAACTTCTGTCTCTTATCTACATTACGGGGAAACCTCCTGCATGTGGTCAAATGCTTCCTCATCGCAGAAGTACCGTTAGCAACACGATACTTAAGCGTTGTCCCACAATGTATGCACTTCACTTGATTTGGTTTTCCATCCTTATCATTGATTCTTGTATAATGTTTCCAACATTCTGATGTATATTTCTTATCCTGAGGAAGATGAGAACTAGGTACCTTACTCATGGCACTCGTAGTAGGGGGTGCCTCTTCTTCATTTTCATGGCTAGAAAATTCCAATTCCGGAGTCATATCCTCATGTCCCTCCACCTCCATTGATGTGTTATCTTGATACATTAACTTTGCACTACACAACAATTACAGAATATAATTAATTTAGTTGATAACAACGTTAATACAATATAATACATCATATCAATGCTGTATAGAAACATAATACATCACTTTTATACATAAGCTAAGCCTATTATGTTGAAATACAGCATGCCAATGCTGTATAGAAACATAATACAGCACAAACCATGGGAAAGTAAACCAATTTCAGTCTGTTCATTTCATCGCCTACCTTAACCAGCAAGGTCAAACTGTAGAAAAGAAGGATCAAGAGAGAACTCAGGCTTCTTAAAGAGGTAAGATCTCTTCCTCCTCTTCAAGACTGGTTGGTGGATCAACGATTTGTGTCGCACTGTCCTTTAAAAAACTGCCAAAAGAGAATATTGGTATTAACTAAATGCAGAATATTGTCACACAAAGCTTAGAATGCATAATAAGAAATGGCTGAAAAGGCTGACAAGCAATTCAATAAAAAAATAGATTTATAAATTATAAATAAAAAGACAAAAGGTATGATAAAGCACACGTGAACTACCATTATATGTTCTATAAAGAGTAGGATGCCACAATGGATGAAAGATTTTTCACTCTCTCTTCTCTCTACTCTTCACTTTTCTCCTGTTCTTTTCTTTTTTGACATAGCAACAGAGAATTCAAAAGAGAAATTGAAGGCTTGTTCATACACTCATGATCATGAACATATAATGGTTGAACAGAAAAACAAGAACACCCCAAAAAACTCATAAAAATGAACCACAATTATCTCCTCGGTTTTCTTCTGTCTTCACAGAATACACAGTTCATGCACTGCAAAATCCTTCTCCAATTCTAGACTGTAGGTATCTCATTCCGTGTTAATGAATTAGATTTACTAAAAATAGTACATTTAGCTCGGAACCACAATAAATGTAGAATGAAAACCAATCTTCCAAATGCCACGAAACATATTGCATGCCGAAAGGAAACCAAAAGATCAACCACACCAAAACTGTAAAGAGTTAGCATATACAAGCCACGAATGAAACCAGAATATCAGCCGAATCCCAATTGAAAAGCGGCAAGGAGCAATAGACCGAATGAACAGAACTCCACCAAAGTACGAATCAAAGCATTCAAATAAATCCAAGGGAAACACCAAATCTGTTTACGAAAACCGCAGTCACAATAAAAATCAAAACTTCGAGCCATCAACCAAATAAAAAACCACATATTCAACGAGCAGCCGAGCTAGAGATAGCAATCGCACAACAACAGCACATCGCAGGCCCAAAGAGAAAATCTCACATGACTCGGCGAGAGTCTAGAAGGCGACCGGCGGTGGCGTCGAACTCTTGGTGGAGAACGAACGGGCGAAGAGGTTAGCCGCGGTGTTGTCGAGGGGAGCGAAGGTGGCCTCGACCCTAGAGCGAGATCGGCGGCAACGGCGTCGAGGGAGACCAGCGGTGGCGTCGAGACTTGAGGAACCGGCGGTGGCGTCGAGCAGAGATGGAGAACGGACGGGCGAAGAGGTCAGCCGTGGGCCCGTGGTGCCGTCGACTTCGAGGGCGAGCGAAGGTGGCTTCGAGTCTTCGACCCTCGAGCAGAGATCAGTGGCAGTGGCGTCGAGGACTCGAGGAGACCGGCGGTGGCGTCGAGACTCGAGGCGACCGGCGGTGGCGTCGAGCGAGAGATGGAGAACGGACGGGCGAAGAGGTCAGCCGTGGGCCCGTGGTGCCGTCGACTTCGAGGGCGAGCGAAGGTGGCTTCGAGTCTTCGACCCTCGAGCAGAGATCAGCGGCAGTGGCGTCGAGGACTCGAGGGAGACCGGCGGTGGCGTCAAGACTCGAGGGCGACCGGCGGTGGCGTCGAGCAGAGATGGAGAACGGACGGGCGAAGAGGTTAGCCGTCGGCCCGTGGTGCCGTCGACTTCGAGGGCGAGCGAAGGTGGCTTCGACTTCGAGTCTTCGACCCTCGAGCAGAGATCTGCAGCAGTGGCGTCGAGGACTCGAGGACTCGAGGGAGACCGGCGGTCCGGCGGTGGCGTCGAGACTCGAGGGCGACCGGCGGACAGGCGGTGGCGTCGAGCGGAGATGGAGATCGGAGAACGGACGGGCGAAGAGAGAACTCTCTGAAAACTAAAAGTGTCGTGTGTGAATTTTGTGCAAGAAGGCTAGAAGTGAGAGAACTTTTGATTTGGGGTTTTGTGCCCTAATTGAACCGGTTCCGGTTCCGGTTCGGTTCCCAGTGCCGGTTCCCAGAAAAGGGGAACCGGGAACCGAACCGGTCCTTTTAGAACCGGGGAACCGAACCGGAACCTCCGGTTCGGTTCCCGGTTCCCGGTTCTACCCGGGAACCACGCTCACCCCTACCCTTAGTAGATCACACTATCTCACTAAGTCACTCTTTTGGTATATCTCTCACGATCACAAACGTTTAAGCTCTCCAAAGACAAGTTTATGATCGAAGGTCGCTCAGACTTTGGAATTATAAATTCTACGCTCTATCTCTTACTTGCTCATCGGTCCATGATCTCCTTAAATACTCCTCCATTTCCAAACTACCCGTTGGATAGTATCCCGGAGAATCGTCTTCCAATATACCCATTGGACAGCTCTGTATTTAGAAGATTTGGTAGCCGTTGAGTGACAAAGGTAAAATCTCAAATTGATTACGATCGCCCATACAAACGAAATCTTGGTTTCCATAACTAAAGCTTCTTCGTATAGAAAATTCTTGTCTTCAAGATCCAATCGTCAATCAAATAGATTGAGTCAATCAAATCAATCTTGATGTGGAATCCAAACTAGATCACTAGCCGTTGTATGATTGGGCTTGAGTTACGATTCCTCTCATTCTGGATGTAAAGTCTGAGAGCCATAGATTTTACAATCTGAGTCTGAGTGCGATAGACTTTGCAATCTGAGTCTGAACATATTCTACTTCTGAACAGATTTAGCTTTAAAGTCTGTACCCAGTTCAGCTTCAGCATAGAGTCTGTCTTCTAGTTCTTCATTCACGTTCAGTCTAGAATTTGTCAGAATGAGCAGATTTCTGATGTAGAATAGACTTTGACACTAAAGTCTGGCAGTCTTAAGACTTTGACACAGAAGTCTGACAATTTTCAGAATATACTTTGGGCATATGTTACGTTCAGTCTTCTGGTCGTCTTCACACTTTGACAATAACATTTACATGTTCTATTATCTGCATGGTCTATTACTTAACCATTAAATATGTTAGTAGCCTTTGATTTATTTTGTCATCTTCAAAACATCATAAGGGATTTCCCTAACAATAAGAACATATAAGGTGGTGATAATTTGAGGATGAGTGTTTGATTAGTGGATCACTCGATAGATCTCTCCCAATTGATGTGGGTTTCCAACATGTTACATAAAGCTTCGACAATAATTAGTCATAATTGCATGTGAAAATAAGAGTTTGATTATGAACCTCAAGCTTGAGTAATTGAGACATGAGATGAGATAAACATAAGCGATGGTCTATCTTCTGGATGATTTACAACTATTATGTGACATCAACATTTAGCTACCATTCAAGACTAGAGACAGTGATCGAATAATTGAATAGACCTTCATGCACAATGAAACTAATACAATCATTGAGATTTAGGAGAATTGTGTTGTCCCTCTAGTTTTTTACACTCTTAAAGCCTTAATTTCAGCAATATTCGCTCTGACATTTTAAGATTTGTTTCGATTTGCTCCCTCATAACGACTCGGATCAAAATTGTCATCGGAATTTTGGTCAAGGGACATCATTATGGATGATGCAGTTAATAGAATTGTACTTTACTGCCCATACTTTTCGGACCGTTATAATTTGGGCCCGAGGTTCCAAAAGTTCCGCAACATACTCCATGATCTTTTGAAGTACGCTGGAATGTTTCCTCGACGGTATTGTAAAATTATTACATTTAAGTGGAAATATCGAAATGGACAAAAAACATAAAAAATCGGATGTGAGAGCGAGGAGGGAAGTAGTAAGGGCGTGGAGTTGAAGCCAGATGGTCATGATTGTTACCACCACGGCTACGGCAAGCAATGATGGCCATCATCACTGCCACTATTGGCAAGCCCTCGACCTCTTCGTTTATTCTTAGGGACCTCTTTGCCGAAAACTATTGACAAAATGCCTTTCGAAGTATGGATTAATCTGAACCGACAAGATATTAAAAGGGTCATTTGTTGACTGCACAGGAAACATACACGATGAGGAAATTAAAGGTATCGAGATAGAGTCATGTAAAAGTACTGGAATATACAGTTAAACTAGAAGTAAATTTGAACAAGTGGTGTTCTTCGATTGATTGGGCAGACCATTTTACAAATTGGAATTTAAGCATTTATGCTTATTATCAAAGGTTAATGATAGATACAAAAAAATATATCCTACGTGATTCCAACAATCAAGCAATTCCTATTTACAAGTGGTTAACCAGATATAAAAGACTCCACTATTTTGACGGTTGTGTCTTCTCCACTTTTTCATAATTACCACTTTCAGTTGCTCACGAACTTTTTGGCTCTATCACTTGACAATTGCATTGAGCTTATTCCTTTACAAATGCACCTTTGACGGTTGAATCCAAAATCATCAGCTCTAGTAGTTAGGCAACTACTCGAATCTCATTCCGTTAATTGTTGCATCGATCGCGACATTTTCTCACTTTGGTTAATCTTCATTTGTCGACATTCCACTCCACAACTTGGTTATTTTCGCTCATTTCTCCGTCGGTTAAAACTAATTTTCTCGTTGGCCAACTGAGTTTTGCTGACTGATAGCCTTTAACAATTAGCAAATCTTGCTTCTGTCGCATTCAACTCGGTTTCCGCCAATCAAGTTGACAATCAAAGACTTAGACATATTTTTGGTGACGATTACACAACCACCCAACCCTTTCCCTTTCTATCTCTCATCTACCTTCTTTACTCTTTTCTTCTCTTCATTTACCCCATAAGTGCCTTTATTTTACTCTGATTTTAACTTTAATGTTGGAAGAGCATTGTGACAAGTTCTAGAAGGTCAGTGTCACCTTGCAAAACACATCAATAACTCCCCCGAATTTGCTCGACGGATATATCCTTTTTGCAACGGGCATCGTGTATTAACTTGGTATGTGACGAAAGTTCGGACGAGAATTAGGCTGGAGCCAATACTAGAGACACGTTGAAACGGACTTCGAAGTATCTGTGGATGCAAGAACTCATGTATGGAGGGGCAAATTGCCACTGCTCCAAGCAACTAGCTGTCAAGACGTTGACTGAATGATTGTGCAGAACATTTCATGCAAAAAGATAAAAACCTTTTCCATCCAATGATAGGACTTCAGCTTTAACTTACCGTGAAGGAGTGTCTGAAGTTGACCCCGGGTCAACCAGGGAAGCCTTTTGCTGACCAAGTCAAGCGAGCTGTTCGACAAAAACTGAGTCTAAACAAGCTGTTCAACCAAGTGGGCATGCGGACCCTGAAGCGAAGGACGTGAAGGTGACGGGAAAGCCACCGTAAGTTGGAGATGCGGATGGTCAATCATGGCTGCGCAAGAAGAGCCACTGCATAGGGATAAGCCTACAGTAAAAGATGGGACCAAATCGGCACTTTCGATCGCTACCCCGTTTTTGCTGTGAACATGATCTTTGTATTGATGAAAAGACATGAAGATAGCCCGAAAGCCCAGAAAAGAGAAAAAAAGAGGAGGCCGTGAGGATAGGTGAATAATGAGCTTTGTGAATATCTTGTTTGATGTAGAGCCACCATTTTCTTTAGCAAGACCCAAGTATGATGAAGCACACCATTTCAGTCTAAGAAAAAGGACACATGGCTAAGTCCAAATTTCATTAAAAAAAAATAAGTACGCCATTCGAAATGTTTACTTTTTTAAAGCCCTCATTGCTCACAAGTTTTCGACCAGTAGGAGGATGTTGCTACTCCATTTAAATGGTTATATCTTAAAATACAACAAATAATTGCCTCTTTGCTATAAAAGTATTACTGTTTAATAATGACTATAAATATGTAACTTTTATGGCTATGCCTTACAGGAGCGTAGAGAGAGTCGCATTCCCCAGTATTCAATTATTTTATGGAATAAGGTTAGATTGGTAGCTTCATTTGTCGATAAGTGAAAATACTTTTATTTTAGAAATCCAGAGATACATGCACAGAGATCCGTTTATAGGAAGGATTATGAAACACCTTTTAAAGATTCATGAATGAGATAAATCTAAAATTTTGACATATACAAATAATCCAAATTCAGAGCAGTTTACACATAATTTGTGAGATTTAGATGAATAATTTTTAGTACCCGAGCTGGAAAATTTCCAACGGCTCAATCAATGGCGCTAATGCTTTAGGTTTCTATAATTAAAAATAATCAAATTATTCCTAGGAAAGTTACCGGGGAGTGTGAACAGGGCCTTTTCTTTTCACCACTTTCTACCTGGAGGCCACTGTCTTCATAAGTCAGCCTGATATTCCTCCAGGTTTTATGTGAAATATAGGGACTTGATGATAGTTATACATTCCTAGTTATTGTGACTATGGATATAGAAAGATGTTATATAGCATCAATAACAATATTGTAATATTGAGACAAATCATCACAGGAAAATATATAGGAGGAGTTATATTGCCTATTTGCAACATTAAAATTCATTAAAACTAATGGTATTAAATGAGATCAACCTAGGAGAGGGAGGAATCTTAGTTGGTTGCAAGATGAACTAAGAATGCAAGAAAAATCATGTTGGGAGCATGTAACAAAAGTCTAATATCTTCATCTAGGGAGATCTCGAAGAGTGAGTCCAAGTCCAAGCCCATTAATATATTCAATTTGATCTATCTTCATTAAAAAATTTAAGTCAATGTGTTATAGGCCAACTATAATATATTAACTATTCAGCACCACATAAATTTTCCAATGTTGGACTTCTTTAACACAACTCACACGTGTGTCCTAATAATTTCCCCCCGAGTGTGAACTTCAGTGTTAGGTTTGCTCTCCCTTAATTCATGGGGTATCCTTCTAGCCCAACTTCATCCTTATTGGCCCACGTTACTACACCACAACACTCACTTGCCTGGAAACTGTAGCCATAGGCTCTAATGCCATTTGTCATGGAGCACATAATAGAAGTCCGATACATTCACCTAAGAAGATCTTCAAGAGGGGGTCCAAGTCCAAGCATATTAATGTATTTAGTTAGATCCACCTTAACTTAAAAGTTGTTCGGCAAAAATTGAGTCTAAACAAGCTGTTCAACTAAGTGGGCATAAGCAAAGGACGTGAAGGTGACGGGAAAGCCACCGTAAGTTGGAGATGTAGATGGTCAACCATGGCTGCGCAAGAAGAGCCACTGCATAGGATAAGCCCACAATAAAAGATGGGACCAAATCGCCACTTTCGATCGCTACTCCGTTTTTGCTGTGAACATGGTCTTTGTATTGATGAAAAGACATGAAGATAGCCCGGAAGCCCAGAAAAGAGAAAAAAAAAGAGGAGGCCGTGAGGATAGGTGAATAATGAGCTCTGTGAATATCTTGTTTGATGTAGAGCCAACATTTTCTTTAGCAAGACCCAAGTGTGATGAAGCCCACCATTTGAGTAAGGGACCTCCTAAATTAAAAAGTTAATGGACAACTTATCAAAGTTCAAGCATCACAAAGGTTGGAGGCTTAACTCATCTCTGACTTTTTTACTAAATCTCCTTGCAGAGCATGGAGTCGAACCCCATACCTATAATACTAGCATCCTGATCCCTACATAATAGAAACCTTTGATCTTGCTCGAGATTTCAATGTTTGGTCTATCCTATATCTTACTCTTCTCTCTCTATCTTATAAATTTTTGCTCTGCTATTTTGTAGACCATGAGTCGAACCTTGCACCTATGATATTAGCGTGCCCACCCCCAACTGACAGAAATGTTTGATCTTGCTTGAGATTTCAATTTGCAATTCATCCTGTTGCTCCATCCAGATGAGATTAATCTCAAAACGGTTATATGCCCAAAACAGACAACAAGCTTAGATCGAGTATGATGTGTCTCTTAGGTAATGGGGCGTCGGTCACAAATTCAGGACTTATATTTAGTTTTAATAGTCGGTTTGTTAAAAAAATTGAGACCTGGACTAGATCTTGGAACCTACTTCATGCGATTAATACTTCCTTCTATACAATCTAGCTCCTTTTGGCCAAAAAAATAAATAAATTACAATTTAGCTCCTCAGCAGCTTCCCATTCAGGGCTTTTTCACATTGTCAGGGAAGCGAAGGTTCTTGCTCTGCCTAGAAACCCTTCAGTATTGGTACTTTCCATTCGATATATGGCTGTTGCATTTATCTGCTAAATCAACCAGAAAAAGCGTCATGATATGCTTCCTGCCATGTTTTTACCATTTTACACATTCATGTGCAGGTGGGCCATGAAACATTGATCAATCCACTACCCTTGGTCATCTCATTGTTGAAACTTCATAAACACAAGGAGACAGAGCATACTGATTACAGGAACGATACATGGAGTTCACATCAAGAGCTATCCTCGGATCCCTGAGGTAACGATTATACATGCACTAATGGAACAATCCCTCTCTCCATCTTTCTCGTTAAAGGATTCAAAGTATAAACAGTTACTGCAGCCGCAGGATTCCCATGCTTTGTCTGAGGCAATATACAAATACTAGACTTGTTGGATGCTAATAGGAACATGGTTTGAGCCTATGCTACTGCGCCAATTTCACTGGCAGAGTGTTATAAGGCTTCAAGATGGCTAATAAGTTATATCCGCAAAGACAGTGCATCAAAGAATTGCTGGACTCACTGCGAAAATTTATAAAAATAAATTCCGCTATAGTCGTAAAAGGAACGGGAAAATAAAAGAAAGTGGAAAGAAGGATCAGCTAGTCGACCGTAGCTAGTTGGACATTGATGCCTTCACTGAAGTTGGAAATGTGCATCAGCTTGAAAATGGCCAGATTCACAAAGCAATAAAATGGCAAGAAATGCTTCCAGTTAGATACCAAGGAATCTCTTACTTGCATCATGAAGATGTCAAAAACACAGTAAAGCTAATCTAATTTGATCTGACAAGTGGTAAGGTCCTAACAAATGCCACAAAAACTAGATCGTCTCGTTTGCACAACATAAACTGTTAAAAGATAGTTTCCAAAACACATACCTCGTATTTTCCAGTTCGTTTCAATATTCAACTCAGGAGTCTTATAGTACTGAGGCTGCACAAATCACAACATTAGCAATGCACAAAGAAGCAGAGCTGAATGCATAAAAATACATGTGAGCACCCAAACAGAGGGATGTCACATGAGCAGAAACTGGAGAGTCATTACCTGTCTGAACACATCCCATAGACCTTCCAGAGGGAAGTATTCATTCTCCTTGATCGAGTCCCAGTAGTCCTAACATGGGGAATCCCTTTTTGAAACATGGGACCTTAAAGTTTTCTACGACTATATAATTGACTCGTAACTCACCACGTGACTGCAAAACTTGCCCGTCTCCGGATTGATTCCCATGATAGAGGTTCCTGTGAAGACCAGTTCCGGCTTCCACGGAAGTGGCATGAACTTCATCACCATCGTCCATCTGGTCGTTATCTCATAAGGTCCTGTCTATTCCATCTCAATCAGTTAAAACCGAGAAATTAAGCAGCTACACAGTTACCAGCAGAGTCTTCTCAGAATTTAATGATGTTTTTGCCCCAAAAAATGATCTACATATACGGTCACTACAGCTGAAATATAAATTCTATCGTCAATGTCTTCGACTAATGAGAATGATGAATTGCAAATAACATCTAAGGATACAAATCTCACTGGAATTATTCATCAACTTGCATTGCCACGTAGAAATATAGCACTGAAAATTTTAAAAAGAGCAACTAAGCTCAACGTCATCATAACAAGCTCATCTTCAAAATATCAATCGACGTGACAAGCTCAACATCAGCATCACTCATCAAACCCAGAACCAGCTTTGACAAGATGAAGCAGCCAAATCTGTTTGACCCAATTGTCAGAAATGGAGGAATAGGCCAAGCACGAGAGAAGACTCAAGGTTTTCTTGTATTTCTGTATATGTAATTTACATTGTATGATGTCCTATTTATAGTACATTAAATGTCTAACTAAAGAAAAAGAATATTCATCAAATCAAATCCAATAATAGATTGACATAATTAAATAATCACAATCTCCTGTAATCTTGGATTGATTGATTACAATCTTTAGCTCGATTTGTGCATATCTCCAACAGTCCCCCTCAAGCTGACGGCTAGTATATGTCCAAGATGCTAAGCTTGCTCAATAGATATGTGTGTTGTCTTTGACCTAATGGTTTGGTAAAGATATTAGCAGGCTGTTCCGCAATTCCAATTCCATTTCTCTTGATTACCCCTTCTTGGATTTTGTCTCAAGTATAGTGACAGTCAACTTCAATGTGTTTCATTCTTTAATGAAAGACAGGATTTGCTGCAAATTTGTGTGCTGCGTCATTGTTGCAATATATGTTTGTTGGCCCTTTGACTTGTATCCCAAATTCTGAAAGTAAGCCTTGTATCCAAACTATTTCACAAACTGTTTTAGCCATAGCTCTATACTCGACTTTAGCAGATGAAAGAGATACAGTGGATTGCTTCTTCGTTTTCCATGCAAGTAACGACTCTCCCAGCTTGATGCAAAAACAAGTGACTGATCTTCGACTCATAGGACATGTGGCATAATCTGTGTCACAATAAGCTGCCATTTCGAGATTGCAATCTCGTGGAAGGAGTAATCCAAGGCCTGGACATTTCTTCAAATACCTTATAACCTTCAAGGCTGCATTCATGTGAGACTCCTTCGGATTATGCATGAATTGACTAAGTGTCTGAACTACATAACATATATCCGGCCTGGTCATAGTGAGATATATAAGTTTCCCTACAAGCCTTTTGATGGATTTATCAGATGGGCTTAAGGCCCCTCCGCTCAAATTGGGCCCAAAAGGGCCCGGCCCACGGGAATAGGGCCCGTGGAAGGGAAATGTATAAAAGGGAGGAGAGAGAGAGAGAAGACACCTCTTGGAAATCAGAACGTACGTACGTTCCTCTCCCTCTCTCCCAGAAAAGAAAAACGCTCTCTTTTTCTCCCAAACGCTCAAGGCGACGCCGTTTCCCTTTCAAGGCGAATTGACATCATCGGGCCAGAATTTCTTCCTATTCTTCAGCGTTGGTGTTTAATCTGTGGCTAATAAGGTACACTCGAATCCGTGGTGTGCTTTACGATCGGTGATGCGTGTTTTCCCGGGCTTCGTCTTCCGCATTGATTTAGGGGTTCGATTCGGTGTCGAATCCGGTTTTCGGGGATCCGTTATTCCCAACATTGGTATCAGAGCCCTAGTTCACGTTTTTCCCGATTAATTCTGATGTTTTTGATTGATTTTTCGCGAAATCCCTTCGGCCGTACGGAACCGAGCGAAAATCCCGACACCCGAGCGCTTTTCGGCCTTTTTTCTGGGTTTTCGTAAGTCGAAATCAAATTCCGAAGGCACTGGGAGAAGCGCGACGTCGAGACGAGTCCGGCGATGTGTCGACTGCCGCCGGGAGCCGCCGCACGCGCCCACACGCGCGGCCGGAAGGCGCTGCGCGTGCGCGCGACGCGCTGGAAGCGGCCGGCCGCCAGCACGTGCGCCACACGCGCCGGTGGCGAACCGGCACGTGCACGCCGGCGGCCGGCGAACCGGCACTCGCCGGTCCGCGGACCGACGCGTGCTGGCGTCACCCGCCGACGTCATCGTGGACGTCACCAACGGTCGATAACCGTCGGGGATGACGTCATTGATGACGCCGCGCCGACGACGGTTGGCCGGCCGGTCACCGGCCGGCGACTTGACCCGACGGTGACCGACCTGACCCAATCAGCCTGGCGCATGCCGCGCACGTGCGGCTGACGTCTGTGTGACGTCAGCACGCTCACGCGCGAGGCACGTGCCGGATGACGTCTGCGTGACGTCAGCCAACGCACGCGCGCCGCACGTGCGGTCGGTTCGTCCGACCGGCCCGACCGGTCCGACCCGCGCGCCCGTTGACCGTTGACCCCGGGAAAAAAAAAAAAAGAAGGAATTTGTTTTCTTTTTCAGTCATGCCTATATGGGTTATAAGTAATCCATTTTTAATTCTGCATTTGTTGCATGAATTTTCAAAAATTATGTATTTTCTCTTATATTAATTATGGATTATAAGTGATCCATTTTTAATTCTGCATTTGTTGCAGGAACGATGATGCGTTATGCAAGGATACCTGTAATCCCGAGAACGGACGAGGGAAATGCAAGACTTAAGAGGCTGATGACAGAGTTAGCGATTATCGGTGGCATGACGGTGATTTAGTATCACATGTGGTCAAGGTCAATCGGATGATACAGGAAATCATCTCGGAATGGTTATCTTATGCCGGATTTTGAGAAGGTGCCGGCTTTGATGAACACTCTTCCACCCGAATGGCAAGCAGTGTTGGATCGGCTATGGGAGGTCAACGTGGTCCCGGGTTATAGGAGGCTGGTGGAAGCTTTTGTTAGAGAGCACTATAGGATTGACTTGGCCAAAACTTCAACCCTTAGATTGAGCGCCACATGGCGCCAAGTGAATGCGCCTTGGAGGCGACATGAAAGCTCTCCAAAAGTTTTTCCATGATTGGCAAATGTGCCTTCAGTTTTCTCAGATGTTTTGACTGATAGATTAGAAGGGACATTCCCTATTTATTTCTTTGATTGATTATGTAATGATTACTACCTAATTGTGTTAATTGAAAGCATTATTGTTTTTAATTGTATGTCAATTATCTGTTGCTTTCTGTTATTGCTGGTTGCTGTGGGTAATTAGCTGTGGGTAGTAATAGAACTTTTTGTAACTTCATAGAATTTATTTGCATAAGATAATTATATTGATAATAATTTTAAGTTAGGATTTTTGGAGGATGACTGGAAACATAGTGACCTTTTGATTCTGAAGTCTTACTTGAAATTATTTATTAATATGATGGGTCTATGCAAATAGGGATGCATAAATGATAGGCATTAATTATTCGTGCATGTATGTCTGATGTGTTCAGAATGATGGTTCAGCAACTAAGAATGTAATTGCTGATATGAACGGTAACAATTGTGAAATATTGAATATGAAGATTCAATATGTGATTGGAAAAGCAAGAAGCACTAGAAGCTCTTGACCACATTATGGAAGATCTTGAGGGTGTCGTGCACCTCCTTGAGCTAGTAGAGGACCGCTTAACGGTATTTGAGCCGAAGATAGACATTTGCTATGCTGGTTCTAGCTCAGAAAGGGCTTTGTGCTCTAAGCACAAATGTATTGATTCGTTCAATATGTGGGAATGCAAAGGATCAAGTCCTTATTGTAAGAAATCAAGAATTAACCAACAAGAGAGAGGAAAGCGTCCTCAAGTGAAGAAAATGTCAAGGGTGTGATGTTACAATTGTGACAAGAGAGGTCACTATGCTCGCGACTGTCGTGAGCCAAAGAAGCTATACACCTCTTGTACATTTGAGAACTTTGCTTATGTGTCAAGTTCTGCATTATAGGCTGAATCCAATCCTTTGTGGAATGTAGATTCATGAGCGACAGACCATGTAGCAAAGGATAGAGAATCTTTCGTGCAATTCCGACGATACCAATTGGAACTAAGTGGATCTATATTGGAAACAACTCTAGAGCTGATGTAAAGGAATTGGCACCTGCCAATTGAACATGCATGGTGGACGCATCTTGATGTTCTATATGCTCTGGAGATTCGTCGAAATTTAGTGTCTGTCTTAGTGTTGGTTAAGCTTGATTTTGGTATGAACTTCCATAATAAATGTGTAGATTTGTGTTTAGATACAAACTACTATGGTTGTGGTCACTTTCTAGATGGTTTTATTGTACTAAATGTTGACTGTGATGATGTCAATATGTTATCCCCTTGTTTCACGTCTTCTATCTTATATGACAATTATGTGAATATGATGGCATGCTAGACTTGGTCATATGGGCCAACAACATATGAAAAGACTAGCCAAAAAGGGCTTGTTGGGCAATATTGAAAAAGTTGATTTGTCCATATGTGAGCATTGCCTAGTAGGGAAAATAATAAGGAAACCATTTGGAAAAGGTAAAAGAGCTGAATTTCCTCTGCATTTAATCCATTTAGACGTCTGTGGTTCAATGAATGTGAGAGGAAGGCAATGGGCTGTTTATTTCATCACTTTTTATAGATGATTATATTCGAGTCGGATATGTCTATTTGATTTCTCATTAATCTGAAGCATAAGTTGTTTCAGAAGGTTTATGAACTTGACAGAAAATCAATTAGACAAGAAAATAAAGGTATTTAGATCCAATCGAGGTTAAGAATATTTATCTGATAAGTTCAGAAAATTATGTGATGAAAATGAATAGAAAGATAGTTGTCTATTCCATATACTCCTCAACAAAATGGTGTTGCAGAGAGAAGAAATAGAACCCTACTGGAATGGTTAGGTCCATGATGGCGCATGCTAACTTACCCATCACTTTTTGGAGTGATGTGTTGTTAACTGCTGCCTATATACTTAACCGGGTGCCTTCCAAATCGGTTATTTCCACTTCATATGAGTTATGGACAGTTAGAACACCGGACTTAAGTTTTCTTAAGCCATGGGGTTGTGCTGCCTATGCTCATGAGTCCTCTCACAAGTTTTGGGAAATTGGGTCCCAAAGAAAATAAGAGTATTTTCATGAGATACTGCGAACACTCAAAAAGGTATGTGTTCATAGGTGAGCAGGAAAGTGGGAGTATAACTGAATTTGAATCACGGGATGTCACATCCTTAGTGGATGAATTTTCTAAGAGGGGCGAAATAAGGGAAAATAACTCCATATTTGAAACCTTGGATCAAGATAATGATGCCAGTGGAGTTCGTCCAAGTGGGAGTAATATGAGATGTGATGAATTGAATTCAACTCATTCTCAATTGCAACCACCGATGTGACGACATCATCATTACCTAATCCAAGTGGGAGCATGATGGGGAAGGATGTGCTAAGTGTACAATCTCCCATACGGTGAACAAGTCGCCAAAGTATTCCCCGTCGACGTTTTGACATTGAAGGGGAAACTTTTATAATTGCTCCACGAGATGAGGATGAGCCAAGAAATATTAATGAGGCTCCGAAATGCCCTAATAAGGAAAAATGGATTCATGCAATGAAAGAGGAAATTGAGTCAATGAAATCAAACCAAGTCTGGGAACTGGTTGATCTTCCAAAAAGGACGCAGAGTTATAGGAACAAGTAGGTTCTCTAACTAAAGCGAAAGGCTGATGGCTCAATAGAAAGGCATAAGGCTCGCCTTGTGGCGAAGGGTATAATCAACAGGAAGAAATTGATTATGAAAATACATTTTCTCCGTAGTGAGATTTACCTTGATTCGCATTATTCGGCAATAGTGACTAGTATGGATCTTGAGTTACATCAAATGGATGTAAAGACTGCTTTCCTCAATGGAGAATTAGAGGAAGTAACATATATGGAAGTACCTGCTGGTTTCATAGTCAAAAGGCCAAGAAGAAAAGGTATGTTGACTTTGGGGGTCGATATATGGCCTTAAGCAGTCATCAAGACAAAGGTATATACATTTTCATAATGCCATAGTGGCATATGATTTTACAATGATAGATGATGATCATTGTGTATATATCAAAATATCCAATGATCAATTTGTGATCATATCATTATATGTTGATGATATACTAATTGCTGGAAACAATATGGAGTTTGTTAATACCTTTGTCAAGAGTTGGTTGTCTTCCAATTTTGATATAAAAGACATGGGTGATGTTATATACATTCTTGGAGTTAAGATTTCAAGATTATAAACCCATAGATACTCCTATTGCAAAAGGTGAAGGATTGAGTTATAGACTGTGTCCAAGGACTCCACAAGAGAAGGAACAAATGAAACATGTTCCTTACGCTAGTGCTGTTGGGAGCTTAATGTATGCTATGATGTGTACAACATCCGACATATGCTTTGCAGTCGGAATGGTGAGCAGATACCAATCCAATCCAGGTCAAACACATTGGAAAGCCGTTAAGAGAATACTGAGGTATCTAAAGGGGACTGCTGATTATACGTCGAGTTATTAAGGAAAGGATCTGCAACTCAAAGGCTATTGTGATACTGATTGGGGAGGAGATTTAGATGAAAGAAAATCTATCTCTAGGTTTGTTTTCTTACCGAATAATGGCACCATATGTTGGAGCAAGTAAGAAACAAAAGTGTATAGCCTTGTCCACGATGTAAGTTGAGTTCGTGGCATTATCGCAGAGTGTAAGAAAGTGTTTGGCTTAAGAGATTTTTGGATCATTTAGGTATTATTAGAAGTGCTGCAGATTTATTGTTGGTTAACTGTGGTAGCCAAGCAGCAAAAAAGCGTATACCAAAGATCCAAAATATCATGGCAAGACCGAACATATAGATACCAAGTATAATCTTGTCAAGGATATGGTTGCACGAAAAGATGTGAACTTAGAGTACATACTACGCATGGAATGGTAGCAGATCCTATGACAAAGCCAATACCTAGAGATGTGTTTTGTGGCCATATGAAATCTCTAGGATTGCGTAGAGACTGATGTACTGAATAAGTATTTTCCCTAAGTGTTCACAATTTGATGAATTTGTGTTTTCATCATTAATGCCCATGAATTTTCGTTTGATATTTATGCATCTTAATGCTTAGTGCATTACTTTAAGTTGAGAAGTATGTCAGACAGATATGAGATTAGCCCACTCACACGGGTAATCGCCTCTATTTACTGTGTGATCAATAGAGATGAGACTGTTTTAAAGCTTATTATCTAGGTGATAATCGAGAGCTCAAGCTTAAAACACGTATGTCGCCTTAACTGAGTGTTAAGATGATGATATAACACTTACTATGTCCGAAAGTAAAATATCCCACATGCTTTTACTTTATCTGTCTAAGATGCCAAATGTGAGTTCTGATGAATTTTATGAATGAGTAGATATGTGAACTCAAGTTAGACATTGGGTATGTCTGAACTATCATCTGTACGGTATTAAAAAGTGTAGACATAAGCTCCATGGGAAAGGAGTTAATACCGTGATACGTATTTCATACTACGTATGCATGAGACGACCAATAAGAGTGGCAAAAGTTTGATCTCAACTTTTATGTCGTGTGAGACTCTTGAGGATGAGAGTTCCTTAATTTCTTAGTCCCCTCATGACTCTTACTTATTCTCAAGATTTCTATTTAGTGTTTGCTATCTTAGGATGTTGCCAATGGTCATGAGTTTGATTCGATCTAATGGGCATTTCTGGAAAAGCAAGCTGGACTGAAATTGAGAGTTTGAAGGAAAGAGGAAGATCGTTTTGGAGAATCACATTGTAGTTTTGTATTCACCGGTTAACCAATTATGACTGTCTTTGTGATAATCATAATTGTGAATACAATATATATATATATATATATATATATCATTATTTAAAAGAGATCAAGAGAGATATAAATGTGATCGATCGATCTAGGGTACTGCATACTAAATCTACTCAGGATGTGATGCCCATTATGAGCTGCTATATATTCCTAACAGATGTATGGCAACGAGCTCTCAAAGTATGCTGGTCGCACGGATTATTCACCGGTATGAATGTTGAAGAGAGGAAAAGAGGATTCTGTTCGGCCCACCATGTTAAGTGAGAGTCTATGATGGATTTTTTTCTGATGGGGCTGAGTAGGGCCTGTCCGCCCATGTTGGTTTTGCACCACCATGTGCGAGTGGGAGATGATGAATTTATGAGATGGGCTCAAGGCCCATCCGCTCAAATTGGGCCCAAAAGGCTCGGTCCACGGGAATAGGGCCCGTGGAGGGGGAAGGTATAAAAGGGAGGAGAGAGAGAGAGACATAACACTAGTTGGCAAAACAACGTACGTTCCTTTCCCTCTCTTTTTCTCCCAAGCGCTTAAGGCGACGCCGTTTCCCTTTTCAAGGCGAATTGACATCATCGGGGCCAGAATCTCTTCTTCTTCTTCAGTGTTGGTGTTTAATCTGTGGCTAACAAGGTACGCTCGAATCCGTGGTGTGCTTTACGATCGGTGATGCGTGTTTTCCCGGGCTTCGTCTTCTGCATTGATTTAGGGGTTCGATTCGGTGTCGAATCCAGTTTTCGGGGATCCGTTATTCCCAACACCTTTGATAGCAGGATGGATCTTTAAGCGGAAGATTGTCAATCTTAGACGATGATCAAACATCATAGTCAACATAGTCAGCTTGATGTTCTGATCAATAGGGATGACAACCGATTTACTGATAAGCCTGCTTCTAATATAATCTATAATACAAATTTATGTTAACTAAGGGTAATTCCTAGCTCTAATCGAGCAATCTCAATGTCAAGGAAATACTTGGGAGATCCCAAATCTTTAATACGAAAGCTTGAATGCAAATGTTCCTTAAGTCTCTTGATGCCCAATTCATCATTTCCCATAATAAGTATGTCATCAATATATATATCATCAGGTAGAATGAAGACGTACCTTAGTCCAAGAGAATAGGACATAATCATGCTTAGATTGCTTAAAACCAATGGTTGTAAGGGCTGAGGTGAATTTTGCATACCATTGACGAGAAGCTTGCTTGAGTCCATAAAGGGACTTACAGAGATGACACACTCCAGACTCCCCCTGTCGCCGTAATCCCGATGGAAGATCCATATATATTTCTTCATCAAGATCTCCATGAAGAAAAGCATTGTGGACATCCATTTGATGTAGTTTCCAGTCCCAGAAAGCAGCAACAGAAAGAAAGGAACGAACAGTGACATCTTTGACAATTGGAGAGAACATTTCATAGTAATCAAAACCTTCACATTGTGTAAAGCCCTTTGCCACTAAGCGAGCCTTATAGCGTTCCACTGAACCATTAGCCTTATACTTGATCTTGCATACCCACTTGCAGCCATTGGCTTACGATCAACAGATAGTGGTACTATATCCCATGTGTGATTCTCTACCAATGCATGTAACTTAGCTTCCATAGCCTTTTGCCAGCGTGGATCACAAATGGCCACATCATAAGATGATGGTTCCATTTCTTCGGAGATACAACTAATACAGCACATATGTTCCGCAGATAGACAATTAAATGAGACATAAGAGGAGATATGGTATGGAGTACCTGATGAGTTGAGAGATGCACAAACATAATCCTTTGTCCAAGTTGGGGGACGAGCGGTTCGTCCTGACCGTCTTGGAGGATATGATCAAGTGTAGGAGATGATTCTTCATAAATAGATTGAGGAGATAATTGTTCTAAATTAGATGTCTCTTTAATGGATACTATAGAGCCCGGAGCTGAATATTCAGAGGTAGGTAAGGATGCTACATTTGTTTCGATCACGGGAGAAGAAGTCGGAACATATATATATATATATATATATATATATATATATATATATATATATATATATGTATGTATATTGTGGACTAAGTGATAAATCTTCCTCAAATAGAAAATTTCTATATTGTGGACTAAGTGATAAATCTTCCTCAAATAGATTCTATTTTGCTGATTTGAGCTTGAAGATTCATTGGAAGATATTTCATCTTGAAAAGGGAACACATCCTCATGAAAACCACATCTCTACTTACGAAAAATCACCTGTTGATGGTTCAAAAACACGGTATCCCTTCTGGAAGGTTGGATAACCCATAAAAATGCATTGTCTGGCTCGGGGACTCATCTTGTCACGAGGACCCAAAACAGCAACATAACACAAGCAGCCAAAAACTCTTAAATGATCTACTTCAGGTTTCTTTACAAATAAAATCTCACACGGGGTACGTCCATTGAGAACCCTAGTTTTCATGCGACTGATCAGGTAAGCTGCTGTGACCACACAGTCTCCCTAGAAAGTTTCGGGAATGAAAGCTCGAAACTTAAGTGCACGTGCTACTTCTAGAGGATGGTGGTGTTTTTGCTCAACAACCCCATTTTGTTGAGGTGTATAAGTGCACGTACTTTCATGTAGAATTTCATGTGAGGAAAATAAGGATTAACAATCATGACTAGAGAATTCTTTCCCATTGTCTGTTCGAATGCGTTAAACATATTTTCCAAATTGATTTTTTGTCAGAATGAAAAAATCTCTCAAATGAGAAAGAGCTTAACTCTTTGATTGCATAAGGAAGACCCATGTAGCATGAGAATGATCGTCAACAATAGTGAGAAAAAAAGAGACCCATCACGATGTGGTGTATGATGGGGTCCCCAAATGTCTACATGAATTAAAGAAAAATTCTCTGTAGTATGGACTTGCTTGTGAAAAAAGGGGCACGTGATTGTTTTGCAATAGGACAAATATCACATTTAGGATGTGGAAAGAAGGCACCGTGACCAAAATGTCGATGAGAAATGATAGCTTTATCATTGGTAGCAACGTTACACAATGATTCCTTATTCACAAAAAAAACATGGTAAATCAATATTTTTGGGAAAACTTGTCCAAAAATACAACCCTTGTGAGAGACTACCCAAGCCCATCAATTTGCTAGTCGAAAAGGGCCTGAAAAAGACATATGTCAGAATTGAAGAGGATTCGACATGAAATATCCTCACAGGCTTTTGACACTGAGATAAGATTGAATTCAAATTGAGGAATATAAAGCACATTTCTAAGGGTAATGGAAGAGCTAAGATGTACTGTCCCTATTTTTGTGACATTTGTAATATTCCCATTTGGAAGTTTCACAGTGACTGGGAAAATATGTGCATGAGTATGAGAAAAGAAACTCTCGTCATAGATAATGTGGTCACTAGCACTTAAGTCAATGATCCATGCATTATGAGAAATAGAGCTTAGGCAAAATGAGGTACCTGAGAAGCTTGCTCTTTTTTCGGAAACTTCCAGCTGTTTTAAGGCCTTCATTATTTCCTGATACTGATTTTGTGTAATGGACTGGTTGATATTGTGCCCAATGACTTGATTAAATGAAGATTCCTTCTTTCCTTTATCCCTGGGTTTATTGTGTAATTTCCATCAGGTTTCCACCGTGTGATGAGGTCGTTTGCAATAGCAATATAATTTGCCTTTTCCTCTATTTTTCTTTGGTGTGAAATTTCTTGGACTGTAGGATCCCCTAAAGGAACCAGAGCCGTTGGATTCGGCTAGGGCATTAGTTGAATAATGACCGTCAGATCTAAAGATCTGATCTGAGCCGTCCACCTTGAAATTAGGGTTTCCTTCCTCTTTTCTCTCATTCGTGTGATAAAAGCTTTCTCCATGGAACCGGAAGGGCTAATCCGCCGGAGAGAGGGCGTACGAGGAGCTGCCAGCCGGAGTGAGGCCAGATTCGGGAACAACGAACGCCAATGAGAGGTTCCCGACCGTCGACAGGCCAGATCTGAGAGCCACGAACGCCACTCCTTCCTCGGTTTGCACGAGTCCAGTCGCCGCCATCCGCTAGCTTTCTTCTTGGACCACCAACTAGTAGATCTGCCGGAGCGATAGTGGTGGCTCCATTGTGAGCACTTGAGACTTGAAATGTGAGTAACTTTCATTTAAAATCAACAAAAATCGAGTCGATTTTTCTCTGTCTCAAGTAGCCCTATATTGATTTAGGGTTTCCTCTGGTCCCTCGAGTCTCTCTTCGGCAGCCTCGAGTTCGTTCCAGAGGGCAAAGATCCGGTTGAAACATGTCGTGATAGTCTGATTTCCTTGTTTCAGGTCAGATACAGCTTGGGTGAGCGAGAAAAGTTTAGCTCGATCAAGCTTGCCAGACATCTCTCGGATCGCCTCCCAAATCGCCTTGGAGTCTTCAATTGGTGGAAGTCTAGCGGCCACCTCAAGAGCCAAACAATTGCCGATCCACGTCCGCACGAGCTAATTGCACCTGTGCCAATGTCGCTGCCAGCGTTCGTCAGTCCGGAAGGGTACGCTGCTGTCGATGAAGCCTTCTTTGTCCTTGGTCACTAGCGCCAGTCAGAGATCTCAAGCCCAAGTAGTGTAGTTTTCAGGTCTAGTAAGCTGCAAGGAAATGAACCGTAGCTCGGGTCTGTCGCCCGGCGACGTGTAGAACGGGTCGCCATGTTTCGACCGGCCGTCGCTAGCTAGAAAGATGAACGACAGGTATCCGAGCCTTACATTCAGGTAGTCGAGTCCTACATTTGGGTAGGGATTCCTTCCCTGACCCATCGAAGTTGCTTCAGGTCTCGAGCTTGTGCTCGTCGGGCCTGTTCCTGTTGGGCCTGTGCCAATGCTCGAGAACCCTTCTCCAGATGTTCCGTATGGAACCCACGACTGAGCTGGCCCAATTCCCTATGGACCCTGAAAGGGAAACCACGGGACTGATGGCCATTGAGTTAGGCCGGAAACATTGGCTAGAGCAAGTGTCGGGTTGACAGTATATTGAGCCGTCGAGTGGTCATCTTCAGAGGGGTCGACTAAGGCTAGATTCTTGCTTTGAGGTGAGTTTGGACTTTCCTCAACTGAGATTTCTCCTTGAGTATTCTTGATCATGATGAATTCCTCTGCTTCTTTGTAGCAACTAATTTGTGAGAAAGGAACAGAGGCAATTCGGAGAGTTTGGTGGAAGCTAGGTTGAAAAGTTTGGCTCTAATACCATGTCAGAAATGGTGGAATAGGCCAAGCACGAGAGAAGACTCAAGGTTTTCTTGTATTTCTGTATATGTAATTTACATTGTATGATGTCCTATTTATAGTACATTAAATGTCTAACTAAAGAAAAAAAATATTCATCAAATAAAATCCAATCATAGATTGATATAATTAAATAATCACAATCTCTTGTAATCTTGGATTGATTGATTACTATCTTCAGCTCGATTTGTGCATATCTCCAACACCAATGCAACTGGAAGTCCGGCCTGAACACGGTCTTCAAGAAGGCGATGTTGAACAAATACCCACTGATGGTGTCGTGCTTCGTTATAGGGTCCTTGAACTTCACGCGTTTGTCGTACGCCGTCTGATCGATCCATGGTCATCGAACAGGTGCGGGAGGTCCTCATACAGGAAACCCACCAGCTGCTCCACGTCCACGGCCGATTTCGACGGGCACTGCTCCGCTAAGCTGAACCTGAGAGCCCACTTCGACCGTTGGCCATAACTCACGCCCGACTGATTCAACTTCGAATCTTTCCTCGGGAAAGAGACCGCGGTGGCGCCCGGCCGCCGGAGAGCAACGTGCAGTGGAGGGAGTGAGCTAAGAGTGCGGGAGGAGAGTGGTGACACGGCCATTTTCAGTGGGTGCGATCGATGAGAGGTCGGGATGCGTGGAACGGCCATTTTCTCGTTGGACGTGTGGCGGGACGCCAAACCGGTGACGATGGCGTGGAAGAATCGAGCCATGAAAATCAAGCGGACGCCGTGGCATTAGCCCTCGGCAGGGATTAACGGGTGGGCTTCGGGCCGGGCTACGAGAAATCTCTACCCCGAAATGAATCATAAAATCTTTTTTTTTTTTCGATCCTTTTTGATGGGCTGAGTTGGTAAATGGAACTGTAGGTTTTCCCAAGTGATCTATAATACTTCACGAGCAGGCGATATAGCATATATGGATGATATTGCAAGTCGAAAAAATCATGCCACAACCACATGCCCGATCCTATGATATTTTGGATTCATCAACTTATGCAATTTCGTAAATGAATATCATATATATGCCCTCGTGTGTCATTCATGTTCATCATAGTGGTACTCCAATTTGTCGATTATATTTTTGGAATATAGCATTTAAGAATATCTTTAGTGTTGGACTTGGTCTCTAAAGGTTAATCATTTCCAACATCAACCCTTGAGTGTTGGCGTAGTTAGTGCATGTCAGAGGATTACCAACTCTTGATGACAAGGATAGTTGTTCCCATCTCATTAACTATTTATGAATTATAATACGAGGGACTTGTAAATAGTTTCATAGACTTTCAGGTATCCAGGCACTCGTGTCCTCAGACTATAATCATTTCCAACCTCATCTTATGCATTCTTAATACCGTGACACACATCTTCCTTTGGTTAAAGAAATTAAAGAATTGTCCTTATTTCGAAATAAATTGTCCTATAGACAAATACCTATTTTCGATAGAAAAATATATATGTCTTGTCAACATACATGGAAGATGTACTCCCCTTTCGTGGGGTGAATAGCATTATACAGAGTATTATACAGAGTAAACATGCCACAAATATCTGTCACAGCCTCGTCTCTGACGGGACAGCAAATGTCTCGAAGAAACCCTAAACCATCGGATGGCTGAATGAGCCCAGAACCTCTTCTTTATCGAAGTCGTATTGGAATGTCCATGTCTCTTCCACCCTTCAATCTAACTGACAATCGCATGCATATTGAGTGCTCCTCGCCCCCTCCTCCGTCATCTTCTTCCACTTTAACTCGCCAAATTGACATATTCACCTCCCTTTTCTTCTTAGATTATTTCAGGCGTGTTATTATCATTTGTGGGTGAGTTAGCATAATGATGTCGTCCTAGGATTAGCGCATTTAGGTTTTTTTTTTTTTTTACTTCAATTAAATTTGGTAAATAAGTGTGTTCAAAATGACAACGTTTTGAAATGACATGGAACCTAGCTAACTTTTGGACGAAAGTCATTTGACACCTCAGATGCCACATCTACATTTTGACAGCGGGCATTTTTCTCTAAACAAAAAATTTGGGGATCTCCTGAATAACTTTTTTCATTTTAGGGTATTTTTTGATAAATAGAGTAAAGGTTGGAGTTTTCTAAAAGATATTTGGCTATTAATTATGTGCAAAGTCATTACTGATAATTTTTTTTAGATATCATTATTTCCACCTGTCTACAATCAAGTATCACCTGTAATGGCCCCCTGCTTAAATTTATAGTTTATTTATTCCATAGAAGATCAATGATTTGAAGAATATGATCTTAAAAGTAATTATACGTAGAAAAGTTAGTCAACCGTCGATTTTTGGGATTTTTTTATTAGTATAAATAGTTGGTATATAATGAAATGAACTCACCCTAAGCGCTTGATGTCTTATAGTTGCCTTTACTTCCGCCCATGCTTTACATGCATAAACAAACCAGTTGCCGACATCTTACAAACAGAGCATAAGATTAAACATGTGTCCCACGTGATTATTGTATCTTTGTTTAGAAGTCCTCTTCCAAAAGAATATTTTACAAGGAGTCGACAGGAAATTCCATTAATAATGGGCCATTATGACCTTTAGAACAAATTGATGAATTTAATAGATCTTTTTAGGATGACCCAATGACCATAAATTAAAACTATCCAATTTTTCAATGCAATGGGTAGTTGTTCATGGACTATCTGTACGTACTGTTTCTTTTCTAGGATCAATATCAGCAATATAATTCATCCACTAATGAACCTAATACAAATTATAGAACTATGACAGAATCAAACCTGCATGGACTAAATGTTGAATCAAATTGTCCCAATCTCTACTGAGGGTTATTACTCATTTTTGCACTTACCGTTTTATTTTCCAATTATTTTTTCAATTAAGACAAGAAAAATAATAGTAGAATACTAAATACTAATATTGTAAAACCCTCTTTTGAGAGGCGTATATTATCTTTCAAGCATAAAATAGCTGGTAGAGACTGAAAAAGGGGAACATTCTCCTCACAAGCCCATGCATCACAAGACCAAACTCAACGGTCCATGTGCACTTCTTGAATTCTTTTTCTAGTCATTAATACAATGAAGGAGCACCAGAGGCTACATATTTAACTTTAGCTTACTAAAACACATGACATATGATTATACGACAATGAATTAAATGAGCTCTTGTCACTATAACCTCAACACTTCATCAGCTAGAAAAATAATCTCCCGCATAAGTATCACGAAAAATAATCGACCCTAGAATTACAAACTTCACCAAAAGTGGACATAGCAGAGATGATGATAATCAATAGCTAGATGAATGGAATCATGACAGAAAAATCTCATGCAGCAGGAGCGTAATCATAGCCGCCCCCGTCGTCGTCGTCGTCCCCATCGCCTTCCGCGACAGCAGCTGGCGCACAGTCACAGTCATCGTCGTCGTCGTCATCATCCGCATCAGCTCGCTTTCTCCACCAGTCGTCGGAGTCAATGGACAACATTGAAATGGGAAGCATCTCTCTCTCTCTCTCTCTCTCTCTCTCTCTCTGTGGAAAGCAGCGAAAATGGATTTCGTGGGTTCGAACCAGTTGATTTGAGAGGCCGATGGTGGTGGTTTTCTATAGGAAGGAAGAGAAGCTGGGTGGACTTAGGTGGGCACGGGCTGAGCGCGTGGGGAGTATGCACGGCCCTGTGCTGGTCACAGGTTGCCTCCTCCGTGGTCCATGGCCACCTCGGAACCCCATACAACGTGTCGACACTTCAGCCTTATTATTGTTTGGTTAAGTGTCTAAACGAAACTTTTAGGCTCAATCGAGCCGGACAACTGGACATCTTCTGATGGACATGAAGTCATGCGTATATTAGGGATTGACCGGTGATCGACTGTACGGTCCATCTAAGTCTTTTTCAGCAAATATCACTATTTAGAATTCACGAAATATTTTAATTTTATTACGTCGACATGACCTTTGAATAAATTCAAAAACTTGCATCCTAACCTTCAAGACACGAAAGCAATCCAAAGTAGACTGATTTGATGACGACACAGCGCGGGCAATTTGTCTAAAACGAGGTAGGGGCAATGAAGATATGATACACGAGCCCCGCCATTGATAGCTTGATGAGACATTTCTTGGGTGCAATGATTTTGGTCATGGAAAGTGCACGGCTTTCGGCTGCTGATTAGGCTTGAACAAGTTCATCATGCACGCTCTGACAACAAATCGAGAGAAGTGTCTTTCTTATCAAGAAACAGTGCGTATAAGAAAGAGTCTTTGTTATGAGCGAACAGTGCGTAATAATTGTACACGATGAATCATATCAAGAAATAGTGCGCTTTGACATCAGTCCGGCTTCTGATTTTGCAGAGGGCACTTCTCATGAGCTGTCCAAAAGATAAATTCCACACGACTCCTCGTGACAAACGGGAAACTAGTGCCTGTTCCAACTGGACTTTTCTTTGATTTACAGCCAGATGTGGGGATGAATTCAGAAGTATCCGTGCATCCATTTCGAGCTAGAGGTCCTTCGCGGATCTTCCATCATGGAGCCGACTGATTAAGATGTGAAACTAGAGCAGACTCAGTCAGTCGAATGAAAAACAAAGTGTTGGAAGGGTTTAAGCTTCATTTCCCGTAATTTCTCATGGATGTGAAACTTTAGGGGGCATTCGGTAAAAGACAAGTATAATATGTTCTTCTTTTTTTCGTCTCGTAAGTGGGAGGACTTTGGGTTTGGTAATTTCATCCGAAATTTATTCTGCTAATTTAAGTGGTAATGCAAAGTCTTGAAATCCTACATATATGCTAGTGGTATCAATGTGGGAAGGCAAATAGCCATTCTCACTGAAGCTCGCCAAGATGGACATAGATCCTCTCTTCTCTTTCACCGCATTTCAATCCGCGCCACATCCGTGGAATCTCGATACGCTTGTTGTAGTTATTTTTCAGAAAAGCTAATAACACGTTTATTCGTCATAAATATCTAATCATCTTTGGTTCCGGGTATGCCATCCAGATTGCTAGAAAACATATGGTGGTACATTTGTTAGAGTCTAAATTCAGAACTTACAATCTTCTCAACGTTTAAGCTGTCTCTGATAATCATGATACATCGGCCTGAAAAGATGGGGAGCTATTTAGATGCATTTTCACCTTGAGGGAGGGAAAATCAAGTGAAGTGATAGAGAAGGGTCCTAGGTAATCTTCTCTGCGTTAGTGTCATGCTTTTAAAAAATAAAAATAAAAAACCCTAGATTCGACGTACATCACATGATGACGATGCAAGTGAAGTGATTATTAATGTATCATTTACAATTCTTTACACAATGAGATGACGTTGGTCTTTGATGCGTCTGACGGTGATGCCTTTGATCATCAGTCAACTTGAAAAAGTTCTATAACAACGTGCGAAATTCACACCCATCCTTAATATAATTTCAAATTTGGCGAAGCCAACATCCCCATCAATATATAAAGAAGAAAATTCTCCATCGACTATATAGTACCTCACATTACTACATTAGCAGTCCAACCGAGATGACTTCAAGAGAAGAAACCTCAGTTGACTAGATCTACACACGTCACCTATCATAATCGGCACATGTGGAGACGAAGATTCACACATGATGTGGCCTTCTTGTCCTCACGGCGCGCAATAGTTTACTATAATCAAAACTTAACTAGGGCATTAGTGGCAAAGTAAATTAAACTCTCTTTCTCTCTCTTCATGCTGCCGGAGCATAATCATAGCCACCGTCGTCGTCGTCGTCGTCGTCTCCATCGCCTTCTGCCAATGTGGCCGGTGCAGCGCCATCACTGTCTCCTTCAGTGAGCCTCGTAGGCCGGCGTTTGTACTCGAATTCGGCAATGAATTCTTGCACCAACTCCATCGAACCGACCGGCTTCCACACGCGAAACATCATGGCAGTGGAGCAAAGATGGGAAGATGAGTAAGGGATGAGTTTTGAGATCTTACGAGTCACCTTAGGGTTCGATACTGAGTAGTGAAGTGAGCTTGCGGGCGCGCATATATATATAATCACATCACGTGTCGGGAGAAGCGAAGGCACGGCTGGAAGGATTCGCGTTAGCGTTTTGGTCCTCGTGCGGGGATGTGGAGAAGTGCGAGAGGAGTGTGTGGGGCTCGTGTGACCACATGCCGAGGTGGATTCCCACGTGGCGGCCGGAAGGAGGGGGCCACGTGGCACGACGTATCTTTGGGGGGACCAATTGGCATTTGTTGTAGCGACAGGCTTTTAAAGAGACTTTCTGTGTGGTCGTGCTTGTTGATTTTGGTAATAGAAATCCACCCGTGATATTCTCCGTGGAATAGCAGCGACGTGCAAGTCCAAAAGGGTCTTGAGAAGCGAAAACAATCGCTTCGGATGCGAATATCTAGCAACAAATCTTTGGTTTTTTATTTTATTTTTTAGTTTCACTCATGTCTTCTATTTATAAGTGTGTACGTGCTCACGAGAAACTTGATATTCTTGAATCCTACCCTTCAATCATTTTATCAATAGGTCGCATGCCTACTAGCGCTTTGATTGATTAGAAATGACATAGATTAACATAGAATGATTGATGAGACATAAATGAAATAATTGTCACTTTAAGTCTTTGACTATTTCAGGCATTTGTTGCCAATAAAACTTTACTTTCTTTTCTCCCTTAGTGAATGGCATTTCCAATAGAATTGTCAATCTTTTTTTTTTTTTTTTTTTGGGATATTGAAATTTTAGTTTGTTGAGGATTAAAAGACTATTGTTTCAAAAATTTCCCAAAAAAATAACTCTCAATTTTTTTATAAGTAAAGGGTTATATAGTTCATCAGCTCTCCACCATTTTTTTCTTAATAAGTAATGGTTATATAGTTAATTTTTAAGTTGAAGGTTTTAATTTCTTCAATCCCCTGCCCCCCCCATAACTGAAATTTTCATTTTTCTTTCCATTGATGGCCTCTCCACAGAAAATTATCCAAAAGCCATAAACCTATTGTATTGTGGATAATTTAGTCCAAAGTTTTTCAATTTAATAAATTTAGTCATAAAATTTTTCAAGATAGTAAAATATTGTTAGCGTGGATATCGATCGTCTTAGATGGCACAGTTGGTGTTAACATGTAGATTAGCCTAGCTAAACAACTACTAGTAATTTCTAACCAAAATTATTAAAAAAGACTACATTAGAGAATCCTACAAGGGTTATGACTGAATTGAATAAATCGAAAAATTTAGGATTGAATTAATAATGGTACAATAGATTTGAGATTTTTTGGACATCTCTACCTATTTCTTATCGATCGTGGACAAAAAGAAACGAGGTATAAGTAATGGAAAAGCAATAATGGGTGGGTTTAGGGAACCGAGAATGGGCTTGGCCTATGTGGCACCAAACTTTGATGACTATTCTCCAAGCCTTTCCTAGTGCATGGCGGATTGCCAGTTAGGCCCAACACAGTCCTTCAGGCGTTCAGACAATCATTTGTTTCAATCAATCTCCTTCGCAGGACGGTCAATTGGAACAAGTGGACTCAATAAATTACACTTTCTAATCTCTTTTTGTTAATCACAATTATCTACAGCACATTAATATAAATTTTCCTTAAAATACTAATTATTTTAATAAAAAAGGCAGACCATCAAACTGTTTTGAAATTTTATACACAAAAATCATTTGGATCTCCAAATATACATTAAATCTAGCGCCTTTCCTGAATGGAAATAGTGGAAGTTTGATTCGATTTTCTGTCATGTTGAGCCAAAGCAACATGAATATGTCCGAATGGATGAAGGGAAGGAAGATGAATTTTTCTGCCACCTAGGTTGGACTCTCATAAGGAGTTCCTTCGCTATCATTTGCTTGTAGTGGAAATGGCAAGAAGCTTTTGTCGAGGGAAAATAATGAAAAGAAGGAAGAGGAATACGAGATAAAATAGTAAGAAATTAAAAAAGAAAATTATAGGATCATTGATTGTTTAATTTAAGAAGAAGGTGAAAAGTGGAGAGATGAGACATAAATTTTGGTGAGTTCATTAAATAGGACGTGTATGAAGTCATAGTAGGGATGAGCATATAGAATTGCTCTAATGGAGAATCGCCTAGACTGGATCAAATGGGAGGGTTTTGGGTAGTTCTAGGGGGTACCAATCTAGTTTTGGCTTCCATAAAATTGAAATTAGTGATTTTAAGTCATGTTTCTAGTTTCAAGATGAGATCCGGACCGGACCAATTTATATTTATTTTTGTTATTTTTTATTTTTAAAGAAGTAAAGTGTAAACCTAAACCCTAATCTCTACTTACCCCTTTCTTATTCCAATTGATCAACTAAATCTTTGTTTCTTTTATATTGCTGAGCCCATTCATCCAACTTTCTCCTTTTGTCTCTTGCTTCTTTCTTTACTTTACATTCTTTCTTTTCCTTCGGAGATTAACTGATTTTGCCTCCCTTGCTTACTCGCACCTTCCTTAGATTTGTGAATTTGTTAGTTATAGAAAAGAATCCACCCAATCCTCCTCTTTTTTTTTTTTTGAGTGCGTACCTACAATCACAGCCCCCTCATCTCTAAATCTTCTTTGCAAATCTTGGATGAATGCCAGTTTTGAATTGTGACATGAATTGTAAATTCAATTAAACCAAAACTTTTAGCAAAGATATGTGAGTCCATAGATTCTATTGGACCACTCAAGGATCAGATCAGACCGGTCCCAAGATTAGGTGGTCCAGTTACCGCCTCCAAAAATAGAGAATCAGTCCTCCTACTCCGATTCTCAATTTATGGATGAAATTGGATCGGATCAAGAGCTGATCACCCTTAAGCCACAAAATGTAAAAATTATCTTCCTCATATAATTACTGTCATTAAATCCCATTATATTTCTTTAGACTCGCAAAAGTTTATATTCTAAATAGCAAAAGAGTGCTTGAGAATTTAGGCTTCAAAATTACATTGTGGGTTAAAATCAATTTAATGTGCAAGAAGACTTCAAAAAATATTTCTTTTCTATTTTGAAATTAGAATATTATATTCTTTTTTTGTGATAAAATATTCCAAATCACTAGGATATACATATGTCCAGCGGTCTTACACCAAAATCACAAATTAAGATATTGCAATCTTAAATCGGATGGATGATCTCTAGAAAAAAAATTAGTTTAAGACTGTCGATTTTGTCAGCACATCATTGCCTACTGGTCAAGTATGTTACCCTTGTCCCACCATGATGCGAGTGACTGACCAGTGATGCGCTTAAGCTTGAGCCTCCCTTTTCACAAATTACCCAAGATTTCGGAGACTGAGAATTGACTGAAGAATCGGATTTGTGACCTTCGATTGGAGCTACGCATGAGGGTTTAATAATATTGTCGAAACTCAGTGACAAAACTTAAGAAGCATCTGCAATACAAAAAGCAAGATCTTCTAGTTTTGATGCTATATTAAATGGCGTGTCCATTTTAACAATCAAGTGAACTGTCAGGAGAAGAAAATTTGAAACTTTGACATCCTATTTTGCATCTTAATCATCGTGAGTGTGGACCCTGATGCGTCTTCGATGAGTCATACTTCACACTTTTAGAAGGCTAATTTTCTAAAGAACCCTTAACTTTGAGTCCAATTTCAATTTTGCCCGGAACTTTTCTGCAAAAAAGTTCTCAAATTTTCACTTTAGTCCTAGAATTGTTTACATGTTCAAAAATTATCATTGGTTTTTTTAAGATTATCAACATTAAGGTGTAGGGTGTTGATGAAAATTCAGGTTTCGATGGATCTTCATCTGACTTTGATATTGATAATTTAGAAAAAACCGGTGGAGATTTTTGGACTTGTGGGCAGATTTGGGATCAAAATGAAAGTTGAGGAGGTTTTTGTAGATATAACAAAAGCGTGAGACAAAATGAGGATTTGACCTAAAGTTGCGAGGTTTTTTTTTTTTTTTTTTTTAAGGGAACTAGATCAGACGACAGAAAATGTTCATTCTCACCCACCCTTTTTGCCCCAACATTATCTGCATAAAGAAAATTATATCACGGGCCTTACGAGTTCGTCCGCATCCCTCCTGTGCAAAATAATTAAACCTTAAAATTGTGGCCATCAGCGTTGGGGGCTTCCGACCCATTTGACATCAGTGGATAAGACTGAGCGTGGGATTTTCATAGTACGTGCTGCCCCTTCTGGATTGGCCGCGAAACATCAATACAAAAAAAGTGGGATTGTGTCGCGACCTGAATTTTCGGGGTGAACCACCTGGGTTTGGTTAATGGATTGTTAGCGCGGGCTTCCTTCAGAACCCCATACTGGGTCGCGACTTAGGTTTGAATTGTTAACATGCAATTGAATTTTAACTAGAGTCGCCACTAATCTATTTTTGATGGGTCGATTAAAAATCTTAGTAAAAGTAACGGGAGATTTACTTTACTCCTACGAACAGAGAGGCCCAAGGGTACGGGAAGCTTGGTTACGTTAGATTTCTCCAACGCCCTTTCGATACATTTCTTTTTATTTTTGAAAAAAAAAATTTGGTAAGCAATTTGAATTGATTTTAATTCCCTAACATGTGAGGTTGTCATGCGGGTGCGCAAACCACCAATTTAACACCCAAGTAAAGCAATAAATAAAATGCGAGACTTATCTCAAAGCAACGAAAGCATCTGCGCTGTTAGATTAAAATCTATATCAACAACCCTAGATATGGTTTCTAATTAACAAGCAATCACTCAATTTTTGTTTTCTCTTTTTCAATGAAAGTATAGTCCATATTCAATGCAATACTTCTAATCTAATATGAAATGATATGGCATGGCAATATTTCCTAAACTATATGAACGAATAAGAATTTTTGTGATTTCTTAATGAACATGCAATAATTAAATATGCAATCTAAATTAACTAAAATGACTTAATCTTAATGACATGCAATGCAATGCAATGACGTACAAAATTATTTTAACTAAAATGACATGCGACATACAATTTAATATGCAAGCTATATGTCACGCGACATTTATTAAATGACCTAATCTAATGACATGCAATTTCTAATTAGAAATGAACCTAACAATAATCACTAAAATGATTCTATATGACATGCAAATGACATTTTTTATTTTAAAAATGCAATCTATCCTAGAAATTGCAACTAATTTATCCTAAGACAAATTTTATGAAATTTGAAATGATCTAGCTAGATTAAGATTCTATCTAATTTAAACTAGGGATTAAGACATTATCTAAATCTAAAATGCAATTTATCTAAAAAAGATGATCTAAATTTAAAATGAAACATGCAATTTAAATCTAATATGCACAATGATTTTTTTTGTGTTTTTATTTAAGAAATTCGAAATTAAAACTAACACATAATTAAACATGCAATTCAAATAAAAAACTAACAACCTAAATGATTGCACTTTCTTTTTTGGATTTTTTTAATTTAAAAATTCATAATAAGATTGCAACCCTAAATATGCAAGATGACAACAAACCTAATCCTAATTAAGATTTTTTTTATTTTTTTTTATTTTCCAAAAATAAGATTTGACTCAACCAACTGACGATAAAGAAATCAAACAAAAGATAAGATTGATATCAAAATTGACGAACCATATCTCGCGCGTGAGATCGGGTTAGCCCAATTTTAAATTAAATCGCGAATGAATCTCTTTGAGATTGGATTGTCGATTTTGTAAGGATTGTGAGTCGAATTTCGGCGCGAAAATCGGACCGTCAATCCCTAGCTTGAGGGTCTATTTCATGTTGGAATATCAATAATATACTAAGGAACAATTCCACTAAAACAGAATATTAAAGAAATAATGAAAAATAAATAAATAAAAAATAAAAGAAAAACTACATAATCTGATTTTCCTTTTTTTCTTTCTGTTGTTTCTTTCCCTGCTTTCTTCACCCACGGCCGAGCGGCTTCGGTGGATCACCGGGGGTTGGGTCGCCGGCGTTCGGAGCTCCGGCGAGGACCGGCAACGGGTGGATCGGTAGCGAGCGGTCCGGCGGCAGCAGCAGGTTGCAGGTGGCTTCGCGGTGTCGGTGACGGGAGGTGCAGCAGCAAGCAGCCTCGCTCGGGCTTGGGCCCAAACAGAGAATCGGCATCGGGCTGTGAGTGGGGACAATCCGGCGTCTGCAGGCGAAGCGGTGCGCGGCAACCCGCGGGTAGAGGCGTTGGTAGCAAGGGTGAGCGTTGCGAACAGCAGGTGGGTCTTGGATCGGCTCGGGCTGCAACGGCGTCGTCGTTCGGGCGGAGCTGCAGGAGACGGTGGCTGGCGGGGTCGCGGGCTTCAGCGAGGGGTGCGGTCGTCGCTCGGGCGGCACAGATCGGCGCAGGAAGGAGGCTCGGCTGTGGCATGGCTCGGGCCTACTCGCGGAGGGTGGAGCGTCGGAGCTTCGGGTCGGAAATCTCCGCGGCGCGGCGAGCGTGGCGTCAGGTCGTCACGGCGAGCTTCGTGGGGAGAACGACGAAGCGGCTGTGGCGGACGCACGGTGGTGGAAGCCTCGCGGATGGAAGTTGCAGAGAAGGGGTAGTGGGGAAGATGATGAACAGTAGGGGTCAAATCACCTTTGCCTTTTTTTTTTACTTTTTCTCTCTCTCCCTCTCTCTCTCTCTCTCACATTCTTGACTTTTTCTTTTTTCTCAGTTTTTCCTTTTGCACTTTATGCAGAAAAATTTTCTTCTCCTTCTCTTTTCTTTTCTGAATTTTTTTCTAGAGAAGCCCCCGTTTCAAAACCCTACGTACACACCCTTTTATAGGCCAAGATAAAATGCAATCCTTTTGTAAATATTTCATCCAACGAAAAGATTGTTTATGACCTCCTAATCATTAAAATATTTTATTCTCCTTATCTCCAAAATATTTTCTACTGATTTTTAAAGATAAGATCATAACCCCGATTTTTATAAATTTAAAAATCCTCATTTCAAATCTCGATTTTAGAAAATGGGCTTGGGCCAATTTGTACTTTCCAAGAACGCTTAAGTCCGACTGTTAATTTAAAACTCAAAACACCAATTCGACCCATCCGCCACCAGGTCAAGTAAATAAAATGCAAAATATGCAAACTAAATGTAGCTAAAAAATTATATGCTATGCGATTGAATTATAATATTTTTTAGGGGTTAAAAATTAATTCCCAATTTTTATGCAATAAATGACTAAATGGGTTGTCCAAAATTTAGGTGTCAACATATTGTATCACCATTTTCCTCTCCACCAATCGTTCCATCTAATTTATGATTTTTTTTTCAATCATCTAATTTATGATTAGAATGCCAAAAAAGAAATGTGCCGTAGAGCTAGCGTGCAGTGTGCTTACTGCATCATTAGGTGACACTAAATTACGGGCACCGGTGCAGAAATAATTTTATTTTAGAAATCCAGAGATACATGCACGAAATACATGCATACAGATCCGATTATAGGAAGGAATATGAAACGCCTTTCAAAGATTCATGAACTAGTTAAATCTAAAATTTTGATATATACAAATAATCCAAATTCAGAGCATTTTATGCATAATTTATGAGATTTGAATGAATAATTTTTAATACCTGAGCCAGAAAATTTCCAACGGCTCAAGCAATGGAGCTAATGCTTTAGGTTTCTATAATTAAAAATAATCAAATTATTCATAGGAAAGTTATCGGGGAGTGTGAAGAGGGCCTTTTCTTTTCATCTAAGAAGCACCGACGCTCTCCGAAAGCCTTTGTGTCATGTCCAACACTCCGACATGTGTCCGACACGTTCCAACACGTGTCCAATAGGGGGTGAGCAGCGGTCTAGGGTCGACCATGGACCGACCCTGGACCGACCTAACCCTACCGGTCCTGGTCCGGTTCCCAAGGGGACTGGGTCGGTCCTTGGTCCTGGAGTTCCAGGACCAACACTGTGCAGGTTGGTCCTCAGTCCGAAGAGCTTTGGGTCAGTCCAACCCTGAACCAACCCCGTATATTATATTATATTATATTATATTATATTATATTATATTATATTATATTATATTATATTATATTATATTATTTATAATTCTTTTATATATTCAAACCTAAGTAAAATGTATGTTATATTATATTATATTGAGATATTCTATCAATAGCACTAATAATAATTTCAATTTAAAAATTTTGTTGAGTATTAATTATGTGTCGTTTGCTTTATTTTCAGATGTTTAGAAGTTCAAGTGAATTAACAATATATGAAGTTATATATTCATGGTTTATATTAAGTGTTTTGAATTTTTTATGATTTAATTGTATTTCACTAATGAATTTCAGCTGTACTTTGCTTTTCAATTTGTTTCAAATGGTAGAAGTTTTTGAAGAGTAGAGTAGTACTGCAGTTGTTACGGTGATTTGCTAGTCAAGTGGTATGAAGCTCATTTTTTGGTTGAGTGGACTCTACATGATCAAATGCAGGAAAACGCTTTTGCATATGATGTTATGAATATTAAAGATAGATGATCACAAGAAGTTTCCATCTTGTCCCATATCTCGATGAGCGGTTAGCAAGTACGGAATTTCTATTATTATATCATCTTAAATTTGCTAAATATGCATTGGTATTTATAGTTTAGTTGTACAATTCTGCATTATCCATGGATGTGTAATTTAAATTTGTAGGTTTGCTTTTTTTTAGGGAGTATAAAAAATAAGACGAAATTTTTTTTCGATCGGTCCGGGTTGATTCCAGAACCGGACCGAACCCATTAGGTCAGTCCAGTCCTTGGTCCCAGGTTCAATAGGGTTGGTCCTCGGTCCTAAAAATTGGGGACCGACACTGTACGGGTTGGTCCTAGGGTTAGGGGGTGGCCCGAACAAACCCGGACCATGCTCACCCCTAGTGTCCAACACGCGGTCAACAAGTGTCGGGAAATCGACACGTGATCAATTATTCTCGACACGCTCCGACATGCGAGTCTAAAATTCCGACATGTGATTTCGACGCGCATGGGGTTAATTTTAAAAATTTTCAATACTTGAGGGGTCAAAGTAAAAATATATGAAAAAATAATGAAAATAACAAAAATAAAAGGGAAAGAAGAAAATTCTTACTCTCAAGTTTCTCAATTATAAGTTTTGACATTCTTGTGAGTGACGATGAAATGCCCCTCTTCTCGTTGGGGTTGCTCTGCCGCCCCCAGACTTAAAGTAGTGATTTTTTTTTTTTTTTGCTTCTTTCCACCTCTCGTAAGCGTCGCCTTTGAGTTATCTCTTTTGGTCTATGTCATTAGCTTATGAGTTATCGCTTACATTTTGCATGGCGAATTTAGTTATTTCCCTTTCTTTTGGTCGTATTTTGAGAGTTCTTATCCTAGATTTTCATTTTTCTCGAACCTTGTTTTGTAGAGGAGCTCCAAGGTAGTCTATATCATGAACTCCGAACTTTGTCTGGGACTATAAAAAATCTCACTAATTTTCGATAAGTGTAAGAAAACATGACACGTTCCTTCAAATGTACTCTTTTGTGTTTGCAATTTTTGAATTTCTTATTCAATCTCTGTCAAATTAAAATAATGAATAATATTAACAAATGTTAGTATATTATTATTATTTTTGCATTTACATATAACGTATCGGAACGTGTCGGAATTCTCTATTTTTTGAGAAATGACATGTTAACGTATCGTGTCGCGTGTCGTGTGTCCGTGTCGGTGCTACATGGCTTTCTAACCGGAGGCCTCCGTCTTCGTAAGTCAACCTGACATTCCTTCAAGTTTTATGTGGCGGTTTGGTCTTTTGAATGCGTATCGGGAGTATCAAATACATATTTTATAGCATACAAACAAGTACATGAAACCATTCCATACACTACAAAGGGAGAAACGCCAAAACACATCTCAACTTTTACTCCATCGTTGCCTTGCGTCTTTAGAACTCATCACAGGAAACTATATAGGAGGAGTTATATTGCCTATTTGCAACATTAAAATTCATTAAAACTAATGGTATAAAATGAGATTAATCTAGGAGAGGGAGGAATCCTAGTTGGTTGCAAGATGAGCGAAGAATGCATGAAAAATTATGTTGGGAGCATGCAACAAAAGTCCAATATCTTCACTTAGGGAGATCTTCAAGAGCGAGCCCAAATCCAAGCCCATTAATATATTTAGTTAGATCTATCTTCACTCAAAAACTTAAGTCGATGAGTTACAGGCTAATTGTGATATATTAACTATTCAACACTATATTAATTTTCCAATGTGAGATTTTTCTAACACAACTCACACGTGTATCTTAACAATTCTCCCCCAAGTGTGAACTTCAGTGTTGGGTTTGTTCTCCCTTAATTCATGGAGTATCATTCTGGCCCAACTTCATCCTTATGAGCCCGCGTTACTATACCGTAATGCTCACCTGCCTGGAAACCGTAACCATTGGCTTTGATGCCATTTGCTAGGAGCACGTAATAGAAGTCCGATACATTCACCCAGGAAGATCTTCAAGAGGGAGTCCAAGTCCAAGCCTATTAATAAATCTAGTTAGATCCACATTTACTTAAAGCTTACGCTAATGAGTTACAGACCAGCCTTAACCTCTCTATTACAATCACTAGGACCAACTATGCAGTTGGCCACACCCTACAGTGGTTGTCAGAGATTGAGCCCTAGCTCTCGCTTTCTCTTCCATGAGAGAGAGAGAGAGAGAGAGAGAGAGCTGCCACTAATGTGCGAAGGCAGCCGCCGATGGCAAGAGGCAATGCACTTGCCGCTTAGATGATTGAGCTTAGAGTTAGGGCAACTAAGGTTTTATTTTTATTTGTACACTTGCCGCTTAGATGATTGAGCTTAGAGTTAGGGCAACTAAGGTCAATTTTTATTTTTATTTGTACTCTTAGATGGGTAAGGGTGAGAAGTGTGTGTGTGTGTGTGTGTGTGTGTGTGTGAGCTGCCACTAATGTGCGAAGGCAGCCGCCGATGGCAAGAGGCAACGCACTTGCCGCTTAGATGATTGAGCTTAGAGTTAGGGCAACTAAGGTCAATTTTTATTTTTATTTGTACACTTGCCGCTTAGATGATTGAGCTTAGAGTTAGGGCAACTAAGGTCAATTTTTATTTTTATTTGTACACTTGCCGCTAGTGCCACTGATGTGCGAAGGCAGCCATTAGTGGCAAGGGGCAATGTACTCTCCACTTAGGCGGTTGAGCTTAGAGTTAGGGAGGGGAGGGAGGGGAGGGGAGGGGTGCCACCGATGTGTGGATGCGGCTGTTGTTGGCAAGAGGCAATGCACTCGCTGCTTTAGTGCTTGAGCTTAGGATTAGGGCAACTAAGGTCAATCTTTATTTTTATTTGTACTCTTGGATGGATTAGGGGGTGAAGGAGGTGCCACTAATGTGTGGAGGCGGCTACCGGTGGCAAGGGGAATGCACTTGTCACTTAGGTGGCTGAGCTTAGAGTTAAGATGACTAAGATCAATCTTTATTTTTATTTGTACTCTCTTAGATGGGCAAGGGTGAGAAATGTGAGAGAGAGAGAGAGAGAGAGAGAGAGAGAGAGAGAGAGAGAGAGAGAGAGGAGGTTCCACTGATGTGTGAAGGCAGCCACTGATGGCAAGGGGCAATGCACTTGCCGATTAGGTGGTTGAGCTTAGAGTATGGGCTACTAAGGTAAATCTTTATTTTTATTTGTACTCTTATATGGGTAAGGGTGAGAAATATGAGGGGACATAATGTGAATAAAAAGAACCAATTAAACATAACTACAGATATTAGTTAACATAAGGTGTAAAGTAAACGGGTCACTCTAAATATGATAAAAACAAATAAATTCGAAATATTACGAAAGAAAAGAAGACTAAAGAAATGGAGAGATGGGATTATATTGTTAATTTGAGTGCTCGCAAGAGAAAGCAATGGAAATGAATACATATATATATATATATATATATATATATATATATATATATATATATTTTTTTTTTTTTTTGAGGTTTTCCACAAGCCTACAACTAGATGGTTAGTTTGTCATAATTTTATTTGTTTCGTGAAAAAAAAAATAGCATTTTTTAAAATTGATTGTTTGTGTAACTTAAAATAATTAGTCAATAAATTTTTTTATTATTATTGATAATGATTTTGTCTATATATTTTCATAGATGATGAAAATATTTTCGTTTATTCATTTCCGTAAGTGATACAAAATATTTATATTACAAAAACATCTTATAAATTATTTATTTTTGACAAGACAAAGGAACCGTATCACAATATATATATTTTTTCTCCGTCAAGATTGCCCCAGCAAATATATGACTTAAATAGGCATTCCCGTCTTTCGAGAAATCGGACAGTTCAGAGTCAAGTCACGCAATCCAAGGACATGAAGAAGGATTCCTTCTTCAGTTCCCGGTTTTGGCCCATATATATAGGCCAAATTTCCTCCAATAGATTTAGACTTCACTTGCTTTTTTTTTTTTTTTTTTTTTTTTTATCATATATAAAACTAGGGGTGAGTATGGTCCGTGTTGAGCTGGTCCACTCCCTAACCCTAAGATCAACCTGCACAATGTTGGTTATCAATTTTTGGGACTAAGAACCGACCCTATTGAGCCTGGGATCGAGGACCAGATCGACTCAATGGGTTCGATTAAGTTCCAATGTCAACCTAGGACAGATTGATAATTTTTTTTTTCATTTTTTGCACTTTTTGAAAAGGCGACCGAGGACCAGACTGATCCAATGGGTTTGGCGATGAGCGAAGTCAGCAAAGAGAGGTGAGCATCATTGGTGCAAGTGACCAGAAGTGAGGGAGGCGAGTGTCGTATGGCAAGCGTAAAAGTTACTTCTTTCGATTTTGATAAGTTGAAGACTAAGAGGACAAATAAGACACAATAGAATGAGTATCGGAGGAAAATATCATGAGGAGCTATTTACATTGTGAGGACTCCTCATGGAGACATTTTCCTCATTTGTAAATATGACTGTTGATGTCGTAAAAGATATTAAAAGTCTAAGCTATTAAAGAACGGAATAAAATTACTTGGACTCCTCACCTCACTAAGGAGCTGTTTAATACTATTGAAGTCAAACAATATATAATAAAATTATAAATAATATATTAGATATGTTATATATATATATATATAATATATTTTAGATATTATATATATTATATAAAATCAGGATTGATCTGGGTTAGACCGACTCTAAACTCCCAAGACCAAATACCAACTCACACAGTGCTGGTTCAAGGATCTCAGGATCAAGGACCAACCCAATTCCCTTGGGAACCGGACCAGGACCAACAGGGTTAGGCCGGTCCAAGGTTGGTTCAAGGTTGACCCTAGATCGATGCTCACCCCTATATAAAACGACTGTAATGATACACCCCAAATATTACAAAAGATATTGTGAGATCTCCATGCCTCTCAAGAGATAGATTGTGATATTATTTCACGAAGAATCCAACCATCAATATAATGGTTGATTAATCTTGTATAAATTGTTTCAAATTCCTCTTTGATTGAGTAGAATCATCTAATCTCAAATGTTATTTATTATCCATGAGAGGTTAGGGGAGTTTTTTTTTTTTTCTTTTTATCGGTCAAAAGAGAGACAAGAAGCGCTCTTAAATTTTAGCGGAAAAATATGGCTCGATATTCACGGAATTTGTTAAGGGACGCTTTTTTATATGACTACGCATTTAAACTTATTTGTCCTTGACCGAAAAAAGAAAAACATTTATTAACACCCTCTTCTCTCTCTCTCTCTCTCTCTCTTTGGACACTTGGAAGTTGAGAGGGGAAAAGTATATTCTTTTGGTGAAATTATAAAATTTCCTAAAAAGATCGTATACTATTTCCTCCTTCTAGCCTCCATAAAAGTTGTTTTTTTTTCCTTCATTAAGTCATCGCCTAAAAGGGAAAAATAGAAAAGAAAAAAAAGGCGTGTTTCCCAATTCAAAAGCAAATTATTTATCCTCTCTTGTTGATATATACAAAAAGCTATTAAATATTACATATATATATATAATTTATGTACCTCTTTAAAGCTCACCGTGATAGATTCACCTTAAATTTTTTATGATGATGTAAGAATTCCTGAATTTATGTCATTGTAACATATTTGTTCAAAATTTATATCATTACGACACATAAAAAGAAGAAAAAAAGAAGAAGAAGAAGAGTAAATAGAGTGGCTTCTTTTCAATTAAAGTCAAAGTAGGGACAAGACAGAAAATTAAATGTAAACCGAGCTGAGAGAGAGAGAGAGAGAGAGAGAGAGAGAGAGAGACCGTGGAGGCTAAGAAAGCCTTTATATGCAGAGCTGCACGCGTATAAGCTCGGCAGCCTGCTCCTTCTCCTTCTTTTCTTTCTTGGTCTCGTGCTTTTGTTCTGCGTCAGCAATGGCGGGTGCTGGCCGCTCCAGGGGGGGCGTCTTCGGGTTCTCGCTCCCGTGCGGCCAAGAAGAGTTCCAGGACCTGTCCCGTTCAAGCATTTCGCATTACCTTTTTTACTCTCTAGTGGATAAAGTGTACTTATTCCATGGGGTTTCAAACGACTTGCTCTTCCAGCTGGAAATAGCAACATAACTATTCTGCGAATTTTCACTTTGCACATAACAATTTTGATTGGCTGTCCGTAGTTGCATGTTTCCTAATAATTTGTGTTGTCCATTGTATTTTGGAAAGGTTTCAGAGATGAATGCTGAATATTTTCCTCCAAAAGAGGATGTGATTTTGCAAAATGAGGCGCCTGCAGATTTCTACATACTTGTCACTGGTGCTGTGGTAATGAACCAAAACCTGTCATTTTATCAGAAATTTGACATGCAAACTTTGATTTTGCGGTTTATGGCTTCTTTTGGAAATAGAATTCCCTAAATTGAAACTGAAATTTTCTGAATTTAAGGTTTAACATGTATGATATCATGCAGGATCCACTGGTAATGAAGAATGGAACCGAACAGGCAAGTCTGACTGCTCCATAATCGACACCAAGAAATTTGCTTGCAAGTAAAAAGTAAGGAACCTACTGACATTAGTGTGGATGGCATAGGTTATTGGTGAAGCTAAAACTGGAGATCTCTGTGGTGAGATTGGCGTGCCTTGTTATAGACCGCAGCTCTTCACAGTGAGTGAGGAACAAACGGTTGAGCCAGCTGCTGCGGCTGAATTGTACTACGTTTCTTAATATCGTCCAGGCTAATGTTGGTGACGAGGTTGGGACACCTGAAGTGCCATAACTTGGCACGGATGGATACTTAGGCTGCGCATGATAAAATTTCTGTTTCTTGATTTCTCTATTTCTCTGTTCCTCGAAACAGGTTTGGAACAAAATTCTGTTTGATAACGCAATTTGATTTCTCTATTTCTGAAGCAAATTTCTATTCCAGAAATTGATTTGAAAAAGAAATTAGAAGCTAGAAATTGTAGCTTCTCTGTTTCTGAAATAGAAATATAAATTAATTTTTTTTTCTCCATCTTTCAAAAATAGAATTTTTGTTCTCAAATTGACAAAAGAAGTTATCATACCACATTCTTTTGATGTTGTCCCACAATAGATTCTTATGGATTCTAAGCATAAACGTTACTTCAAGGTAGAATTCTCATATATTCCTTTACACCATCAATTTTATTTTGTTGATAATCTTGTATAATACTAGTCTTTGATAATATCGATGGCACCCATATTCATGCTTCTTTACTCGTGTCGAAGCAAATCCCATTTAGAGGTAGGAAATGCACCACCACTCAGAATGTGATGTGAGTTTGTTCATTTGATATGAAATTTACTTTTGTGTATTCTGATTGGGAAAGCTCTGTCAACGATTGTCGAGTGCTTGCAGCAGCACTGGAGACTCCTCACTTGGAATTTTCTCGACCGCCACTAGGTATTTGTTTGTCCTTTAAGGAGTAATTTTTTTTATGATCATATTTATAGTTACAAATTATGACCAATGTATGAATACATTGTTGTAGGCAAATAATATGTCATGGATTTTGGTTATACAGCAACTCCGTGATTTTTAACTCATTTTAGAGGTGACTGGTATCATTTAAATGAGTATATGGGTAGAGCGACACGGCCAACAACTGCAAGAAAATTGTTCAACTATAGGCATTGTTCTTTAAGGAATGTCATTGAAAGATCATTTGGGACATTGAAGAATTGCTTTTTCATTTTGAGACACGTGTCCTCATTTGCAATTTGAAAGCAAGCACATATCATAATTGCATGTTGTGCCATCCATAATTACATCCGTGATCAAGACAAGATGGATAAGAACTTTTCCCTACATAAAGATTCGATGTACTTGGCTGAACCTACGTAGGATGAGCTTACAAATATTTAGTTGACCGAGGAGGGAAACTAAATAAATACGCTTTGGAAAACCATTGCCAATAAAATGGCAAGGGATAATAATATGCTGAAAATTCAATGAAATTGTATTTTCAATTTTTGTAATGTATTAGTATTATTTCGACTATTATTTTATATTTGAGAATTTCCTATGTTGTGATCTATCTAATTTTTATTCCTAGAAATAGAAATTTTATTCTGTTATCAAACGGTTTTCTGTTTCAGAAATAGAAATTTTGAGTTGTTATCAAACGGATTTCTTTGCTCATAAATTTGTCTGGGGAATAGAAATTGAGAAATCAATTTCTGGGCAGAAATCAATTTCTATTTCAGAAATTTTATCATGCGCAGCCTTAAGTGCCATAACTTTAAAATGGTACACTTAAGTGCCAATATCGGAGTAAAATGGGACATTTAAGTGCCACTCCGACGAAGATCCGGCCAAATGGCTTACGTGGCGACTTTCCGGCGAGTTTGGTCCAAAACGGTGTCGTTTTGCACGCTGACGTGGTGGAGAAAACACAAAAACGACGCCGTTTCGTGTCTACGTGTAAATAATAATATATAAATTAATTAAATTAGATTTAAAATATTCAAAAATTTAAAAAAAAATAAGAAAATTTTAAAAATTTTAAAAATTAAGAAAAATTAAGAAAAATTTTAAAATTTTAAAAAATTAAGAAAAACTAAAAATTAAAAATTAAAAAATTATTTTAAAAAAGGGGGTGGGAGGTCGAACGGGCGGCGGCGAGGCTCCCCGCCGTTGCCGGGAAGGGCCGGCGACGGAGGGGGGGGTTGCGACCCTCGCCCTAGATTTGGGCGAGGGCTCGGCGGCCCTTGCTTGCCGGTCGGCCGGCCTCGCCGGCCTCGGCCGTGGCCTTGCGACCCTAGCCAACCCTCCCCACTCCGTCGCTGGCCCTCGCCTAGATTCGGCGAGGGCTCGCGGGCCCTCGCCGCCGCCGGAAAGGGCTGGCGACGGAGTGGGGAGGGTCGGCCTGGGGTCGCCGGGCCTGGCCGGGGCCGGCGGCGAGGGCTCGCAGCCCTCGCCGTCGATCGGCCGGGGGTCGGCGAACCTGGCCGACCCTCCCCCTCCATCGCCGGCCCTTCCCGGCGACAACGGGGAGGCGGCGGCGGCAAGAGAGCCGCCCCGTTCGACCTCCCCCCTTTTTTATATATATTTTAAATTTTTTTCATTTTAAATTTTTAAAATTTTAAAATTTTTCTTAATTTTAATTTTTTTCTTAATTTTTTTAATTTTTTTTAATGTTTTATATCTAATTTAATTAATTTATATATTATTATTTACACGTAGACACGAAACGGTGTCGTTTTTGCGTTTTCTCCACCACTTCAGCGTGCAAAATGACGCTGTTTTGGACCAAGCTTGCTGAAAAGTCGTCACGTAAGCCATTTGGCCGGATCTTCGCCGGAGTGGCACTTAAGTGTCCCATTTAACTTCAAAACTGGCACTCAAGTGTACCATTTTAAAGATATGGCACTTAAGCGTTCCTCGGTGCCAAGTTATGGCACTTGCGTTGTACTTCTGCTTGTTGGTGACGGGACTATTATAATGAACAACCTCCTTCAGGTATGAATTCTGCAGGAAAGAAAAAAAAAACATATTATAGCAGCTGTTAGTATGGTAATTCGTCTTGTTAAATATTTCATGGTGTTCTTAGTTTTTTTTTTCTATAATTCATGACAAGGGTTTTGGTGTATTCTTTGTTCATAATATTTTCCTAGGTCCATTTTGTAATATCGATGGTGATTTTGCTGCACAGCATTTGAAAGATCTCAAAGATCCAACCATGGAGGGTGTCTTGCTGGAGACAGAGAACATGTTGGCTCGTGGTAGGATGGACCTGCCTCTCAGTTTGTGCTTTGCGACAATGAGAGGAGATGACTTATTACTAAACCAATTGTTGAAACGAGGTCTCGATCCAAATGAATCAGACAACAGTGGGAGGACTTCACTGGCAAGTATGAAAGTCCAGCGATTTTGCTTATTTTGATGCAATTTCAATTGGCTAAAAAATCATTCTAAATTTAATTACCATTTTCATAATTTCAGCATATTGCAGCATCTAAAGGAAGCGAGAATTGCGTGCTTCTTCTACTGGACTTTGAGGCAGATCCTAAAAGGCGAGGTATCATCTTTCTTATTGATATTCTACATTAATTTGATTGGATTTTCATGGTTCATATCTCGGTATCACATTCGTATATCGATGCTGCGTATTTATTGCTTCACCATATTCCCAGTATTTCAACATTCTGTAATTAGTTGATCAACTATCTTCAAAAATGCCATCCATGTATTTTCCGTCATAAGCTAAGACTCTGCCGTCTGCTGATTTCCAACAAGCCCTACTGTATTACGAGAAGCTCTTAAATTCCCGTCAAGTGGGTCACAAGTTTGAAATTGCATACTTCTTTATGGCCCTTCTCTTACATTATCTGTGGCCCCTTGTGAGATGTCTTTGGCTGCATATAGTATCGAGTTGTCAAAATGAGCATACCTTCTGACTATTAAGGGGTGGGGGGGGGGGGGGGGAATAATGGTTTTGGGATGATACCATGTGGACTTTCTTAACATACTTGTCTCTCCATAGGTTTCGTGAGACACCTCCCTGTATGAATCAGATTAAGTAACATTATCTTCAAATTGCCCCTTTTAGTTGATCTTTCCTATCCAAATTTGGTGAACCATGACGCCATGATTTGACAGGTGTTCCATTCATGGAATCTGCATTGCATTGTTTTGGCACATTGACTTTCACTTCCCTTTCCTTCTTAGCAAATCTTTGGGATCACATGATAGTAGTGGTGAACATGATGTTCTTATCCAGAAGTAGCAGGAACCAGCTAGCATGCGTAGATGTAGTATCTGCTCCGTGGTGGTCAACGTCTAGATCTGTTTATTTCACCTGTCCAGGCATCCTAGTCGTAGGACTCCACTCAAAGAAAACAGATAATATCTCTTGAGATATAAATCAATCCATGTCTATGCCAATATGTGAAGAAAATTAATAATTCACTGCTAGATCGGTCGGTTCATGTCTGTTGACTTGCTTCATGGTGTTGAATGGTATCCACTGTTGGTAAATTTTCCAGACGCTGCTACGTTTGTCCAAGTTCTCCGTGTTATTGAATGTGCCAACATATAAATATGAACTCAAGTCATGCGATCCTGCGACTATCGCTTTTACTTGAAGATTAGTATGCCTGACTCAGAGTGCTGGGCGCATTGCTTTCACTCTTGCTTTAGGTTAACTTTCGTTCCATTTACTAGAATATCTCCTAGAGGCCTTTCCCTTGCTCTGATTCAAGTTCACTCATTTGACAGTAAATAAATTTACAATTTTTCCAGATTCAGAGGGAAGTGTGCCGCTTGGGGAGGCCATGCTGGCAGTCATGACCCCGTCATCAAGTTGTTGGCGGAAAACGGTGCAAATATAAGCTCCGGAGACGTCGGCCAATTCGCATGCACCGCAGCTGAACAGAACAACCTTTACCTACTCAAAGAGATTGTGCATTATGGAGGGGACGTCACACTTCCCAGTAGCCACGGGAACACAGCCCTCCAAATTGCTGGCTCCGAAGACAACCTCGAGATTGTGAAGTTCCTTCTGGAGCAAGGGGCTGACATGGACAAGCCAGACACCTTTGGCTGGACGCCGTGGGATTTGGCTGACCAACAGGGGCATGAGGAGATAAAACTCCTGTTCCAATCGTCCGAAGATGCCAAGCCACAGACCGTCATAGCCATACCTGAGAAACACCAAGAGGCCCGCTTCCTATGGATGTTCACTAGCGAGCCGATGATCCGTCCTGCATCACAGGAAAACAATATGGAGGGATCGTGGGGCCAGAGCTGCCCGAGGCGTCGGACCAACAACTTCCACAATTCTATGTTTGGGATTGTTAGTTGCGCACAACGGCGAGAAGAGGGAGATGCCTTTTCCAGTCAATCAAATTCATAGTGTCAAGAGTGGCGTCGACCTGGCAAGGGTGACCATAAGTTTTCCTGAGATAGGAGAATTTAGGGGTGAGCATAGTCCGGGTTGGGCCGGTCCACCCCTAACCTTAGGACCAACTCGCACAGTGCTGGTCCTCAATTTTTGGAGCCGAGGACCGACCCTATTGAGCTTGGGACCAAAGACCGAATCAACCCAATGGGTTTGTCCGGTTCAAGAGTCAACCTGAGACCAACAGATAATTTTTTATTGCATTTTTTGTACTCCTTAAAAAAAAGATTGAGAATCGAACTGACTCAATGGGTTTGGTCCGGTTTCCAAGTTAACGTAGGACCAACCAACAATTTTTTATTTCATTTTTTGTACTCCTTGAAAGGGCAACCAAGGACTGTACTGACTCAATGAGTTTGATGATGAGCGAGGTCAGCTAAAAAAGGCAAGCAGTGAGGGTCAAGTGGGGTAAACGTCGAACAAAATGAGCATTGAATGTCGAGCAAAGAGTAACAAGCCAAGCGAATATCGAGTAGCGAGTGGCACGAATAACCCAAAGCAAGTGAGACGAGTGTTAAGTGGCGAGTGGAGAAGTTGTTTCTTTTGATTTTGGCAAATTGAAGACTAAGAGGGCAAATAAGATAAAAGAGAACGAATACTAAAGAAAGATGCCATAAGGAGTTGTTTATGTTTTTTTGGATGCCGTGAGGACTTCTCACGAAAACATTTTCCTCCTTCGTAAATTATGATTATTGACACTGTAAAAGACATTAAAAATCTAAGTTATTAAAGAATAATGTAAAATTACTTGAACTATTCACTAAAGAGCTATTTAATGTTGTTGACACTATTTATTTTAAGGTTTTCTCTATATAAAAAAATTATAAATAATGTATTATATATACCAGAACTCTCAGGATCGAGGATCGACTCGTATAGTGCTGATCTAGGAATTCTAAGACCAAGAACCGACCCAGTCTTCCTAGGAATTGGACCAGGACCAGTAGGGTTGGGCCAGTTCAGAGTTGTCCCTAGACCGATGCTCACCCTTATAGGAGATAATGCAGGGAAGCTAGTGCTGCTTCCAGTAGCTTGGAAGAGCTCCTTGAGACTGGAGCTAAGAAGTTTGGTTTCATGCCCACCAAGATTCTAATGAAGAACGGCGCGGAGGTGGACGACATCGAGGTGATTAGGGATGGCAACCATCTTATCTTTATCGGCAGCAATGGCAGGTCGAGTGAAGACCATAACTACTACTCATTGAGCTAACGCAGCAGTAAATTTTTGCCAAATTTTCTTCTCGTTTACATGTTGGGTTCTCTTATACCGTGCGCAAATGTGAAGACGAAAGTCTTGCATTAGGCTTGGAAAATAGATGGTAGGGAGGACCTTTTTTTTCCAAATTTTGACACAGAATCATCCGAGGATGATGCATTTCTTCCTCCCTTCGTTTTGGGGTAGAGATGATGACACATATCATATAGTCATAAGGGTTGAAAGGTGAGGGAAAGTGATGACAAATTGGGGGGGATGTGGCCATGATAAGATGGGTCAATCGGATCTGGTGAATGTGAACTCGTGCTCAATGAACATTTCGCATGAGTCAAAGTAAGGTGAATGCACTTCATCCAGTTCAAGCCTGCAATCTAGTTAATCTTGTGTGTCGGCACATCGAAGTGCACTGCACCAAAAAGTTTGAATCCTCTTTCTATCCAAACCAAGATCTGGGAAATGAGAAAAATGACTGTTTTACAATTATATTAATCCAGTCTGGATGTTTTTTTTTTTTGCTAGCTTACCTCTTAAATTTGGAATAAGGGATAAGTGTATTGGAAGTTTTAAAATTTATTAAAAATACAATTGAATCTTAAAACTTATCACAAAATGCAATTGAGTCATAAATTTTTTAAAAAATGCAATCAAGTTCTAAGATTTGTCAAATTGAACTAATTAAGTCTTTTCGTTGATTGTGCTTTTTGAATGTTTTAGGATTCTATTGTATTTTTGTGATAAGTTTTAGGGATGAGCATGTGGTTCATACCTTAGAATCGAGACTCGCCCACTAAGGATTGATTCTGAAAAATTGGAACCGATAACTGTTCGTTGGTTCTATAGATCCATGTGAGAACCAAATTGTTGGTCCTATCCAATTTTGGGGTGGGTCCACAGGACCGGTCCCACCAAGCTTCACGCACTTAGTGCAACATCTTCCAACAAGCCAACGCAAAGCAACAAAAAAAAAAAAAAAAACAAAGAACTTCCTATTCTTAATAGGTTAATATTACAAAAAAAACTCCAAACAGTTACATTTGTGACGATTTTACCCTAAACTAATTTTTTGACTATAAAAAATCTCAAACTGGTCATTTAGACAAATTTACCAAAAACTGTATACTTATAACATATTTACCCTTTGTTAATTTTTGTTAAACTTTACTGTTAAATTGCTTAGTTGGATGACATGTAACAATTGACTAGTGTATAGGTTTGAGATTTTACTTTCCATTTGTCATAATTATACTAGTTTTGAGATATTTATTCAATTTAACATATGGTATATTTGTTATAAATGTATCAGTATATTAGTTTATGATTTTTTGTGATCATTTGGAGTAAATTTATCATAGATGTACAAATTTAGGATTTTTTGTGGTCAAGAAATTAGTTTGGGATAAATTTATCACGAGTATACTGGTTTGGGAGTTTTTTGTGGTATTAATCTATTCTTAATTGCAATATTAATAAATAGATTGGACTCATATTAAACATGAGTTAAGGCCGTGAGTCGAAGGACATTGTGCTTGAGAGTCGAGGCTGTGAGTAAGAGATAAAAAGACAACTTAGACAAGGTGAGAATAAGATGTGACAAGCACTCAGTTAATGGGTGTTGACCTTCAAATTAGGAATTTTAGGGTTTTTATTTGCCTTAAATATTTTTGTCAAAATTTTTCTCAGAAATTAAATATATATATATATATATATTTATAAATTACTGCTTTAGTTTGAGTGGTGGGTGGGTGGTTTTACACCTAAAACTGAGAATCGGACTGATGCTCACCAGTTCCAATAATTTGGAACAGGGAATTGAATAGCTACCTTAGGAACTACTTAATCTAGTCCGGTTCGATTTCAGGCAGTCTGAGTGGATCCTGATCTTTTGCACACTACCCATAAGTATTAAAACTTGATTGCACATTTTGAAAATTTTAGGATTTGATTTTACTTTTTTAAAATTTTAGAATTCAATTGTATTTTCATAATAAATTTTATAACTTTCAATACACTTATTTCTAAAAAAACACTTGGGATGTAATTCCATGTGGGTGATTGAAACCGATCCAATTGAGAAATCGGATTAAAGAAGAAAATGGCAGATAATATAAAAATAAATTAAAGTTGGAGATGGACGCTTACCAGCAGACAATACAGGCGCGGAAGGGATTTGGTTATCTTTCTCTCCTTTCCGCCCCAGTACTTTTATTTATTGCTTCATTACATCTTAGGCTCAAGTTATGAGTTAACCCCGACCCCTTAATTTAGTCTAGTCATACTTCAAAATCGTAAGCTATATGTGTGAATTTTATGCTACATAGAGTTAGATAAATCATTTTTCGTAAAAGCTTAAATTTTTAGGAAAAGTGTTCAAAGTGAATTCTTTTTTTGGATTAATCAAAGATGGAAAAGCAAAAGACCTAACTCAAATAGAAGTTGATAAGAGATGATAAGTTTTATTGTCAAGGAAACAAGAAGTTTGTAACTAAAAAAAATCGAATAAGCGTTATTAACTCTTTTAAGCAAGAGTTAGTAACTTAATTGGAAAAAGTTGATAATTACTCTAATTAAAATAAAAATTTCCAAAAAGAGTTGTAAATTTGACTAGCTGGTAAGAAAGACAAATAAAAATTGCTTGCTCAACATAGAAGTGTGAAAATTTCAAAAGAAAAACTAAACAAATAGTGGAAAACAAATCAAATGAGAGTTTGTAAATCAAAACTAATTGGGAACCTAATGAAAGAAAGTCCTGTAAATCACACAAAATAAAGGTTTGTGAATTTATATAAGAGTTAACAAACTTAAGGAATTTGTAAGAAAGACAAACTAAAGTTGTTGATAAATTAAAAGAAAACAAATAAATGTTGTGTGTAACTCAAATAAGATTGGTAGCATAAAATTAGTTAGGAAAAAACTATTTGTAAGTCACAAAAATAAAGATCGAAAAATTCACATAATAGTTAGCAATTTTAGGGAAAATGAAACTAATAGTCCTTATACTGTTGTTCAATGTCCAATGCCATCCATGAACATTTATTCACATAATGTAGTCCTTGAATTATTCTTAAACGTGTAATCTAATCCTTAAACTTCTCAAATCGATTACTTTCCATAACAAAATCAAATCGGTTCGTTTGTACTTTTCACAAGTTTTCGTGACGGGGCTAGACCATTGTCCACGTTGGACTTGGTTTTATTCTTTTTATATAAAAGCCACGTTGGAATTAACATTGACTCTTTGTAGGAATTTATCGCGGGGGGAACTTAAGTGATTGTTTTTTCATGATATGGCACTACAGTGATTCATTCAAAAGTTTTGACACTAAAATGAGTGTCATATGTAATTTGTGTTACTTCTAGTGTCTTTTTCCCTTTTAGCTTATGATCTCTATAATAATAATCATAGAACCTCATTTATAGTTAGATCGAATTGAAATTCCTTTTTTTTTTTTTAAGAATAAGTGTTTTCATAAGAATATCTAACATCGATATTAATTTATTTATAGCCATACTAATCTCGATCTGAATTGCATTTCTAATTTTTAGTCAGAGGAAAATTTCAAACTTTTGTGTTTCGTGTTTTTATTTTTATTTTTTATTTGATTTTAGTTAAGTCTATAAAATAGAGAATTAAGGTAGCGAGAATATCAACCTGACACAATTATAAATAAAGTTCTGCGTTACTTTTATATGGACATTACATTAAAATATACTTAAATGAAGCAATCATAATATTTATAAAGACCAAAAAGGTAAAAAGTAATAAGAAGATAATCATATCTTTAGTTGATTTAGGGAACGAATTGAAATGAAAAGATATTCGAAAATCTAGAGAATAGTGTAATAATAAAAAAAATTCACTTTTTTTTTAATGGAAAATTGGGGGATTGCATTCAACTAATTAAAAATTAGTGGATTAAATTGAATATTTAGGTATAATTTAAGGACAACATAGAACTATTTAAAACTTTAAGGATGACATTACACATTAAGCTAAAACTTAGGGATTATCAGTTTCATTTTTTCACAAATTTAAGAAGTTGGGAAGAAAACTAATAAAATTTGGTAAAACAAATAAAAGTTCTTAACAACATCTTAAATTTTTAGAAAAGATAAGAAAAGTTGATGAATTGCAAACCATAATAAATGTTGATAATTTTATAATGTGTCTGTAAGTTACCAACAAGTTAGTGCAAAATCATATGAGCAGTATTATTTTTTGCCAATTTTTTTTTATAATTATCAATTATTTCATAAATCTATAAGAAATAAGCTTTTTGGGTTTTTCTGTTGGGTTTGGGGGGGGGCGCAGAGCAGTAGAATCTTTCCTACAACGTCATTCGGAAATCGATTTTCTTCCAACCTTTAGCAAAATGTAGGAGGGTTCCTGGACGTAATCCATAAAATGCAACTATCTTGTCAATCTCATGCATTTTTATGAAATCAATTCCTCCAAAGACTCGAATGATAGGCCAACCATGACTAGTTCAAATTCCACAGGACGACTTGTATCATGTCTTGTCTTGTCGACCGTATTCGTCGTTTGATTTCTCTCGAGTCAAGAGCATCCGCAAGAAGATGTCGAGAAAATGCCTTGACTAGCGTTCGACAAATCGAAGTCCCAGGGTTTTGTCCTGGAATTCCAATTCCGTTTCCGTGCCTGACTGCGACCTCTTTTGTTCGGTAATAACAGCGTGCTTGATTTGGCTTTTACTTGTCCACGGCCTTGTCGACCTATTCGTCATTTGATTTCTCTCGACTCAAGAGCATCCGCAAGAAGATGTCGAGAAAATGCCTCGACTAGCGTTTGACAAATTAAAGTCCCAATGTTTTCTCCTGGAATTCCAATTCCGTTTCCGTGCCTGATTGCGACCTCTTTTGTTCGGTAATAAGAGCGTGCTTGGCTTGGCTTTTACTTGTCCACGGCCAATCAAGTTGCCGGTAGCACGTCCTGGGCTGGTGACTACTGTACTCTTCGTCCTAAGAGAAGACAATTGGATTGGTCCCGTCTAATCTGTCATTGTCGCACGAGGGGGGCGAAGATGGGTAAGATGATTGAGCTGAAAGAATTTGTGTCAAATCAATTATAAACTTTTTTTTGACAAATCTTAAATCATTTACAATTATACTAATTCAATTCATCCAATCAACTTTGCCTAATTGGCACTAACGTGTGATAATTTTTAACAATATTTTTTTCCAATATTTGTTTATTTATTTATTTTTCTTTTCTCCCTACCTTTTCCTCTTTTCCTCACATTGCCGATAAGGCCCTCTCAAAGCCACGAAGCCCTTGTCGGTTGAGAGCAAGGCTCCCTTCGGTTGTGGCCCCCAAGGCCATGGTGAGGTTGGCCTTGTCGGTAGTTGGCAAGGGCTTCACGACCTGTGCCCAATGGCAAGCGAGCCACGCCTGCCACTATGGGGAAAAAAAAAAGCAAAGAAAGAAAAAACGAAAAATAAAGGAAAAAATAAATTCAATTTTTTAAAAAATATTTCTAAAAATTATCCACGTCGGCGTCGCTTGGCCCACATTAGAGCCGATTTGCCAAAATTGATAGGATGGACTAAATTGATATAATTATAAGAGATTTAAAGTTGAATTGGTTAAAAAAGAATTTAGAACTGAATTGATACAATTGCAATAAATTTAAAACTTTCTTGACAATTCTCTTTGGTTTTAGGCCAACAATGATGGATGCGGGGATAGTGGTGACAAGCTCAGTGATTGTTGGAGCGGACGCGGTTGACCCTAGCGACAGATAAGAGGTGTAGCGCCGATGTCGAGCTTGTGCAAAAGTAGAATCCTCACAAGGAAACTAGAGAGAAAATGTGAGGTTTTTAATTGTTTAGGTATGGCAAATTGCACATCAATTTGACAATGAAAAAACATTAGTGGGGATAGATGCGCTTACGCATGCCAACTCAACTTCTTGCCAATTTTTTATTGTACATAAATTTTAGGACTTTTAGTTCAGTTTCCTCCTAACTTGGAAAGGATGAAGTGATTTATCCAAACATAAGGAGGGATACTGAAATTTTTCTTTCCTAATCCCGACACCTGAAAAAAAAAATTGTCGCCTTTTCATAGTCGGTTCTCATATTTTGAAACAGAAGTATATTACATGACGGTCACATTTTAGCGATAATGATAATAGAAAAACTAGCTAATAAAAAAGGAGGGTTTAAAATTCAAATCAAAAGAGAATCCTAATATTTATCGTGTAGATAACGTGGTTCGTTGATTATGCCACGTTAGTCATGTGAACATTATATAAAATGATTTTTCATATGATATAGGATTGTGATATTTTATAGTTGGTTCTTTTTTTCTTTTTCTTTTTTTTTTTGTTGGTCGACATAGTTGGTTCATCTTAAAAGGAGGAATTTTTTAAAATTGGTTTAGGGCGAGAATTACACCCCTCTTGCACCAAAAACGTAAATTAGCAAAAAAGAGAAGCTTCCAAATCTGGGGAAGCCTCCAAGAAATTCATGTCCGACCTTCTCACATGAAAAATCTGTCCCTCTCTTTGATTAATAAAACATGAAACGACGTGCAATTGTAGAAAATGAAGGAATGACGAACTTGTGCAAGACAAAGAAGACCAATATTAAGGGGGGGAAGAAGGAAAAAAAAAAGAGGAACGAATTTTCAACAACAATCGATCATCATTCTAGAGGACGACGCAAGAATTGATCCAAGTCGATTTTCATTCGTCGAGTTCCTTTGGACTTTCTCTGCCTCTCCATCCTTCAATATCGAGCAGTCGCCAGATTATCTCCAGAATCTTAGATCAGACCCTGCATGTTCCAAACACAAAAAAAAAAAAAATATATGATTTTGAAAACTTTACCATATCGAAGTCAACGTGCTGATATTGAAATCGTCGGCGGATTAGGCCGCATCCATTTTGAAATTTGCTTCTATCCTACCTTATTTTAATCGACAATTAATGCGAACACCGGCGTCGCAGCTTGATACGCTCATTGTTTTCGAATTACAAAATATGACCGTTGTAAACATATAAGAATTGCGACGAACTTAGTTTTTGGTTTGGCCGATAACATGAACTGTCTAACATGATTGTCGCATTACCGCTGCTATTTGAATTAAAGTTTTGGTTCGATGTATTGTGATTGCAACTGCAGCTGGAGTTTAGCAAGACAGGTTGATCATTGGAAGTTCTTATACCCTGAATTACTGCGATTCCTTTTTGGAAGCATCCGAATTCCGAGTTTGTCGCAAGAATTCTACCCTCGATACGGCGAAAAAAAGGGCGGAAAAGAATTCGTAAGCTCGAAAAATGGGGTCCAACTAACTAGCACGAGATTCACAGAAAGTACGGAGAAAGGGGGAAACTGGAGTTACTTACCGTTGGAACTCAACGTTGACGGAATCCACGTAAGGATTGGCAATGGCTCCGAACGCGGTCTGAGACAGGACCAAGGTGGCGCCGGTGACTGATTGTTTAAAGGCAGCAGCTGCGGACGTGGACGAGAGGGCGTAGTCGACAATCTCGATCTGGATAGTACGGTTGGTGATGCAGCTGCCGTCCTGCGGTGTGCCGATGCACCGCACAAGATACTGCCTCCCGATGCCGCCCCATTGTCCCACACCCTGTCGCCCGCCACCGCGAACAGGTTGCTCGACGGGAACTGTGATGGGTCCCCACCGTAGCATTCCGTCGCTAAAAGCAAAAGGGTTAAAGAGAGAAGTCATATAAGCTTCTACGCCTGCCAAATCAATATAAGTCCATTTCTTTTCAAATGATGGAGAGAACTTCTCTCCTCGTTCTCTCTTTTCCTAGGGTTAGGACTTACGTTGGTATGGAGGGCTATAGTGAGAAGCCGTGCCGACATCGCCACGGGCCATGAAGGCAATCTCCGAGAGGGCGGAGGTGAGGACGAGAAGGAGACATGGATGAAGGTGTGCAGGGAAACTCCTTTTGATAAACATGTTTGGAAGATGGAGCGGAGGAGGGATATTATGTGCATATATTCCATCAAAGTCAACGCTTATTTCTTCCATAAGATGATATGTGTCACGTGACATAAAGCATAGATACCAACCTCGACATAGAGATTAGGCCCTACAGATTTAATATACAGACGTGAGATGGCAGCTTTGCTGCCAAATCAATGTGTGAACTTCTGCATTTTCTATTTTTTATCTTTGAAGAAATCTTTGATTCTTCAAAGTCGCTCCTGACCAGTCAAATGAGACATTTCCCTTAGCATAAACGCCAAATCGAAACGCGTATTCAGCCGCTACGGGTGGATTGTTCTTGAAACCTGTAGCATCCGTAATCTGTCCATAGCCATTAGGTGTAGGCGCTTTCCAGATCTGAAATTCTTGTAGACCGGCGGATGATCAGGGATATGTGAACTAGAAGCTCGATGAAAGAGGGATATAGGTTGAATCTTAATTTTCATGTTACGCACTGCGTGTTACATGGACTAACAATTGACTTCGATTGTATCTGAACATGCGTGTTTGGAGGACCCTGGAGCGGAGCTGGGGAATGATCGTTCTTCATGGAAGGTAATGGAAGGTCAAAGACAAAGGGTAGTTTTCTTTCTTTGTTGGACAGAACGCCGAGGTGAAGCAATAATTCCAACCGATCGTGTCCAGCACGGGGCTAGTTTTGGGGAGTATAGTGCACGCAATGCCATACCAACAATGTCATTCCTGACCCTGGTTACACGTTAAAAGGTAATTAGATTCCGTCTATTTCATGAAAAATGAATAATCCTGATTATATGCTAAAGGTAATTAGACTCTGTCTATTTCGTAAAAATGAATGATTTGAAAATATATTTTTTAAGAAGTGATACAATCCAACTTTTTCATTTGGGTATAATCTTTTAAAGGAATACTTGTAAGGACATATAAGGTGGTGATAATTTGAGGATGAGTGTTTGATTAGTGGATCACTCGATAGATCTCTCCCAATTGATCTAGGTTTCCAAAATGTTACATAAAGCTTCGACAATAATTAGTCATAATTGCATGTGAAAATAAGAGTTTGATTATGAACCTCAAGCTTGACTAATTGAGACATGAGATGAGATAAACATAAGCAATGGTCTATCTTCTAAATGATTTACAACTATTATGTGACATCAACATTTAGCTACCATTCAAGACTAGAGACAGTGATCGAATAATTAAATAGACCTTCATGCACAATGAAACTAATACAATCATTGAGATTTAGGAGAATTGTGTTGTCCCTCTATTTTTTACCCTCTTAAAGCCTTAATTTCAGCAATATTCGCTCTGACATTTTAAAATTTGTTTTGATTTGCTCCCTCATACGACTCGGACCAAAATTGTCATCGGAATTTTGGTCAAGGGACATCATTATGGATGATGCGGTTAATAGAATTGTACTTTACTACCCATACTTTTCGGACCGTTATAATTTGGGCCCGAGGTCAAAGTTCCGCAACATACTCCATGATCTTTTGAAGTATGTTGCAATGTTTCCTCGACGGTATTGTAAAATTATTACATTTAAGTGGAAATGTCGAAATGGACAAAAAAAAAAAAAATCGGATGTTAGAGCTGTTGGAGAAATCTTTCTTGAGTGTTTTGAAGCTGACAAAACGTTTCCATCAGTCTAGTTTGAAGACTTGTGGACTCTTTCATCAAAGTCTGAAGACCTCCGGACTGCCAAACTCAAGACTCAAAGTTTATCATCATTGATAGTTTTTAGTCCATCGAAGAAGATTTATCCAGAACTGGATGTTACATTAAGAATTTGACTTTATCGACTGGAGAAGATCTCTTGGCTAGATATAACATGTCGGAATCCATTATTCAAATCAAGATTGATTTAGGGATTGTGGATCCGTTGATTGGCGAAGCATACTTGGAAGGTTCTACTTATGGAAACTAAGATCATAATTGTATGAGCGAGCAGGATTGATGAGCTATCGTCATGTTCCTTAAATAGCTCGAAGATCTTCCTAATTAATTCTGTCCAACGGGTAGATTGGAGGAATTCCTTTGGTAAGTGCCAATGGATATGATGGCATAAAGGAGTATATAAGGAAGACGTTCCAGTTATTTGAGTGTGTGCGCGATAAAAGAATTCCAAAGTTTGAAACTCTTTGTTCTTAGTCAATTCATTTGTTAAGCGAAATCTTGTACGTAAAAGAGAATATATACCTTTGAGAAACATTGAGGAAGTGTGGTAGAGTATCTACACTGTGGAATCAAGGGAGAGCTTTGCTGTAACAACTCTTTTGTTCATAGTGAAATCCAGTCGGTGGGCTGTCAGTGCGGAAGAGTGGACGTAGGCTTGGAATAAGCCAAACCACTATAATTTCTGTGTTCATTTTCTCTTCTTTACTCTCTTTTACTTTGATCATAATTCGTTTTGTTAACAAAAGGCGAACTTCCTTTCTATTTCTATTTAGTATTGCTCATTTATCACGAGAAACTATTTTTACACCTATTCACCCCCCTCTAGGTACTTATACTAGCTATCTCAATTGGTATCAGAGCCTGTGTACTCACTTAATTTGAAGTGTTTTACTTCAGAGTTAAAGATCCATGGCTAGTATGTTGGCTCCAGGGCTAGTAGAAGGGCAAAGCAATACCAGACCGCCTTACTTTGATGGAAAGGAATACAACATATGGAAAAACAAGATGAATGCATTTCTAAGATCAAAGGATCCTCTAGAATGGGATGTGGTAGACAGAGGAATCATTCCTAAAGCTGCATATGTCTCAGAAAGAGGAAAAGAAGCTGTTAAGTCTAGTGAAATGACTCAGGAAGAGATAACTAAGAGAGCAGCTCTTGATGCAAAAGCAATTTATTCTTTATATTGCGCTTAGTCACCTATTGAATATAACAGAATATCTTCTTGTGTTACAGCCAAAGAAGTTTGAGATAGATTACACATCACCTATGAAGGAACTGATCGAGTAAAAGAAACAAGAATCAACATCCTCCTCGATCAATATGAAGGCTTCAAAATGAAATCAGGAAAATCTATTACTGACATGTTTAGTCGTTTTACAGAAATCGTGAATAGTTTTAAAAATCAAGGTCAACCAATTTCTGATCCCATGAAAGTAAACAAGCTACTGCATGGACTCTCTAAGGATTGGAATCACATAAAGACTTCAATAAGGGAGACACAAAGAATTATGCCACTTTCGGTTGATGAATTGATCGGGACTCTTCAGTCTTATGAAGTGGAGCGAATCAACGAAGACGAAGATCCTAAAGGTAAGAAATCCATTGCATTAAAATCTAATGATAATTATGATGTCACATATTCAGAAGACGATATGGATGACAAAAAGCTTGCTCTCATGATAAAAAGATTCAGAAAGTTGAACAGAAAAGGAAGAAGATCCAATCCAAAGAAACAGAGTTTTCAAAAGTAACAGAGTAAGTCTGTTGAGAATGATGAATCCAATAAAGATGTAGTCTGCTTTGATTGTAAGAAAAAAGAGACACATCAGACCCAACTGTCCCCTTCTGAGGAAAAAGAAAGGAAAAGTTGAGAAATATCGAAAGGCACTCAAAGCATAAACTTGGAGTGATACAGAATGTGAAGATAGTGATGATGACTATGCCAACATTTGTTTCATGGCACAATCAGACTCAGATTCAAATTCTGAGACAGACTCAGATTCAGACAACGAAATCGAGGTAAGTAATTTGAAAATCCCTACTAAAGTCTCTAGATACATTGATGAATTGTGTCTTAGTCTCAAAACTTCTCTTAAAAGGATTTCCGAACTTAAAAGATAAAATTCTGCACTAAAACAACAAGAAAATGTTTTAAAAGAAAAGGTCAAAATTTTAGACAAAAGTGTTTTTACCTTGAAAGAAAATGAAGGCAATCTTTCAAAAGAAAATGCATTCTTGAAAAATGACATCTCAAATATTTCTAAAAGATTTTCTATAGGATCTGAGAAATTGAAAAAAATTCTTTTTGCTTAAAGACCTTATTTCAATAAATCTTGTTTGGGAATGATTGCGGAAACCATTCCTCTAATTGATTTTCCTAAAGTAAATGAAAGAATTAAGCAAAGACCTACAAGAGATTCTTACAAAAATCATTTCTAAAGAGTTTTTGTAAAACCAGTAGGCCGCAATGCTCTTAAATGTTCTAAATGCAATAGCTCAGACCATTTTGAAAAAGAATGTCCTATGATTTGGAAACCTATTAAGAAAGTATGGGCAAAGATCGTATATTATACTAACACCAATGGATCCAAGAAAATATGAGTACCAAAGAAAGCTTGAGTCTATTTTCTAAATGCAGGTCACTATCAAGAAAAAGGTTAAATGGTATTTAGATAGTGGATGTTCAAGATATATGATAAGAGATTCAAGTTGCTTCATAAAGCTCGTTCAAGTAAATGGTGGAAAAGTTTCATTTGGAGGAAACAACAAAGGAAAAATTGTGGGATTCGGAACTGTAAAGATTGGAAGCCTCACAATTAGTAATGTTTCCTTAGTGGAAGAACTCAACTACAATTTGCTTAGTATCAGTCAGTTGTGCGACACCGGTTTTAAAATCAACTTTCAAAAGGGAATATGTTCAAGAACCAGTAAAGATTCCACTCAGTTATTCATGAGTCGAAGACATGGAAATATCTACCTCTTGGATGTCAAACCAGATGAAACCCAATATCTAATCTCAATACAAGACGAAGCAAACCTATGGCACAGAAAACTCGGGCACATCAACATGAAACAAATAGCCAAAATTTTAGCAAAGAAGCTTGTTTGGGGTCTACCCAATCTGTCATACCAAAAGATTGATCTATGCACACCATGTGTGTTGGGAAAACAAGTAACAAACTCATTTAAACCAATAAACCAAGTTTCCACTAACCGTGTACTTTTGCAGCTTCGCATATGGATCTCTTTGGACCAAGCGTAACTCGAGCATTGGAGGTAAGAAATATTGCCTAGTAATTGTAGATGACTACTCACGATTCACTTGGGTATATTTCCTGGTAAGTAAGTCTGAAACATTTTCTTACTTTAAAAAGTTTGCTAAAAAGGTCCAAAATGAAAAAGGGTATGTTATTTCAAGTATACGAACTGACCATGGAGGCGAATTTGAAAATCTAGACTTTACAAGATTTTGTGATGAATCTGGTTTTCAGCATGTGTTCTCTTCTCCATATACTCCAGAGCAAAATTAAGTCGTGGAAAGAAAGAATAGATCACTTCAGAAAATGGCTAGAACTCTTTTAATTGAAAATAACATCTCTTCACGTTTTTGAGCTGAAACAGTTTCTACAGCATGTTATATCATTAATAAAGTTTTTCTAAAGTCTATTCTGGAGAAAACCCCTATGAGTTATTCAAAGAAAAGAAGCCTATTGTTTCATATTTTCATGTGTTTGGATGTAAATGTTTTATATTGAAAAATGCAAATGATCGAATTGGCAAGTTTTAAGAAAAATCAAACGAATGCATCTTCCTTGGATATTCAACCACAAACAAAGCGTATAAAGTCTACAACAAGAAGACTCAATCTGTAGATGAATCAATGAATGTCAAATTCTAAGATTCTATACAAAATGAATCTATTCAGACTCATCTTGAAGAATCTGAACCTACTCCAGACTCTACAAAGTCTAAATCTTCAAAAGTAGCTTAAACTTCAAAAGACCAGCAACAAATGATTGTCGAAGATTCAAATGAAGAAAAAGATCAATAATCTGATAAATCAACTAGCAACTGGAAGCATAAGTCCAGTCATCCCAAAGATCTCATTATTGGTGACATTAATGAAGGAATTCGCACAAGATCCAAAAGGCGCGAAGAGTCTAATGCTATGGCTCTTATTTCTGAAATAGAACCCAAAAGCATAGAAGAAGCTTTATTTGATGAAAGCTGGAATGAAGCTATGCAAGAAGAACTCAGGCAATTCAGTATTAATGATGTTTGGGAATTGACTCATAAACCGAAAGGTAAATCTATTATTGGAGCTAAATGGGTTTTCAGGAACAAGATGAACAAGAAAGGAAAGGTCATAAGAAACAAAGCAAGACTCGTGACCAAGGGATATATGCAAGAAGAAGTAATAGACTATGATGAGACTTACACACCAGTAGCGAGGTTAGAAGCAATTAGATTATTACTTACTTTTACTTGTCATAAGAATTTCAAGTTATTCCAAATGAACGTCAAAAGTGCTTTCCTAAATGGATTTATCCAAGAAGAAGTCTATGTGGAACAACCACTCGGTTTTGAAGACCCAAGGAAACCAGACTCTATATTCAGACTGAAAAATGCTTTATATGGTTTAAAGTAAGCACCTCGAGCTTGGTACGACATGCTGAGTAAGTTTTTAATTTAAAATGGCTTTGTCAAAGGTAAAGTAGACACTACACTGTTTATCAAAAGAGAAAGCAAAAGTTTTCTGCTTGTTCAAATATATGTCGATGATATTATTTTTGGATCCCCTAATGAAAGTCTATGTAAAAGATTCTCTAACTCTAAGCAGGATGAATTTGAAATGAGCATGATGGGTGAACTAACCTTCTTTCTCGGGCTTTAAGTAAAACAACTGAAGGAATGAACTTTTATTCATCAAGAAAAATATGCTAATGATCTTGTCAAAAAGTTTGAACTGGAAAATTACAAAAAGGCTAATATATCAATGTCAAGTTCCTTGAAGATAGACAAAGATGAAGGAGGAAAGAAAGTTGACCAGAAGTTATACAGAGTATCATTGATTCACTTCTTTATCTTCTTACGCTTCTAGACCGATATTTTGTTTAGTGTTTGCATTTGTGCCGATTTCAAGCGGACCCTAAAGAATATCATCTAAGTGATTGCATCAACTTCAGACTTTGATCTTTGGTATCCTAAAAAGGGAGACTTTACTCTTCTTTGATACTCAGACGCAGACCTAGCCGGATGCAGAGTTGATAGAAAGAGCGCCTCAGGTACCTGTCAACTACTTGGAAGCGGGACAGTATCTTAGTTCTCAAGGAAGCAAAGTCCAGTAACTCTTTTTACAGCAGAAGCAGAATATGTAGCTCTTGGGAGTTGTTGTTCACAAATTCTGTGGATAAAACAATGTTAAGAGACTTTGGAATTGAAGATTCATGCACGGAGATTAAGTGTGACAACACCAGCGCAATCAATCTCACCAAGAATCCAATTCTTCACTCAAGAGCAAAACATATAAAGATTCGACATCACTTCATTAGAGATCATGTTCAAAATGGAGAAGTTTTGATTCAGTTTGTTGACTCAAAGAATCAACTGACGGATATTTTTACAAAGCCTTAGGAGAAAAATAAATTTGAAGCTATTTGTTCCAGACTCAAAATCTTAAAGTCTGAGGAAATTCAAACCCAGGACTGAAAGTCTAAAGATACCCAGACTCATACGATCAAGATTTTCTTTCGTAAGTTATTTTATTTTATTATCTCTCGAATCACATCTCGAAAAGGCATGATCATCAACCCGTGATTGATTATTGCTATCTTTAATTTACATGATTATTGCAATATTTCCTTTTCGAAAAAGGGGTTATTTTTGAAATGACAGTTATCTAATTTTTTTTTGAAAAAGGCAGTTATTTTTAAAAAGGCATCTTTATACTTTCTTTTATGACATTCCGTATGCCTCTCTTGGACTGTCTTATATACTGTTGGTTCCTCTTCGCTTTACTTTCAAAAACCCTAAGAGAGCATCGATCTTTCATTTATGTTTTCTTCTCTTGTTTAATCCTCGAAAAGTTGTGATCTTTCTTGGGAAAACAAGTTTGGAATCTCTCAAAGACTGTAAAAAATTTCTTTCCAAAAAAAGTCTTCAAGGATCGCGAACAGGGGACCACAGCAAATACGTGAGGAGCCTACACACTTCGATCTAACCGAAGAAGAAGAATCTCCTAATCAGCAATAGAGCCCTCAACATTCTCAGCATTATCCATCTCCTCCCTCTAGACCTCAGGATGTTGTACATCGAGAAGAGGAAGAGATAATCGAAGACGCAGAATCTGTAAGAATTCATAAGCCCTTTTTTTACGTACAAGCTTTATTGTGCTTTGAAGAAGGGTGGTACTCCTTTGAACCATATCGATGAATTTCTAAAAGACAAAGGGTATGGAAATGAAACTTTCTTTTTACGCACAATGGAACGTTTGGGAATTGCCCCTGCGGGGTCGGCGGAAGAAGCATTTGCTAATATCCCAAGTGATCCACAATTTGGATGATTTAATCAATCAGATGGGAACGATGATGATAGGATGTATAGTCAGTTTAAACCGAGAATGGGTGTTGCGGCAAAAATTCGGAGCAAAAGGACAGACTTGTTTCGATCGGAGGAACACAAGCAACTACACTCTAAGTTGCTGAAGCGTGGGGTAATAAATCCTAGAAGTGTGGATTTTATTTTTCTTGACTCTGTGAATGTCAATCTGCGAGAGAAATTCAGTATTCTTCAACTTGAACAGTTTTGTTCTGAATCTACTGAAGCGCACGCTGAACTTACTGCTTATTTCTATTCGAATCTCAGTTTCTTGGATGCGAATATATTCTCTTTTAGTGTTCAAGATCAGGATTATGTGGTTGACATGAATACATTGGCTAATGTGATTGGGGTTAAAAGAGGGAGATATCAACCTATTAGTGTGTCTATTGCTCGTGCAACATTGGAACTTGTTCAGGATAGAAGGACTGAGGGAAAATTTTCCTATATGAGAATGAATGCAACCAACGTTCTGCTTCACAAGATTGTGATTAATTGCCTCGGACCAAAATCTACTTCAAAGACTGACGTTTCAAACTCGAAGGCAAAGCTGATGTATGCCATCAATGCTGGGAAAAAGTTCTCTCTTCCACACACTATTAAGTTCCACATGTATAGGACAGTAGTGAAGGACAGGGGTCAACTTCCTTATCTAGCTCTTATGATCAAGTTATTCAAACATTTGAACGTTCAGCCTCCCCGAATTCTTTGTGTTCGAACGTGCGATCAAATGGTGGTGGGACTGAAAATGGTCTCCAAAATGCGACTGAAGGAACTCAATAAGGCGTTGGAGAAATTCAAGGAGAAAACCCCTGTCAAAACTCATCAAATCTCTTTGGCGGCAAAGAGAAAAGAGAAGAAGCCCATGGTTGCTTCATCCAAGAAAAGAAGAGCTCTCATCATTGAGGATGAAGAGGATGAGGATGATATCACCATTTCTGCAATGGCATTGAAGAACTTGAGTTGTTCTATTCCAGAATCAACGGAGAGACAAGAAAAAGACATGGATGAGACAGAACAGAGGACTGGAGAAAGAGAAAATTTGGAGGCAGAGGAAAGACAAGCAGAGGAGAGAGAAGCAGAAAAAGGAGATGAAGAGGAGGAAAGAATTGAAGAAGAAGAAGAGGAGAGAGGAGATCAAACGGAAGCAGCGCATGAGGAACACTCTTCTTCACCTGAAGGCATGGAAACAGGGGGAGATCTTGAGAAAAGAGGAATGTCCTCATACCCTACTACCAGTGAAAGAGTAAGCCACTCTCCAGCAGATCCAAAGAACATCTATGCATCTCAATTTCCTAAGGAGAAACATGATGTTTCATCGCCTAATCTACATGACTATGCTGATTTACCATCATCTGCCTTTACACCATCTGATCGTGCAGAAGTCAGTACTCAGACTGATAACTCAGCAGATTTTCGTAGAATTCTTGATATTCTCTTAGAGATGCGGGGTTAAATATATGCTCTAGGATGCGAAGTACAGAACTTGCAGACTGTAGGTCAAACTTCTTCAATTTCTTTGAATGATCAAATTCAAGCCCTTGCTCTTCAAGTTCAAGCAAATGCTAAGGGTGAAGATGTGACGCAACTGAAGGAGGACTTGAAAAAGCTGAAAGGCATTGTCCAGTCAATAGGAGATTTCCAACTTGTTCATGTTCCCAAGCAATCTTAAATTTCATTCTCTTTTCATCTCTACCTTATTAATGATGACAAAAAGGGGGAGAGATGTGGTGCTGATTTGATTAGAATTTTTGATGACTTTTATGATGTTTTGACTTGACTTTTGTGTTTGGCTGTCTGGATTTGGGTTTGACTATTTGAATGTTTGTTTATCTTAAGCACTATTGATATCTCATGGCTTTGCTTATTTAAAGAACTAATCTACCTTCTGTGGATGCAAATTCTAGTGTTATTAAGCCATTTATCTATGTGAGTTATCCATATTTGCTTGAGTAATGTTTTGCAGGTCAAAGATATCCAAATCTGCAGGAAAGTTTTGTCACCATCGAAAAGGGAGAGATTGTTGGAGAAATCTTCCTTGGGTGTTTTGAAGTTGACAAAACGTTTCCATCAGTCTAGTCTGAAGACTTGTGGACTCTTTCATCAAAGTCTGAAGACCTCCGAACTGCCAGACTCAAGACTCAAAGTCTATCCTCATTGACAGTTTTTAGTCCATCGAAAAAGACTTATCTAGAACTGGATGTTTCGTTAAGGATTTGAATTTATTGACTGGAGAAGATCTCTTGGCTAGATATAACATGTCGGAATCCATTATTCAAATCAAGATTGATTTAGGGATTGTGGATCCGTTGATTAGCGAAGTATATTTGGAAAGTTCTACTTATGGAAACCAAGATTCTGATTGTATGAGCGAGCAGGATTGATGGGCTATCGTCATGTTCTTAAATAGCTCGAAGATCTTCCTAGTTGATTTTGTCCAATGAGTAGATTGAAGGAATTCCTTTGGTAAGTGCCAACGGGTATGATGGCATAAAGGAACATATAAGGAAGACATTCCAATTGTTTGAGTGTGTGCGCAATAAAAGAATTCTAAAGTCTGAAACTCTTTGTTCTTAGTTAATTCATATGTTGAGCGAAATCTTGTACGCAAAAGAGAATCTATATCTTTAAGAAACCTTGAGGAAGTGTGGTAGAGTATCTACACTGTGGAATCAAGGGAGAGCTTTGCTGTAACAACTCTTTTGTTCATAGTGAAATCCAGCTGGTGGGTTATCAGTACGGAAAAGTGAACGTAGGCTTGGAATAAGCCGAACAACTATAATTTATGTGTCCATTTTCTCTTCCTTACACTCTTTTACTTTGATCATAATTCATTTTGTTAACAAAAAGTGAACTTCCTTTCTATTGTCTATTTAGTATTGCTCATTTATCACGAGAGACTATTTTTACACCTATTCACCCCCATCTAGGTGCTTATACTATCTATCTCAAGAGCGAGGAGGGAAGTAGTAAGGGCGTGGAGTTGAAGCTAGATGGTGATGATTGTTACCACCACGGCTACGGCAAGCAATGATGGCCATCATCACTGCCACTATTGGCAAGCCCTCGACCTCTTCGTTTATTCTCAGTGACCTCTTTGCCGAAAACTATTGACAAAATGCCTTTCAAAGTATGGATTAATCTGAACCGACAAGATATTAAAAGGGTCATTTGTTGACTGGACAGGAAACATACACGATGAGGAAATTAAAGGTATCGAGATAGAGTCATGTAAAAGCACTGGAATATAAAGTTAAACTAGAAGAAAATTTGAACAAGTGGTGTTCTTCGATTGATTGGGCGGACCATTTTACGAATTGGAATTTAAGCATTTATGCTTATTATCAAAGGTTAATGATAGATACAAAAATATATCCTATGTGATTCTAACAATCAAGCAAGTCCTACTTACAAGTGGTTAACCAGATGTAAATGACTCCACTATTTTGATGGTTGTGTCTTCTCCACTTTTCCATAATTATCACTTTCAGTTGCTCATGAACTTCTTGGCTCTATCACTTGACGATTGCATTGAACTTATTCCTTTACAAATGCACCTTTTACGGTTGAATCCGAAATCATCGGCTCTAGTAGTTAGGCAACTATTCGAATCTCATTCTGTTAATTGTTGCATCGATCGCGACATTTTCTCACTTTGGTTAATCTTCATTTGTCGACATTCCACTCCACAACTTGGTTATTTTCACTCATTTCTCCATCGGTTAAAACTAATTTTCTCGTTGGCCAACTGAATTTTGCTGACTGATAGCCTTTAACAATTAGCAAATCTTGCTTCTGTCGCATTCAACTCGGTTTCCGCCAATGAAGTTGACAATCAAAGGCTTAGACTTATTTTTGGTGACGATTACACAACCACCCAACCCTTTCCCTTTCTATCTCTCATCTACCTTCTTTACTCTTTTCTTCTCTTCATTTACACCATAAGTGCCTTTATTTTACTCTGATTTTAACTTTAATGTTGGAAGAGATTGTGACAAGTTCTAGAAGGTCAGTGTCACCTTGCAAAAACACATCAGTAACTCCCCCGAATTTGCTCGACGGATATATCCTTTTTGCAACGAGCATCGTGTATTAACTTGGTATGTGACGAAAGTTCGGACGAGAATTAGGCCGGAGCCAATACTAGAGACACGTTGAAACGGACTTCGAAGTATCTGTGGATGCAAGAACTCATGTATGGAGGGGCAAATTACCACTGCTCCAAGCAACTAGCTGTCAAGACGTTGACTGAATGATTGTGCAGAACATTTCATGCAAAAAGATAAAAACCTTTTCCATCCAATGATTGGACTTCAGCTTTAACTTACCGTGAAGGAGTGTCCGAAGTTGACCCCGGGTCAACCAGGGAAGCCTTTTGCCGACGAAGTCAAGCGAGCTGTTCGGCAAAAACTGAGTCTAAACAAGCTGGTCAACCAAGTGGGCATGCGGACCCTGAAGCGAAGGACGTGAAGGTGACGGGAAAGCCACCGTAAGTTGGAGATGCGGATGGTCAATCATGGCTGCGCAAGAAGAGCCACTGCATAGGGATAAGCCTACAATAAAAGATGGGACCAAATCGGCACTTTCGATCGCTACCCCGTTTTTGCTGTGAACATGATCTTTGTATTGATGAAAGACATGACGATAGCCCGAAAGCCAAGAAGGAAACATCATTTTCCTTAGCAAGACCCAAGTATGATGAAGCACACCATTTTAGTCTGAGAAAAAGGACACATGGCTAAGTCCAAATTTCATTAAAAAAAAAAATAAGCACGCCATTAGAAAGGTTTACTTTTTTAAAGCCCTCATTGCTCACAAGTTTTCGACCAGTAGGAGGATGTTGCTACTCCATTTAAATGGTTATATCTTAAAATACAACAAATAATTGCCTCTTTGCTATAAAAGTATTACTGTTTAATAATGACTATAAATATGTAACTTTTATGGCTATGCCTTACAGGAGCGTAGAGAGAGTCGCATTCCCCAGTATTCAATTATTTTATGGAATAAGGTTAGATTGGGTTGTCTTATAGCCTCATTTGTCGAAAAGTGAAAATAATTTTATTTTAGAAATCCAGAGATACATGCATAGAGATCTGATTATAGGAAGGATTATGAAACGCCTTTTAAAGATTCATGAATGAGTTAAATCTAAAATTTTGACATTACAAATAATCCAAATTCAGAGCAGTTTACACATAATTTGTGAGATTTAGATGAATAATTTTTAGAACCCGAGCTGGAAAATTTCCAACGGCTCAATCAATGACGCTAATGCTTTAGGTTTCTATAATTAAAAATAATCAAATTATTCCTAGGAAAGTTACCGGGGAGTGTGAACAGGGCCTTTTCTTTTCACCACTTTCTACCTGGAGGCCACTGTCTTCATAAGTCAACCTGATATTCCTCCAGGTTTTATGTGGTGGTTTGGTCTTTTGAATGCGCTTCGAAGTATCAAATACATATTTTATAGCATGCAAACAGGTATATGTAACCATTCCATACGCTACAAAAGGAGAAACGCCAAAACACATCCTCAACTTTTACTCCATTGTCGCCTTACATCTTCAAAACTCCCCTTCGCATCTAAAGAAACTAGCAGCATCCATGAATTTTTTTCACTTGTGTAAAATTGGGATATGTATTTTATAAAATAAAAAAAAAATTGTAAAATTGCATGCCGTTTTGCAAAATTTTGTATCAACAAAAAAGAATGAAATCCATAATTCATACTATTTATTAATGTGAAATATAGGGACTTGGTGATAGTTATACATTGCTAGTTATTGTGACTATGGATATAGAAAGATGTTATATAGCATCAATAACAATATTGTAATATTGAGACAAATCATCACAGGAAAATATATAGGAGGAGTTATTTTGCCTATTTGCATCATTAAAATTCATTAAAACTAATGGTATTAAATGAGATCAACCTAGGAGAGGGAGGAATCTTAGTTGGTTGCAAGAGGAACTAAGAATGCAAGAAAAATCATGTTGAGAGCATGTAACAAAAGTCTAATATCTTCACCTAGGGAGATCTCGAAGAGTGAGTCTAAGTTCAAGCCCATTAATATATTCAATTGGATCTATCTTCACTCAAAAACTTAAGTCAATGTGTTATAGGCCAACTATAATATATTAACTACTCAACATCACATCAATTTTCCAATGTTGGACTTCTCTAACATAACTCACACGTGTGTCCTAATAATTTCCTCCCGAGTGTGAACTTCAGTGTTAGGTTTGCTCTCCCTTAATTCATGGGGTATCCTTCTAGCCCAACTTCATCCTTATTGGCCCACGTTACTACACCACAACACTCGCTTGCCTGGAAACTGTAGACATCGGCTCTAATGCCATTTGTCAGGGAGCACGTAATAGAAGTCCGATACATTCACCTAAAAAGATCTTCAAGAGGGGATCCAAGTCCAAACATATTAATATATTCAGTTAGATCCACCTTAACTTAAAAGTTGTTCGGCAAAAATTGAGTCTAAACAAGCTGTTCAACTAAGTGGGCATAAGCAAAGGACGTGAAGGTGACGGGAAAGCCACCGTAAGTTGGAGATGTAGATGGTAAACCATGGCTGCGCAAGAAGAGCCACTGCATAGGGATAAGCCCCCAATAAAAGATGGGACCAAATCGCCACTTTCGATCGCTACTCCGTTTTTGCTGTGAACATGGTCTTTGTATTGATGAAAAGACATGAAGATAGCCCGGAAAGGAGAAAAAAAAAAAGAGGAGGCCGTGAGGATAGGTGAATAATGAGCTCTGTGAATATCTTGTTTGATGTAGAGCCACCATTTTCTTTAGCAAGACCCAAGTGTGATGAAGCCCACCATTTGAGTAAGGGACCTCCTAAATTAAAAAGCTAATGGACAACTTATCAAAGTTCAAGCATCACAAAGGTTGGAGGCTTAACTCATCTCTGACTTTTTTACTAAATCTCTTTGCAGAGCATGGAGTCGAACCCCATACCTATAATACTAGCATCCTGATCCCTACATAATAGAAACCTTTGATCTTGCTCGAGATTTCAATGTTTGGTCTATCCTATCTCTAACTCTTCTCTCTCTATCTTATAAATTTTGCTCTGCTATTTTGTAGACGCATGAGTCGAACCTTGCACTTATGATATTAGTGTGCCCACCCCCAACTGACAGAAATGTTTGATCTTGCTTGAGATTTCAATTTGCAATTCATCCTGTTGCTCCATCCAGATGAGATTAATCTCAAAACGGTTATATGCCCAAAACAGACAAGCTTAGATCGAGTATGATGTGTCTCTTAGATAATGGGGCGTCGGTCACAAATTCAGGACTTATATTTAGTTTAAATAGTCGGTTTGTTAAAAAAATCGAGACCTGGACTAGATCTTGGAACCTACTTATGCGATTAATACTTCCTTCTATACAATCTAGCTCCTTTTGGCCAAAAAAATAAATAAATTACAATTTAGCTCCTCAGCAGCTTCCCATTCAGGGCTTTTTCACATTGTCAGGGAAGTGAAGGTTCTTGCTCTGCCTAGAAACCCTTCAGTATTGGTAGTTTCCATTCGATATATGGCTGTTGCATTTATCTGCTAAATCAACCAGAAAAAAGCGTCATGATATGCTTCCTGCTATGTTTTTACCATTTTACACATTCATGTGCAGGTGGGCCATGAAACATTGATCAATCCACTACCCTTGGTCATCTCATTGTTGAAACTTCATAAACACAAGGAGACAGAGCATACTGATTACAGGAACGATACATGGAGTTCACATCAAGAGCTATCCTCGGATCCCTGAGGTAACGATTATACATGCACTAATGGAACAATCCCTCTCTCCATCTTTCTCGTTAAAGGATTCAAAGTATAAACAGTTACTGCAGCCGCAGGATTCCCATGCTTTGTCTGAGGCAATATACAATTACTAGACTTGTTGGATGCTAATAGGAACATGGTTTGAGCCTATGCTACTGCGCCAATTTCACTGGCAAGTGTTATAAGGCTTCAAGATGGCTAATAAGTTATATCCGCAAAGACGGTGCATCAAAGAATTGCTGGACTCACTGCGAAAATTTATAAAAATAAATTCCACTATAGCCGTAAAAGGAACGGGAAAATAAAAGAAAGTGGAAAGAAGGATCAGCTAGTCGACCGTAGCTAGTTGGACATTGATGCCTTCACTGAAGTTGGAAATGTGCATCAGCTTGAAAATGGCCAGATTCACAGAGCAATAAAATGGCAAGAAATGCTTCCAGTTAGATACCAAGGAATCTCTTACTTGCATCATGAAGATGTCAAAAACACAGTAAAGCTAATCTAATTTGATCTGACAAGTGGTAAGGTCCTAACAAATGCCACAAAAACTAGATCGTCTCGTTTGCACAACATAAACTGTTAAAAGATAGTTTCCAAAACACATACCTCGTATTTTCCAGTTCGTTTCAATATCTGATAAATGGGAGATTGCAACTCAGGAGTCTTATAGTACTGAAGCTGCACAAATCACAACATTAGCAATGCACAAAGAAGCACAGCTCAATGCATAAAAATACATGTGAGCACCCAAACAGAGGGATGTCACATGAGCAGAAACTGGAGAGTCATTACCCGTCTGAACACATCCCATAGACCTTCCAGAGAGAAGTATTCATTCTGCTTGATCGAGTCCCAGTAATACTGTCGCGACCAATTTTTCGGGGTATGAACCTCCTAGGGTTTGGCTAATGGATTGTTAAGCCTAGACTTAACTCGGGCTCTCCCAAGCCCATACCAATTCACGACTTTCGGTTTAAGTTCTTAACATGCAAATTTTTATTAGGAGTCGCCACTAATCTATTTTTGGTGGGTCGATTAGAAACCCAAGTAAAATAACGGGAGAATTATTTTACTCCTACGAACCAGAGACTATGGGTACGGGGACTTGGTTACGCTAAATTTCTCTAACGCCCTTTCGGTACCATTTCTTTTATTTTGAAAAAAAAAAAAAATTTGCAAGCAGCTTGGGTTTATTTTAAATCTATTTCCCTAACATGTGAGGTTATCATGCGCATGCACAAACCACCAATTTAACACTCAGATAAACAATAAATAAATTGCAAAAACTTACCTCCAAGCAACGAAAGCATCTGCAATATTAAATTAAAATCCACATCAACAGCCCTGGATATGGTTTCTAATTAACACATAATTTCTTTTTTATGTTTTCACTTAATTAATGAAAATCATGCAATATGCAATGCGATATTAACTAAATGACCTAATCCTAGTGACATGTAATTTCTAATTAAATGGGCCTAGCAAAAATACTAAACGACATGCCTCTCAATGAATCTAACGCTAATGATGTGCATATGAAGTTTTTTTTTTTCCTAAAAGAATGCATTTCATCATAAATAATAAAATTAATTTAACCTATGACATTTTTTGGTATTTTTCAAGAAATTCGAAATTAGGTGAAATGTGAAAATTACCTAATTAGATTAAGATCCTATTTAATTTATTTTAGGAATTAGGTTGAGCCAAATCCTAATTTAAACTAAAATATTATCTTAACCTAGATAATCCTAAAATGCAATCTATTTAATAAAATACCTAAACCTATGGTAAATTAAGAAAAATATCATCTAAAATTAAACTAAATGCAATTTTACCCTAATATGCTATGACGTGCAAAAGTTGCCCTAATTTTACATGACATATGCATAATGACTTTTTTTGTGTTTTTCCTTTTTTCCCTTTTTTTAAAAAAAAATCAAAATTAATAATTGCCAAATAATTAAACATGCAATCCAAATTAAAAAGGAACTAACAACCTAAATTAATTGATTTGATTTTTTTTTTTGAAGATTCGAAATAAAATTCCTATTATGAATGCAAACCCTAAAACTACATTTTTTATTTTTGTTTTTTAAGAAAACTAACCTAAGTAATACCACAACAAATCAAGCAATATTGATACCCAAAATTGACGAACCGTATCTCGCACATGAGATCGGGTTGGCCAATTTCACATAAATTACGAATCGGATCTCGGGCGGGAGATCGGATTGGCAATTTTTTTAAGTAATTGCGAGTAGGATTTTGGGCGCGAAAATCGGACTGACAATCACTAATTTCAAGGCAATTCTATATCATGGAATTATCAATTTCACGTAAGAGGATAATTACACTAAAAAGATAAAATAAAAATAAAAATAATAAAACAAAAATAAGATTAAAAAAATACCTAAATTTCCTTTTGCTTTTCTCTTTTTTTTTTTTCTTTTTTCTGAAAAAAAAAAAATAAAATAAAATAAAGCTGGTGACCGGTCCGGCGAAGGGAAATCGCTGGCTAGGGTTCCGGCGAGGAACTCCGGCAAGAAGGGCGCAATGCGGCGGAGCAAGTGAGTCGCGGCATTGGGTCTTCACGAGCAAAGGGGTGTGCAGCGAGGAGCTCCGGCGACGAAGCAGGGAGTGTCAGCGGCTGGCAAAGCGGTGAGGGGGAGTGTCGCGGGTCTACTGGACGTCGGAGTGAAAGAGGACCGTGGGCTGGCTGGGTGCGGGCGTCGCGGCGGCACGGTGGTGTCGGGACAGAGCGCCGGGGCTTCGGACTGCAGGCGGAGAGACCTCGGCGTTTGGATCTCGGCTCGATGGCAACGGCGGCTTCACGGGCAGAGCGAGGTGTCACTCGAAGACGCAGCGGCGCGGCGGTACTGCGTGCGGAGGCGTGCGACCGCGGTGGAGACGGATCGCCGAACGGCTCCAGCGTCGGGGTTCTAGCTATGGATCACCGGCTAAGGCGGGGCGGCGTTGCTGCTCGGAGGCGGTGGAGCGTCGGGGCGGATGCCGGCATGGGTGAGCGGGGATGGCACGGTCGGACGCCGGAGGGAGCGGACGGTGATGGCGCCGGCGGAGACCCACCCCCCGCGAGGAAGATGAACAGTCGTGTGGGGGGGCTTTTTTTTTTCACGTCACTTCTTTTCTTTTTTCTCAATCTCTCACCTCACGTCTATTCTCTACTCTCTCTGTCTTCTGCTGTACTTTCTCTCTACTGTTTCCCTTCTGCAGTCATGACTTTTCTTTTTTTGACTTTTTTCTTTTCAAGACAAACCGAAGACAAACGGAAGAAAACAATTCTTTTCTTGATTTTTCTTTCGAATCCCCGCTCACCAAACCCCAAGAACTCCTCACATAATTGCTCTCAAAAATTTCAAAATTCCACCCTTTGTCCGTACGTGCGCAACGCCTTTTATAGGGGAAAATTTAGATCTTTGAAGCGTATTCTCTGAATATATCATTGCACCACATGTGATATTCTCTTTTGTATTTTTCACATATTCTATCCAAAAAAATTCCTTTTTTGCACGAAATACACCCCTAGTGTATATTACTTAAAAATATGAAAATCTTGAACGGAATATGTGAAAAATCTTTCCTTCATTGGCGACCTAAAATAAAAAAAAAAAAAAAAAAAAAATGAAAATAAAATTTCTAAACTATATGCCATGTGTTTTTTTTTTTTTAGTAAAATTAAGCAAAAATTAACCCCAAAAATTTAGGTGTCAACAGCTGCCCCTCTTTGAAGGTGAGCTCGCAGAGGTTGCCTTCAAAGACAAATTGAAACCTAAATTTTGGTCATGCTCATGCAATGAATGATTTTTGTTGGAATGTGAATTCCATTTTTTCTGACAATTTATATGATGCATGGAAATACTAATGCAAATGATAGATAAACCTACCTGGGATAACTTACCTTCGAGGAGGATAAAGTAATTCGAGATAGTTGGTGTTACCATTCTCGGTCGCCTAGAATAGGAACATGACTTTGTGAAGATGCTGCAGGACCCCGCCATTCTACGGTTGCCTAGTATGGCAGAAAGGAGTTGCTTTCTCAGGACCCGTACCATTCTACGGTCGCCCAATACGGCAGAAAAGTTTTGTAAGGAACTGCTTTCCCAGGACCCGTACCATTCTACGGTCGCCCAGTACGGCAGAAAGGTTTTGTCTAGGACCCGTACCATTCTACGGTCGCCTAAACAGGGATTCCTTCTCCAGGACCCGTACCATTCTACGGTCGCCTGTTAAAGCAATAAATGTAGTCTAGGACCCGTACCATTCTACGGTCGCCTAGATTGAGGTTTTGCTTGGCTAGGACCCGAACCATTCTTTGGTCGCCCAACCTTGCGACAAAAATCATCTGATCAGGACCCGAACCATTCTTCGATCGCCTTAATCAGATTGAATCTGGAGGAAAAATCTTTGGGGGACAACTCAATTGAGTGTCGGTATGCTTAAAAGGGAATACCTGTGCATTGACAAATATTCAAAGTATAGATAGAGATATACTCATCTGATAACATCTCCGATCTTCGGAGATACGTCTCCTGCAAAACATGGTTGTAGGAGAAGCAACATGCATTTGTAATCATAAATATGCATCAATATAATGGAGGTTCATGATGATTTCCATTAATCTTGCACCACCTAATTTCCATTCTGAACACATGAGTGTCATGAATGTGTCAAATGAGGGATCCTTTGGTCTGAAAGGACTTTTCTCTCATCCTCATTAAAATGGCAATTTCATCTTGACCTTTGATGCAGGATTTTGTCAATCACTCTATCTCACCATCGTCATGTCAAACAAGGGTCTGAGCAATCTCGCAAGTGGTACGATCTCACCAATCTGAGAGGTCTTTAAAAGGGACCGTAATGTGGGCTTAGTTAATGGCTTAACAAAGGGGACTCTTTTGAGTCGAGGTTATTTGAAAAAATGAGTGATATTCTGTAATCATCCCTGGGTTTACAAGTCAAGAACCCTGCAAAATGAGAAAGAAATAATCTTGCTCGCACTTCTTCGAGCGATGCTTAAAACATGTGAACCCCTTAGTTAATTCAAATGCCATAATCAGAAGAGACTTTGCAAGGGACATAACATAGCCTGGTTCATGGGTTGAGAAATGAAGGGATCATTAGGCTCAAAAAGTGTTTAGGGGGGGTTAAAGTTGGTGATCATCTTGACATTTTCACCACTTTCTTTCTCCACCGTTGAAGATTTTTTATCACAACTCCATTGATTGTAACAGCATTTGAGAGTTTTTTGGTATCGCCTTGTTGGGGATACAACTTACTATATCAAGAGTTTGATTTTGATTTGATTTTTTTTTTTTTTTGGCATTGGCCTTGCTTTTATCAAGCACACTGCTTTTTCATGCCCCATTATTTTGCACTTATTTTTTGAACTTGCACAACAATCCTTTACAGCATTCCAAGCCATGTTACTTGAATGGTTCTTTTTGCCTTGCCCCAGCGTAAGGGATGATCACCAACTAGGTTTAATATGAAATAAATTCATAGGCTCAAGTAGGCTCTGCAATGAATAGAAGTGTATATGATAAAGAAAGAACTACTCTTCGTCATCCTAAGGCACTTCAATTAACACATGAATTCAATGCAATAGCACAACTTGAAGATTGATACAAGTGAGAGCAAGAAAATTTCAATTCATTTTCCTCACCTCATGCTGTCATTTTATCTCCCATTTGCCCCAATGTGGGGTGATTCTTGACAGGGGTAATTTGAAAAGAATATCTATAAGTGTATGGGCTCAAAAGGGTTAAGCAATTGATCACTTATAGTGTTTAGGATAGAGAAAAGAATGCCTCTCATCACCTCGGTTGACGTACCCTTTGCGAGATAGCCCTTTTCCTTGTGGGCATGGAATTTCTTCACACAACTCACCGATGATTAGTGCGTGGGATAGTGTATGGAACAAGGCTTGCCTTTCATCGTTTTAAAGTTTCTCATTTGACATATTCAATTTATCTCACACAATTCATCAATGAAGAAAAATGCAAAATTTATGACAAATTTGAACAATTCAGCTGATTGAAGTATATTATTCATCATAAAATACTTGTAATTCAAGACAAGACATGGCGAATATCTATCATGGATAATACTTCTTGACAGTATCAAAATTAACTGGAGTGGAAAACTCACGACCATCCATTTCTGCCAAGATCAAGGCACCTCCAGGAAGTACTTTCTTCACCACATATGGACCACCATAATTTGGGGCGAACTTGCCACCAGGATCAGGGAAAATTGGCAACAGTTTTCTCAAAACAAGATCATTTACCTCGAAATATCTAGGTCGCACTTTTCGGTTGAAGGATTTGGCAACTCTTTGCTGATAAGCTTGGCCATGACAAAGAGCCTTGGTCTCTTCTCATCAATCAAGTTTAATTTCAAGTCTTTGTTGCGACCACTTAGCTTCAGACAACTCCACTTGAGATAAAACTCTCAGAGAAGGAATCTCCACTTCTACAGGTAGAATTGCCTCCATGCCGTACACCAAGGCAAACGGGGTTGCCCCAGTGGAAGTGCGGATCGATGTCCGATACGCCATTAATGCGAAGGGTAACCTGTCATGCCAATCTCTATAATTCTCGGCTGTCTTAGCCAAAATCTTCTTAATGTTCTTATTGGCCGCTTCAACAGCCTCGTTCATTTGAGGGCGATAAGGAGACGAATTCAAATGCTTGATTTTGAACTCGCTAAACAACTCATCAACAAGCTTGTTGTTCAAATTTGTTCCGTTGTCAGTGATGATTGTTTCAGGGACACCATAGCGGGCAATTATGTCACGTTTGATGAACTTTGCAACATTGCGAGTAATGACACTTGCAAATGACATAGCTTCAATTCATTTGGAGAAATAATCTATGGCCATTAAAATGAATCGGTGCCCATTGGAAGCCTTCGGGTTTATTGGGCCGATCACATCAATGCCCCACATTGAGAAGGGTCATGGCTTGGAGAACTGATATAGCTCGGTTGGAGGAACATTTATCTTATCACCATGGATTTGGCAACGATGACAACTCCGTACATGTTTGATGCAGTCACTTTCTAGTGTGAGCCAATAGTAGCCTAATCTCATAATCTTCTTAGCCATCATGTGCCCATTCATATGAGGGCCACATATTCCTTCGTGTACTTCTTGCATGATTTGAGTGGCTTCGACTGCATCTATACATCGCAACAAAACAGAGTCGTAAGATCTCTTATACAAATTCTCCCCACTAACGAAAAATTTCGAAGCCATCTTCGTGATGTATTTTCTATCAGCCTGAGTGCTTCCTTCGGGAAATTCATGTCTTTTAATGTAATTCATGATATCGTAATACCATGGTTTTCCATCGGGTTCTTCAGTCACAATCATACAATAAGCCGGCTTTGGCAAAACCTCTATCTTTAAAGGCTCAACCTCTAACCTGTTAGTGACTTGCAACATAGATGACAAAGTCGCGAGTGCATTCGCAAATTGATTATGAGACCTTGGCAAGTATTCAAATGAAATTTCGTCAAACTCCTTTACCAGATCTTCTAAGTACTTGTGGTACGGGAGCAACTTGGCATCCTTAGTCTTCCACTCACCTATAGTCTGTAATATGATCAGTGCCAAATCTCCAAATACCATTAACTTGGCCACACCCATCTCGATTGCAGCTTGAAGTTTGAGGATGCAAGCCTCATACTCGGCCACATTGTTAGTGCATGGAAATATCAATTTTGCAGCTATCGGATGGTGTTGTCTATCTGGAGATATCGAAGCGCCCCAATACTGCAACTGACAAGTTTACAGCTCCATCAAAGAACATCTTCCATGAGTCTTCATTTACACTCAAGATACGGTCATCAAGGAAACCGTCATCGTCATTATAGACTCGTGAATTTCCGGCCAATAGATCGGCGATTACTCGACCCTTAACCGACTTATGTGGCATGTATTGCACATCAAATTCGGAGATCAAAATTTGCCATTTGGCCAACTTACCCACCAAAGCTGGCCGATCAAGTAAATACTTGATGGGGTCGTTTTCAGTTACGAGAAATGTCTGATAATGTAGTGTGTATTGTCGCAATCTATGCAATACCCACACCAATGCCACACAAGTCTTTTCAACATCAGAATATTTCAGCTCTGATACAGTGAACTTTTTACTCAGATAATAAACAGCTTGTTCTATCCACAGGACTTTCCTGAGCCAACATTGCACCCAATGACTCACTATGAATGGTGAGGTAGAGAATCAAGGGATGCCCCGGTGATGGTGGGACAAGTTTAACTTGTTAAATGCTTCTCGACACTCATCATCCCATTTGATTCGTGCATTCTTCTTTAAGAGCTTGAAGAATGGCTTGGTAGTCTCAGAAAGTTGGGAAATGAACCGGGCTATGTAATTCAACCTTCCTAGGAGGCTCCGAACTTCCTTTTCTTTGTTGATGGAGATTGCAACTCGCATATGGCCTTAGCCTTGGATGGGTCAATCTCAATCCCCTTTTTGCTACAATGAACCCAAGTAATTTACCGGATGTTGCCCCGAACACGCATTTAGTGGGATTTAGCCAAAGCTTGAATTCACGAGTCGATCAAACAACTTCTTCAAGGTTTCCACATGGCTTCTTCCAGTCGAGTCTTTGCGATCATATCATCAACATAGACTTCAATCTCCTGATGCATCATATCATGGAATAATGTTACCATGGCTCGCTGGTAAGTTGCCCCTGCGTTCTTGAGTCCAAAAGGCATGACCTTGTAATGAAAGGTTCCCCATGGAGTGATAAATGCAGTTTTCTCTTTGTCTTCTTCTTTCATCCTTATTTGATTATACCCGGAAAAACCATCCATGAAGGAGAATAGTTCAAATCCGGCGGTACTATCTACAAGGACATCTATATGTGGCAACGGGAAATCATCCTTCGGGCTAGCCTTGTTCAAATCTTGATAATCGACACAAACTCGAACCCGACCATCCTTCTTCATAATCGACACGATGTTTGCTACCCATTCAGGGTATTGTGAGACTTCAATGAATCCGACTTTTAAAAGCTTCATCACCTCTTCCTCTATCTTCTTCGAGAGCTCAGGCTTAGTTCTCCGCAGCCTTTGCTTCTTAGGAGGCACGTCCGGGTTAGTAGGCAAACAATGCTCCACGATTGATGGGTCTAACCCAGGCATGTCAGGGTAGGTCCATGCAAAGATGTCCTGATATTCCTTCAGTAAATGAATTAGGTGCTCAGCCTCGTCTTTGGGGAGATTCGCCCCTATTTTCACCTCCTTGGCTTCTTCAGTGTCACTTAAATTAATAGTGACGGTTTGCTCGGATATGAAAACCTTGGCTTTTTCATGTTGTTCCCAGCTTTGCTGCACCTCAATGGAATCTTCAATGGAATCTTTGATCGAATCTTCTGGATTATCATTATCAACACTTGTTGCATTGGATTGGACCATTTCCACACTTTTGCATGCTATATGATTGTCCCTGAAACAAGAAATAGAATGATCAAAAAGACAAACAGGGTAAATCATATTTTTTGTGATTTTTTTTTGAAATTCTTTGCAAAAGCATTTTTTTGAAACATTTTGACACGAGGAAGCATGATGAAGCCCAGGCCTCAGAGTTCTCCTTGGATTTTCTTTTGTTTTATCGGCTGGATATCATCACCGGGCTGGTTTGGTATACCTCATCATGCCCTCAAAATAAAACTTGCAATTTCATTGAAATTCATCAATCAATTACAATTTATTGAATGGAAAATGCAATTCAAGTCCTAAGAAGAAAATGAAAAACAATCGCTAGATAGTGATAATAACTCCTAAAAAGCGATAAAATCCCTAGAAAGCGACAAAAATTCCCGCGCAGGGGAATATGCAAAAGTGATAAACGGGTTACTCTTGTGGGCAAAGGCCCGTTTCCTCCAGAGGTTCTCCATCAATGGCTCCAATGGAAAGGTCATCGAACAAACTTGAAATTCCTTCCAGGGTGTCATCAGAGTTTTCCGTCTTTGAAGGCGTTGGATCATCCATGCCATCCCATCCACTTGGAACTATATTGCGGGCATCAAAGTAAAAGCTGGGAGGAGCCGAATATTTCACCATATAGTCGAACTTCCCACTTGGCTGTCCGAGAGTATCCATCACTTTAGCTTCATCTTGCATCATAATTGGAGGACCAGGGAACGTCTCATGAATGTTTGGAGGTGGTAAATTTTGCCTCCCTCGCCCTTGCTCAGGTGATGAGTTATGCCTTCCCTGTCTTTGCCTTCTAGAACTTCCTCCACCTCTTCCATGGTACCCTAACCTAGCAGATCGGGACCTCTGAGGGGCTTCAATGGGGCTTCGAATACCCTGACCATTTCTTCCCAAACCATTGCCAGGGACAAAACCATTCCTAACCATTACTCTTCCCACCATAAGGGAGGCATCTGAAACTTCAAGGGTGGATGGCGATGAACCTCGAGAAGAATGTATGGTAGATACTAATTCAAATGAGTGGTAGCTTGATTCAAACTCAGAATCTGGCTCTACATAGGGGATAGCCGTCTCGTGATCAATCTGGTGGTCTTGCTTACCATACACAGTGACCAACTTCCTTTCGATCACAAATTTCACAGCTTGATGTAGACTTGAAGGGACTGCTCCAGCGGTGTGTATCCATGGACGACCTAGCAGAAAATTGAATGCGGTAGGGATATCCAAGCACACTGGAAGGGAATGTTGAAGACGACCGGCCCTATTTGCACGTCAAGATGGATTTCCCGATTACCTCCCTTTTTTGTTCCATCAAAAGCTCTCACCGAAGTCTTTGCAGCATGTATCCTTGACGGGTCTACCTTGAGGTGGTGAAGAGTGGCCAATGGACATATGTTTAAGCGGACCCATTATCAATGAGCACTTGGGACACATGAGAAGCCTTATGCTTGACCGATATGTATAGTGCTTTGTTATGCCCCCTACCCTCAAGAGGAAATTCTTCATCAGAAAAAGCAATCATATCCTTGAGAAAGATTGATCCCACAAAATCCTCCAGCTTATCTGCCTTAACTGTTTCGGGTACATGAATTTCACTTAGTACCTTCTTTAGTGACTTTTGATGCACAGGGGATGTTTGGATGAGCTCGAGCAAAGAGATTTGGGCAGGCATTTTTCGCAATTGATCGACAATATTATACTCACTTGCTTTAATCACAGCCAGAAATTCCTTAGCCTCTTCGTCAGTGACGGGCTTTGCAGGTTAAGCATTATTTTGAGTATAAGTTCGACCAGACCTTGTAATGAGGTCAACATCTAGGTCATAAGACCAAGGCACTGCCTTATTGTTGACATACTCATATGGTTTAGGCATCTCAATCACAATCTCTTCATCAATTGCATCTTCTAGCGGTGGCATATCTGCAAATGACGGATCTACTTCCTCCTTACCATCATCGAGAGCAGCCTGCTCCTCCTCCCAATCGATGATGATGTGGGAAATAGTGGAGACTACACAGTTATGGTCAGCATACACGATGATGCCGTCATCCACCATTTTGGCAATTCTTTCCTTCATCAGTGATAGGGGAACATCTTCTTGATCTGGATAATATCTGGCTCTCACTAGTCCATTGTAGGCATCTACCACATGCACCTTCGAGTTCTTGATCCATCTAACTCCAAGTTCTAGGATAGCATTCACTATACTCTCATGCTCCGGTAACGGATTCTTTTGAAAATTTGGCCGAGCAATTTGAAATGAGAAGGCCTTTGTGTCCAAGAGATTTTGGATCTTGTGCTTGAGGGTAAAACATTCGTCAGTTGAATGCCCCAATTCACCGTTATGGTAGTCACACTTCTTTGTCGGGTCATAACCGCGAATGTTTTCGCGATTGGGACGCTTTGGTTCATTTGTAAGTAAACCTTTCTTTCGGAGGATCGTCAGCACTTGGGATGGAGACCCCGAAAGAGGAGAAAATTGCCTTCTATTATTTGCTTGGGCAAATGATTGGCGGCTAGTGATTTGTGGTTGTCTTGGATTCATTTGGATGGCCGGGGCACATTTGACATTTTCTTGGCTATAAGCCACATTTACATCCACTGCCACTTCCTTCACCTTCTTGGCAGTGAATCTTCTACTAGATGGCTCAGTAAACCATCCTTCCCTTATCCCCATCTCGATTTGTTCTCCCACAGGAATAAGCTGATTGAAGCTTTCAACGTACGTACTGGCCATTTGGTTACGAAACTCAAATGGGAGGGTCTTCACAAACAACTTCATCAGCTCCTTGTTGGTAGGCTCGGGAGTGATTTGAGCTGCCAGGTTTCTCCATCTTACAAAGCATATTCTTTAAATGATTCGCTCCTTTTCTTTTCCATCCGCTCCAGGTCTTCTCGAGAAGGCGCGTTGTCCATGTTGAACTTGTACTGTTTGAGGAACGCATCCGCCACTTCGTTCCAGGTTTCGAGGAGGTTTACATTCTTCATCACGTACCAGTTTAGTGCAGGCCCAGTCAAACTTGGGTGAAATGATTGGATCATGAGGGGCTCATTTTTAACGTGTTGGGCCATGCGCACATGATACATCTGCAAATGAGATTTCGGACAAGATGTCCCGTCGTACTTCTCAAATTCTGGCATTTTAAACTTGTTCGGCATTTTAACCTTCTCATAGACCGAGAGGTCGAATGGGAGCGAGCCTTGCGACTCCTGCAGTTGTCTCACTTTCTCCTCCAGCTTTGCAACGCACTCATCCTGATCTGTCTTGGGAACATTGTCTAGCTTGGCCTTTCCAACAAGAACCACGTCATCTTCCAACTCAGGCATTTCATCATTATTCATTTGGGCCCTAGTTGCTTGCCTCGGGACTACTATCTCAGGGAGAGCAGGTGGAGGAACTGGATTCACTTGGAGGGATTGAAGTTGAGCTGTTATAAGCTCCATAGAGGCATCTAACTGTTGGCGTTGGCCTTCCATGGAGGACATGCGATCACGCATCTCGCTTTGTTCGGCCATTCTTGCTCTTAATCGCGTGATAATAGGAGAGCGTGGAGGATCCGTTATCACCTAAATTTAAGAAATGAACACAAATAAGTATCTCATATGAAAATACGTCGATCCATGGCAATACTCTAGAAATTTTATTCATCAATAGAGCTTTTGACAAGCCTAGAAATTCGAAATGTCCCTAACAAATGAACTAAGAAAGTAAATGACCCAACTTCCTAAACATTAATCTAAAAATGAAAATAGCAACACTGATTCAAACATTTCATTTGGCTTGATCAATATACACTTGGGACACCATTCGGCGCAATCGCTTATTCTCCTCTTGAGCTTTTTCAGTAACTCTTTTGAGGCGTTTATTCTCAGCTTGATTGGTGATCTTTAACAGTGCCTTCGGTATCTTCGGAAGCAGCTCCTCGGGAATTTTGTGTTGTTGGATATACTTAATCGAGGCAAAGTACTTCCTTTCCTTGCCTTTCAACTCCTCCTCGGGCCATTTGAGTTTTTGTGGACGGCACATGTCCCATATCGATTTGATAGTAAGAATGGAATCTTCATGGTCTCGGCTTCCATCAACAAAACTGACTTGGAGTGGCTCCGCTTGTAACGCCGGGGGAAGCTCTTGTACGACTTGATACTAACGACTTACCCTAGTCGGATAGTACTCCAATGCTCCAGTGAATCCCAATAGAGGGATTGGACCAACTCCTCCACACTAGAGTCTCGCTATCCGAACTTGGAACCATTTAGCATGCCATAGGAAACCTTTGGAAGTTGGTTTTTTCAAGAAAGCTAGCCATTTTGAATAATGATAATCCGGTGCATGTTTTTGGTTGTTCTCAAATCTCATAATAGGGTGATTGAAATTACTAACATCATGTATAGTCATTAGACCATCAAACCCTTGTATATGTGAAAGAAACCAAATTTGCAAAAGTTCAGGAGAGGAATGGAAGGTCTTATCACCACCCCCTTTAAACCGAGTGAGGGAAAGGAAAGTTTCAGTTAGAACAGTGTTTACAAAATTCTTTCCTTCCAACACTTGTTTAACTAATTGAGCAATCAAAGGGTTAATAGCATTCTTGTAGTAAGGAAAAACTATAAACCCAAAGAAAGCTAAAAGGAAAACCCTTCGCATTTGAGATGAAATGCCTTTCTCAAAACATTCTTTCAAAAAGGATAAAGGACATGTATTGCGATGAGCCTTTAAAACCTTTCTTATATCATCCTCCTTAATTCTCAGAAAATCAGATAAAGTCATAACATGATCCATTCCGATAGGCGGACTAATCAATTCAGCTTTCAAAGACTTTCCTATGGCAATGCTATACTCTTCCAAGGTGGGAGTGAGCTCATGCTTACCGCCGAGGATAAAGGTAGAAGTCTTGGGGCACTAAGAGTGGGCAAGTGCTTGGACGAGGCCGCCATGGATGTTGATACGCAACAATGGAAGCAGTCGACCAATATGTGACTCTACGAACTGACGGCCATTTTGGTCTAATTTGTCCCACCAAGCGCCAAGCTCTTCCTTTGGAGGGAGGATAATTCGAATGTCCGATGTCCCCATTGTATATTGATCAAGACTTAGGACAGCCCTAATGTCATGGACCGACAAAATAATGCGATAAAGTAAGTAAATTGCAAAGGCCAAAAATTTAAAGAACTTACTTTACCAATGATGGGCAATCACATAGACATACGCATGATAAGTGGCTCGATTTCTAGACTATAAGGCTTGACAAGGTGGAGCCACAAAGATGATCAGACTAGCCACGGGCTTGTGGACTACGTCGGGTCCTCATGACTCCAGCTTAGTCAAAGAGCCGACCCAGGTTGCAGGCGTGCAAACCGAGGTGGGTACTCTTGACACCATGAATGAAATTTCAGGATTTAGATGGGCGACTCGTACCGCGGGCTTGCGGTCGGAGTGGTATCCATCTCAATACCATCCTAGATGATCCTAACGCGGCCCAGGTCCGGCGGCAGGTTGTGTGTGCAATAGTGTAGTGCTAGATGCAAGGCATGCACGACAGTTTATATCAAGCAACACTTCGTTCATGAAAATAAACCATACATTCCTACATCTCCCTGCAAAACAAAGGTTAACAAACACTTCCCCTTATACCTCACATCCTGCAAAAACATTTAACACCTTAAATGTTAGGGGCGTACCTGGGATCCTTGCTACCAAACAAAAACATTTTTCAAAAGAAAAGAAAAATTGGCCTAAGTCCACTAAGAGTTTTAACTCAAGTCCCCAATGGAGTCGCCAAGCTGTCGCGACCAATTTTTCGGGGTATGAACCTCCTAAGGTTTGGCTAATGGATTGTTAAGCCTAGACTTAACTCGGGCTCTCCCAAGCCCATACCAATTCACGACTTTCGGTTTAAGTTCTTAACATGCAAATTTTTTATTAGGAGTCGCCACTAATCTATTTTTGGTGGGTCGATTAGAAACCCAAGTAAAATAACGGGAGAATTATTTTACTCCTACGAACCAGAGACTATGGGTACGGGGACTTGGTTACGCTAAATTTCTCTAACGCCCTTTCGGTACCATTTCTTTTATTTTGAAAAAAAAATACTTTGCAAACAGCTTGGGTTTATTTTAAATCTATTTCCCTAACATGTGAGGTTATCATACGCGTGCACAAACCACCAATTTAACACTCAGATAAACAATAAATAAATTGCAAAAACTTACTTCCAAGCAACGGAAGCATCTGCAATATTAAATTAAAATACACATCAACAGCCCTGGATATGGTTTCTAATTAACACACAATTTCTTTTTTTTGTTTTCACTTAATTAATGAAAATCATGCAATATGCAATGCGATATTAACTAAATGACCTAATCCTAGTGACATGTAATTTCTAATTAAATGGGCCTAGCAAAAATACTAAACGACATGCCTCTCAATGAATCTAACACTAATGATGTGCATATGAAGTTTTTTTTTTTCTTTTTTTCCTAAAAGAATGCATTTCATCATAAATAATAAAATTAATTTAACCTATGACATTTTTTGGTATTTTTCAAGAAATTCGAAATTAGGTGAAATGTGAAAATTACCTAATTAGATTAAGATCCTATTTAATTTATTTTAGGAATTAGGTTGAGCCAAATCCTAATTTAAACTAAAATATTATCTTAACCTAGATAATCCTAAAATGCAATCTATTTAATAAAATACCTAAACCTATGGTAAATTAAGAAAAATATCATCTAAAATTAAACTAAATGCAATTTTACCCTAATATGCTATGACGTGCAAAAGATGCCCTAATTTTACATGACATATGCATAATGACTTTTTTTTTTGTGTTTTTCCTTTTTTCCCTTTTTTTAAAAAAAAATTTAAAATTAATAATTGCCAAATAATTAAACATGCAATCCAAATTAAAAAGGAACTAACAACCTAAATTAATTGATTTGATTTTTTTATTTTTGAAGATTCGAAATAAAATTCCTATTATGAATGCAAACCCTAAAACTACATTTTTTATTTTTGTTTTTTAAGAAAACTAACCTAAGTAATACCACAACAAATCAAGCAATATTGATACCCAAAATTGACGAACCGTATCTCGTGCATGAGATCGGGTTGGCCAATTTCACATAAATTACGAATCAGATCTCGGGCGGGAGATCGGATTGGCAATTTTTAAGTAATTGCGAGTCGGATTTCGGGCGCGAAAATCGGAACCGACAATCACTAATTTCAAGGCAATTCTATATCATGGAATTATCAATTTCACGTAAGAGGATAATTACACTAAAAAGATAAAATAAAAATAAAAATAATAAAAAAAAATAAGATTAAAAAAATACCTAAATTCCTTTTGCTTTTCTTTTTTTTTTTTTTTTATTTTTTCTGAAAAAAAAAAAAAAAAGAAAAAGGAAAATAAGTCTGGTGACCGGTCCGGCGAAGGGAAATCGCTGGCTAGGGTTCCGGTGAGGAACTCCGGCAAGGGCGCAACTACTGGCGGAGCAAGTGAGTCGCGGCGTTGGATCTTCACGAGCAAGGGGGGTGTGCGGCGAGGAGCTCCGGCGGCGAAGGGAGGGAGCGTCGCGGCTGGCGAAGCGGTGAGGGGGAGCGTCGCGCGAGTCTACTGGACGTCCGAGCGGAAGAGGACCGCGGGCCTGGCTGGGTGCGGGTGTCGCGGCGGCACGGCGGTGTCGGGACAGGAGCGCCGGGGCTTCGGACCTGCAAGCGGAGAGACCTCGGCATCTGGATCTCGGCTCGGCGGCAACAGCGACTTCACGGGCGGAGCGAGGTGTCGCTCGGAGACGCAGCGGCGCGGCAGTACTGCGTGCGGAGGCGTGCGACCGCTGTGGAGACGGATCGCCGAACGGCTCCAGCGTCAGGGTTCTAGCTGTGGATCACCGGCTAAGGCGGGGCGGCGTTGCTGCTCGGAGGCGGTGGATCGTCGGGGCGGATGCCGGCACGAGTGAGCGGGGATGGCACGGTCGGACGCCGGAGGGAGCGGACGGTGATGGCGCCGGCGGAGACTCACCCCCCCGCGAGGAAGATGAACAGTCGCGTGGGGGGGGGGCCTTTTTTTTTTCACGTCACTTCTTTTCTTTTTTCTCAATCTCTCACCTCACGTATATTCTCTGCTCTCTCTCTCTTCTGCTATACTTTCTCTCTATTGTTTCCCTTCTGCAGTCATGACTTTTCTTTTTTTGACTTTTTTCTTTTCAAGACAAACCGAAGACAAACGGAAGAAAACAATTCTTTTCTTGATTTTTCTTTCGAATCCCCGCTCACCAAACCCCAAGAACTCCTCACATAATTGCTCTCAAAAATTTCAAAATTCCACCCTTTGTCCATATGTGTGCAACGCCTTTTATAGGGGAAAACTTTAGATCTTTGAAGCGTATTCTCTAAATATATCATTGCACCACATGTGATATTCTCTTTTGTATTTTTCAAATATTCTATCCAAAAAAATTCCTTTTTTGCACGAAATACACCCCTAGTGTATATTACTTAAAAATATGAAAAGCTTGAACGGAATATGTGAAAAATCTTTCCTTCATTGGCGACCTAAAATAAAAAAATAAAAAATAAAAAAAATGAAAATAAAATGCTTCTAAACTATATGCCACGTGTCTTTTTTATTTTAGTAAAATTAACCCAAAAATTATGCAAAAATTTAGGTGTCAACAAGTACTAACATGGGGAATCCCTTTTTGAAACATGGGACCTTAAAGTTTTCTACGACTATATAATTGACTCGTAACTCACCACGTGACTGCAAAACTTGCCCGTCTCCGGATTGATTCCCATGATAGAGGTTCCTGTGAAGACCAATTCCGGCTTCCACGGAAGTGGCATGAACTTCATCACCATCGTCCATCTGGTCGTTATCTCATAAGGTCCTGTCTATTCCATCTCAATCAGTTAAAACCGAGAAATTAAGCAGCTACACAGTTACCAGCAGAGTCTTCTCAGAATTTAATGATGTTTTTGCCCCAAAAAATGATCTACATATACGGTCACTACAGCTGAAATATAAATTCTATCGTCAATGTCTTCGACTAATGAGAATGATGAATTGCAAATAACATCTAAGGATACAAATCTCAGTGGAATTATTCATCAACTTGCATTGCCACGTAGAAATATAGCACTGAAAATTTAAAAAAGAGCAACTAAGCTCAACGTCATCATGACAAGCTCATCTTCAAAATATCAATCGACGTGACAAGCTCAACATCAGCATCACTCATCAAACCCAGAACCAGCTTTGACAAGATAAAGCAGTAATGGAGGAATAGGCCAAGCACGAGAGAAGACTCAAGGTTTTCTTGTATTTCTGTATATGTAATTTACATTGTATGATGTCCTATTTATAATACATTAAATGTCTAACTAAAGAAAAAGAATATTCATCAAATCAAATCCAATCACAGATTGACATAATTAAATAATCACAATCTCCTGTAATCTTGGATTGATTGATTACAATCTTCAGCTCGATTTGTGCATATCTCCAACACTCCCCCTCAAGCTGACGGCTGGTATATGTCCAAGACGCCAAGCTTGCTCAATAGATACGTGTGTTGTCTTTGACATAATGGTTTGGTAAAGATATCAGCAGGCTGTTCCGCAGTTCCAATTCCATTTGTCTTGATTACCCCTTCTTGGATTTTGTCTCGAGTATAGTGACAGTCAACTTCAATGTGTTTCGTTCTTTAATGACAAACGGGATTTGCTGCAAATTTGTGTGCTGCGTCATTGTCGCAATATATGTTTGTTGGCCCTTTGACTTGTATCCCAAGATCTGAAAGTAAGCCTTGTATCCAAACCATTTCACAAACTGTTTTAGCCATAACTCTATACTCGGCTTCAGCAGATGAAAGAGATACAATGGATTGCTTCTTCGTTTTCCATGCAAGTAACGACTCTCCCAACTTGATGCAAAAACAAGTGACTGATCTTCGACTCATAGGACATGTGGCATAACTGTGTCACAATAAGCTGCCATTTCGAGATTGCAATCTCATGAAAGGAGTAATCCAAGGCCTGGACATTTCTTCAAATACCTTGTAACCTTCAAGGCTGCATTCATGTGAGACTCCTTCGGATTATGTATGAATTGACTAAGTGTCTAAACTGCATAACATATATTCGGCCTGGTCATAGTGAGATATATAAGTTTCCCTACAAGCCTTTGATAGCAAGATGGATCTTTAAGCGGAGGATCGTCAATCTTAGACGATGATCCAACATCATAGTCAACAGTAGTCAGCTTGATGTTCTGATCGATAGGGATGACAGCCGGTTTACATCTTGATAAACCTGCTTCTGATATAATCTCTAATACAAATTTCCGTTAACTAAGGGCAATTCCTAGCTCTAATCAAGCAATCTCAATGCCAAGGAAATACTTGGGAGATCTCAAATCTTTAATATGAAAGCTAGAATGCAAATGTTCCTTAAGTCTCTTGATGCCCAATTCATCATTTCCCATAATAAGTATGTCACCAATATATATATCATCAGGTAGATTGAAGACGTACCTTAGTCCAAGAGAATAGGACATAATCATGCTTAGATTGCTTAAAACCAATGGCTGTAAGGGTTGAGGTGAATTTTGCATACCATTGACGAGAAGCTTGTTTGAGTCCATAAAAGGACTTACAGAGATGACACACTCCAGACTCCCCCTGTCACCGTAATCCCAATGGAAGATCCATATATATTTCTTCATCAAGATCTCCATGAAGAAAAGCATTGTGGACATCCATTTGATGTAGTTTCTAGTCCTGGAAAGCAGCAACAGAAAGAAAGGAGCGAACAGTGACATCTTTGACAACTGGAGAGAATGTTTCATAGTAATCAAAACCTTCACATTGTGTAAAGCCCTTTGCCACTAAGCGAGCCTTATAGCGTTCCACTGAACCATTAGCCTTATACTTGATCTTGTATACCCATTTGCAGCTATTGGCTTACAATCAATAGATAGTGGTACTATATCCATGTGTGATTCTCTACCAATGCATGTAACTCAGCTTCCATAGCCTTTTGCCAGCGTGGATCACGAACGGCCACATCATAAGATGATGGTTCCATTTCTTCGGAGATACAACTAATACAGCACATATGTTCCGCAGATAGACAATTAAATGAGACATAAGAGGAGATAGGGTATGGAGTACCTGATGAGTTGAGAGATACACAAACATAATCATTTGTCCAAGTTGGGAGACGAGTGGTTCATCCTGACCATCTTGGAGGAATATGATCAGGTGTAGGAGATGATTCTTTAGAAATAGATTGAGGAGATAATTGTTTTGAATTAGATGTCTCTTCAATGGATATTGTAGAGCCCGGAGCTGAATATTCAGAGGTAGGTAAGGATGCTGCATTTGTTTCGATCACGGGAGAAGAAGTCAGAACACATATATATTGTGGACTGAGTGATAAATCTTCCTCAAATAGAAAATTTCTATTTTGCTGATTTGAGCTTGAAGATTCACTGGAAGATATTTCATCTTGGAAAGGGAACACATCCTCATGGAAAACCACATCTCTACTTACGAAGAAATCACCTATTGATGGTTCAAAAACACGGTATCCCTTTTGGCAGGTTGGATAACCCATAAAAATGCATCGTCTGGCTTGGGGACTCATCTTGTCACGATGACCCAAAACAGCAGCATAACACAAGCAACCAAAAACTCTTAAATGATCTACTTTAGGTTTCTTTCCAAATAAAATCTCACACGGGGTACGTCCATTGAGAACCCTAGTTTTCATGCGATTGATCAAGTAGGCTGTTGTGACCACACAGTCTCCCTAGAAAGTTTCAGGAATGAAAGCTTGAAACTTAAGTGCACGTGCTACTTCTAGAATATGGCGGTGTTTCCGCTCAACAACCCCATTTTGTTGAGGTGTATAAGTGCACGTACTTTCATGTAGAATTTCATGTGAGGAAAATAAGGATTGACGATCATGACTAGAGAATTCTTTCCCATTGTCTATTCGAATGCGGTGAATAGATTTTCCAAATTGATTTTTTGTCAGAATGAAAAAATCTCTCAAATGAGAAAGAGCTTGACTCTTTGATTGCATAAGGAAGACCCATGTAGCACGAGAATGATCGTCAACAATAGTGAGAAAAAAATGAGACCCATCACGATATGGTGTATGATAGGGTCTCCAAATGTCTACATGAATTAAAGATAAATTCTCTGTAGTATGGACTTGTTTGTGAAAAAATGGGCACATGATTGTTTTGCGAGAGGACAAATATCACATTTAGGATGTGGAAAGAAGGCACTGTGACCAAAACGTCGATGAGAAATGATAGCTTTATCATTGGTAGCAACGTTACACAATGATTCCTCGTTCACAAAAAAACATGGTAAATCAATATTTTTGGGAAAACTTGTCCAAAAATACAACCCTTGTGAGAGACTACCCAAGCCCATCAATTTACTAGTCGAAATGGCCTGAAAAAGACGTGTCAGAATTGAAGAGGATTTGACATGAAATATCCTCATGGGCTTTTGACACTAAGATAAGATTGAATTCAAATTGAGGAATATAAAGCACATTTTTAAGGGTAATGGAAGAGCTAAGATGTACTGTCCCTATTTTTATGACATTTGTAATATTCCTATTTGGAAATTTCACAATGACTGGGAAAATATGTGCATGAGTATGAGAAAAGAAACTCTTGTCACAGATAATGTGGTCACTAGCACCTGAGTCAATGATCCATGCATCATGAGAAATAGAGCTTAGGCAAAATGAGGTACTTGAGAAGCTTGCTCTTTTTTCGGAAACTTCCAGCTGTTTTAAGGCCTTCATTATTTCCTGATACTAATTTTGTGTAATGGACTGGTTGACATTGTGCCCAGTGACTTGATTAATTGAAGATTCCTTCTTTCCTTTATCCTCGAGTTTACTGTGTAATTTCCAACAGGTTTCCACCATGTGATGAGGTTGTTTGCAATAGCTACAATATAATTTTCCTTTTCCTCTATTTTTCTTTGGTGTGAAATTTCTTGGACCATAGGATCCCCCTAAAGGAACCGAAGCCGTTGGATTCGGCTAGGGCATTAGTTGAATAATGACCGTCAGATCTGAAGATCTTATCTGAGCCGTCCACCTTGAAATTAGGGTTTCCTTCCTCTTTCTTTCTCTCATTCGCGCGATAGAAGCTTTCTCCATGGAACCCGAAGGGCTGATCCGCCGGAGAGAGGGCGTACGAGGAGCTGCCAACCGGAGTGAGGCCAGATCCGGGAACAACGAACACTGATGAGAGGTTCCCGGCCGTCGATGGGCCAGATTTGAGAGCCACGAATGCCACTCCTTCCTCGGTTCGCACAAGTCCAGTCGCCGCCATCCTCTAGCTTTCTTCTTGGACCACCAACTAGTAGATCTGCCGGAGAGATGGTGGCGGCTCCATTGTGAGCACTTGGGACTTGAAATGTGAGTAACTTTCATTTAAAATCAACAAAAATCGAGTCGATTTTCTCTGTCTCAAATAGCCCTATATTGATTTAGGGTTTCCTCCGGTCCCTCGAGTCTCTCTTCAGCAGCCTCGAGTTCGTTCCAGAGGGCAGAGAGCCGGTTGAAACATGTCATGACGGTCTGATTTCCTTGTTTCAGGTCAGATACGGCTTGGGTGAGCGAGAAAAGCTTAGCTCAATCAAGCTTGCCGTACATCTCTCAGATCGCCTCCCAAATCACCTCCGAGTTTTAAGTTGGTGGAAGTCTCGCAGCCACCTCAGGAGCCAAATAGTTGCCGATCCACGTCTGCAAGAGCTAATTGCACCTATGCCAGTGCTGCTGCGAGTGTTCGTTGGTCCGGAAGGGTACGCTGCCGTCGATGAAGCCTTCTTTCTCCTTGGTCACCAGCGCCCGTCGGAGATCTCGAGCCTAGGTAGTGTAGTTTTCAAGTCCAGTAAGCTGCAAGGAAATGAACCGTAGCTCGGGTCTATCGCCTGGCGACATGTAGAATGGTTCGCCGGGTTCCGGCCGGTCGTCGCTGGCTGGAAAGATGAACGACAGGTATCCAGGCCTTACATTCGGGTAGTCGAGTCTTGCATTTGGGTAGGAATTCCTCCCTGACCTGTTGAAGATGCTTCAGGTCTCGAGCCTGTGCCCATCAGGCCTGTTCCTGTTGGGCCTGTGCCAATGCTCGAGAACCCTTCTCTAGATGTTCCGTATGGAATCCACGACTAAGTTGGCCCAATTCCCCATGGATCCTGAAAGGGAACTGGAGCAAGTGTCTGGTTGACAGTATATTGAGCCGTCAAGTGGTCATCTTCATAGGGGTCGACTAAGGCTGGATTCCTGCTTTGAGGTGAGTTTGGACTTTCCTCAACTGAGATTTCTCCTTGAGTATTCTTGGCCATGATGAATTCCTCTGCTTCTTTGTAGAAACCGATTTGTGAGAAAGGAACAGAGGCAATTCGGAGAGTTTGGCGGAAGCTAGGTTGAAAAGTATGGCTCGATACAATGTCGAAATGGTGGAATAGGCCAAGCACGAGAGAAGACTCAAGGTTTTCTTATATTTCTGTATATGTAATTTACATTGTATGATGTCCTATTTATAGTACATTAAATGTCTAACTAAAGAAAAAAAATATTCATCAAATCAAATTCAATCACAAATTGATATAATTAAATAATCACAATCTCCCGTAATCTTGGATTGATTGATTACTATCTTCAGCTCAATTTGTGCATATCTCCAACACCAATGCAACCGGAAGTTCGGCTCGAACACGGTCTTCAAGAAGGCGATGTTGAACAAATACCCACTGATGGTGTCGTGCTTCGTTATGGACTTGAACTTCACGCGCTTGTCGTACCCTGTCTGATCGATCCCCTGGTCGTCAAACAGGTATGGGAGGTCCTCATATAGGAAACCCACCAGCTGCTCCACGTCCACGGCCAATTTCGGCGATCACTGCTCCGCTAAGCTGAACCTGAGAGCCCACTTCGACCGTTGGCCATAATTCGCGCCCGATTGATTCAACTTCGGATCTTTCCTTGGGAAAGAGACCGCGGTGGCCCTAGCGGTGGTGCCCGACCGCTAGAGAGCGACGTGCAATGGAGGGAGCGGGCTGAGAGTGCGGGAGGAGAGTGGTGACACGGCCATTTTCGGTGGGTGCGAGCGATGAGAGGTCGGGATACTGTGGAACAGCCATTTTCTCGTTGGGCGTGTGGCGGGACGCCAAACTGGTGACGATGGCGTGGAAGAATCTGAGCCATGAAAATCAACTGGACGCCGTGGCATTAGCCCTCGACAGGGATTAACGGGTGGGCTTCGGGCCGGGCTACGAGAAATCTCTGCCTCAAAATGGATCATAAAGTTTTTTTTTTTTTTCGATCCGTTTTGATGGGCTAAGTTGGTAAATGGAACTGTAGGTTTTCCCGAGTGATCTATAATACTTCACGAGTAGGCAATATAGCATATATGGATGATATTGCAAGTCAAAAAAATCATGCCACAACCCATGCCCGATCCTATGATATTTTGGATTCATCAACATATGCAATTTCATAAATGAATCTCACATATATGCCCTCGGGTGTCATTCACATTAGTGGTACTCCAATTTGTCGATTATATTTTTGGAATATAGCGTTTAAGAATATCTTTAGTGTTGGACTTGGTATCTGAAGGTTAATCATTACCAACTCTTGATGACAAGGATAGCTGTTCCCGTCTCATTAACTATTTATGAATTATAATACAAGGGACTTGTAAATAGCTTCATAGACTTTCAGGTATCCAGGCACTTGTGTCCTCAGACTATAACAAAAATCATTTTCAACCTCATCTTATGCATTCTTAATACCGTGACACACATCTTCCTTTGGTTAAAGAAATTAAAGAATTGTCCTTATTTCGAAATAAATTGTCCTATAGACAAATACCTATTTTCGATAGAAAAATATATACGTCTTGTCAACATACATGGAAGATGTACTCCCCTTTCGTGGGGTGAATAGCATTATACAGAGTATTATACAGAGTAAACATGCCACAAATATCTGTCACAGCCTCGTCTCTGACTGGACAGCAAATGTCTCGAAGAAACCCTAAATCATCGGATGGCTGAATGAGCCCAGAACCTCATCTTTATCGAAGTCGTATTGGAATGTCCATGTCTCTTCCACCCTTCAATCTAACTCACAATCGCATGCATATTGAGTGCTCCTCGCCCCCTCCTCCGTCATCTCCTTCTACTTTAACTCGCCAAATTGACATATTCACCTCCCTTTTCTTCTTAGATTATTTCAGGCGTGTTATTATCATTTGTGGGTGAGTTAGCAGAATGATGTCGTCCTAGGATTAGCGCATTTAGGTTATTATTATTTATTTTTTTTTACTTCAATTAAATTTGGTAAATAAGTGTGTTCAAAATGACAACGTTTTGAAATGACATGGAACCTAGCTAACTTTTGGACGAAAGTCATTTGACACCTCAAATGCCACATCTACATTTTGACAGTGGGCATTTTTCTCCAAACAAAAAATTTGGGGATCTCCTAAATAACTTTTTTTCATTTGAGGGTATTTTTTGATAAATAGAGTAAAGGTTGGAGTTTTCTAAAAGATATTTGGCTATTAATTATGTGCAAAGTCATTACTGATAAATTGTTTTAGATATCATTATTTCCACCCGTCTACAATCAGGTATCACCTGTAATGGGCCCCCTGCTTAAATTTAGAGTTTATTTATTCCATAGAAGATCAATGATTTGAAGAATATGATCTTAAAAGTAATTATATGTAGAAAAGTTAGTCAACCGTCGATTTTTGGGATTTTTTTATTAGTATAAATAGTTGATATATAATGAAATGAACTCACCCTAAGCGCTTGATGTCTTATAGTTGTCTTTACTTCCGCCAATGCTTTACATGCATAAACAAACCAGTTGCCGACATCGTACAAACAGAGCATAAGATTAAACATGTGTCCCACGTGATTATTGTATCTTTGTTTAGAAGTCCTCTTCCAAAAGAATATTTTACAAGGAGTCAACAGGAAATTCCATTAATAATGGGCCATTCTAACCCTTTAGAACAACTTGATGAATTTAATAGATCTTTTTAGGATGACCCAATGACCATAAATTAAAACTGTCCAATTTTTCAATGCAATGGGTAGTTGTTCATGGACTATCTGTACGTACTGTTTCTTTTCTAGGATCAATATCAGCAATATAATTCATCCACTAATGAACCTAATACAAATTATAGAGCTATGACAGAATCAAACCTGCATGGACTAAATGTTGAATCAAATTGTCCCAATCTCTACTGAGGGTTATTACTCATTTTTGCACTTGCCGTTTTATTTTCTAATTATTTTTTCAATTAAGACAAGAAAAATAATAGTAGAATACTAAATACTAATATTGTAAAACCCTCTTTTGAGAGGCGTATATTATCTTTCAAGCATGAAATAGCTGGTAGAGACTGAAAAAGGGGAACATTCTCCTCACAAGCCCATGCATCACAAGACCAAACTCAACGGTCCATGTGCACTTCTTGAATTCTTTTTCTAGTCATTAATACAATGAAGGAGCACCAGAGGCTACACATTTAACTTTAGCTTACTAAAACACATGACATATGATTATACGACAATGAATTAAATGAGCTCTTGTCACTATAACCTCAACACTTCATCAGCTAGAAGAATAATCTCCAGCATAAGTATCACAAAAAATAATCGACCCTAGAATTACAAACTTCACCAAAAGTGGACATAGCAGAGATGATGATAATCAATAGCTAGATGAATGGAATCATGACAGAAAAATCTCATGCGGCAGGAGCGTAATCATAGCCGCCCCCGTCGTCGTCGTCGTCGTCCCCATCGCCTTCCGCGACAGCAGCTGGCGCACAGTCACAGTCATCGTCGTCGTCGTCATCATCCGCATCAGCTGGATTGCTCCACCAGTCGTCGGAGTCAATGGACAGCATTGAAATGGGAAGCATCTCTCTCTCTCTCTCTCTCTCTCTCTCTGTGGAAAGCAGCGAAAATGGATTTCGTGGGTTCGAACCAGTTGATTTGAGAGGCCGATGGTGGTGGTTTTTTATAGGGAGGAAGAGAAGATGGGTGGACTAGGCGGGCACGGGCTGAGCGCGTGGGGAGTGTGCACGGCCCTGTGCTGGTCACAGGTTGCCTCCTCCGTGGTCCATGGCCACCTCAGAACCCCCCACAACGTGTTGACACTTCAGCCTTATTATTGTTTGGTTAAGTGTCTAAACGAAACTTTCAGGCTCAATCTAGACTAGTTGTGCCGGACACCTGGACATCTTCTGATGGACATGAAGTCATGCGTGTATTAGGGATCGAACGGTGATCGACTGTCTAGTCCATCTAAGTCTTTTTCATCAAATATCACTAGTTAGAATTCACGAAATACCTTAATTTTATTATGTTGACATGGCATTTGAATAAGTTCAAAATCTTGCATTCTAACCTTCAAGACACGAAATCAATCAAAAGTAGACTGATTTGATGACGACACAGCGCGGGCAATTTGTCTAAAACAAGTTAGGGGCAATGAAGATATGATACACGAGCCCTGCTACTGATAGCTTGATGAGACATTTCTTGGGTGCAATGATTTTGGTCATAGAAAGTGCACGCCTTTCGGCTGCTGATTAGGCTTGAACAAGTTCATCATGCACGCTTTGACATCAAATTGAGAGAAGTGTCTTTCTTATCAAGAAACAGTGCGTATAAGAAAGAGTCTTTGTTATGCGCGAACAGAAAGTAATAATTGTACACGATGAATCATATCAAGAAATAGTGCGCTTTGACATCAGTCCGGCTTCTGATTTTGCAGAGGACACTTCTCATGAGCTGTCCGAAAGATAAATTCCACACGACTCCTCTGACAAATGGGAAACTAGTGCCTGTTCCAACTGGACTTTTCTTTGATTTACAGTCAGATGTGGGGATGAATTCAGAAGTCTCCGTGCATCCATTTCGAGCTAGAGGTCCTTTGCGGATCTTCCACCGTGGAGCCGACTAATTAAGATGTGAAACTAGAGCAGACTCAGTCAGTCGAATGAAAAACAAAGTGTTGGAAGGGTTTAAGCTTCATTCCCATAATTTCTCGTGGATGTGAAACTTTAGGGGGCATTCGGTAAAAGACAAGTATAATATGATCTTTTTTTTTTCGTCTCGTGAGTGGGAGGGCTTTGCGTTTGGTAATTTCATCCGAAATTTCTTCTGCTAATTTAAGTGGTAATGCGAAGTCTTGAACTCCTACATATATGCTAGTGGTATCAATGTGGGAAGGCAAATAGCCATTCTCACTGAAGCTCGCCAAGATGGACATAGATCCTCTTTTCTCTTTCACCGCATCTCAATCCACGCCACATCTATGGAATCTCGATACGCTTGTTGTAGTTACTTTTCAGAAAAGCTAATAACACGTTTATTAGTTATTTTTCAGAGAAGCTAATAACATGTTTATTCGTCATAAATATCTAATCTTGTTTGGTTCCTGGTATGCCATCCAGGTTGCTAGAAAACATATGGTCGTACATTTGTTAAGAGTCTAAATTCAGAACTTACAATCTTCTCAACGTTTTAGCCGTCTCTGATAATCATGATACATCGGCTTGAAAAGATGGGGAGCTATTTAGATGCATTTTCACCTTGAGGGAGGGAAAAATCAAGTGAAGTGATAGAGAATGGTCCTAAGTAATCTTCTCTGCGTTAGTGTCATGCTTTAAAATATAAAAATAAAGAACCCTAGATTCGACGTACATCATATGATGACAATGCAAGTGAATTGATTATTAATGTATTGTTTACTATTCTTTACACAATGAGATGACGTTGGTCTTTAATGCGTCGACGGTGATGCCTTTGATCATCAGTCAACTTGAAAAATTCTATAACAACGTGCGAAATTCACACCCATCCTTAATATAATTTCAAATTTGGCGAAGCCAACATCCCCATCAATATATAAAGAAGAAAATTCTCCATCGACTATATAGTACCTCACATTACTACATTAGCAGCCCAACCGAGATGACTTCAAGAGAAGAAACCTCAGTTGACTAGATCTACACACGTCACCTAGCATAATCGGCACATCTGGAGACGAAGATTCACACATGATGTGGCCTTCTTGTCCTCACGGCGCGCAATAGTTTACTATAATCAAAACTTAACTAGGGCATTAGTGGCAAAGTAAATTAAAAACTCTTTCTCTCTCTTCATGCTGCTGGAGCATAATCATAGCCACCGTCGTCGTCGTCATCGTCATCTCCATCGCCTTCTGCCAATGTGGCCGGTGCAGCGCCATCACCGTCTCCTTCAGTGAGCCTCGTAGGCCGGCGTTTGTACTCGAATTCGGCAATGAATTCTTGCACCAACTCCATTGAACCGACCGGCTTCCACACGCGAAACATCATGGCAGTGGAGCAAAGATGGGAAGATGAGTAAGGGATGAGTTTTGAGATCTTACGAGTCACCTTAGGGTTCGATACTGAGTAGTGAAGTGAGGTTGCGCGCGCGCATATATATATAATCACATCACGTGTCGGGAGAAGCGAAGGCACGGCTGGAAGGATTCGCGTTAGCGTTTTTGGTCCTCGTGCGGGGATGTGGAGAAGTGCGAGAGGAGTGTGTGGGGCTCGTGTGACCACATGCCGAGGTGGATTCCCATGTGGCAGCCGGAAGGAGGGGCTACGTGGCACGACGTATCTTTGGGGGGGACCAATTGGCATTTGTTGAAGCGACAGGCTTTTAAAGAGACTTTCTGTGTGGTCGTGCTTGTTGATTTTGGTAATAGAAATCCACCCGTGATATTCTCCGTGGAATAGTAGCGACGTGCAAGTCCAAAAGGGTCTTGAGAAGCGAAAACAATCGCCTCGGATGCGAATATCTAGCAACAAATCTTAGGTTTTTATTTTTTATTTTTTTAGTCTCACTCATCTCTTTTATATATAAGTGTGTACGATACTCACGAGGAACTTGATATTATCGAATCCTACCCTTCAATTATTTTACCAATAAGGCCACATGCCTATTAGCACTTCGATTTCTTAGAAACGACATAGATTAACATAGAATGATTGATGAGACATAAAGGAAATAATTGCCACTTTAAGTCTTTGACTACTTCAGGCATTTGTCGCCAATAAAACTTTACTTTCTTTTCTCCCTCGGTGAATGGCATTTCCAATAGAATCGTCAATCTTCTTTTTTGGGGTGGGGGGGAGGGGGATATGGAAATTTTAGTTTGTCGAAGATTAAAAGACTATTGTTTGAAAAATTTCCAAAAAGAATCATTCTTTTTTTTTTATATATAAGTAAAGGGGTTATATAGTTCATCAGCTCTCCACCATTTTTTTTCTTAATAAGTAATGGTTATATAGTTAATTTTTAAGTTGAAGGTTTTAATTTCTTCAATCCTCCCCTCCGGGAGAACTAAAATTTTCCTTTTTTCTTTCCATCAATGGCCTCTCCATAGAAAATTATCCAAAAAGCCATAAACCTATTGTATCGTAGATAATTTAGTCCTAAATTTTTCAATTTAAAAAATTTAGTCATAAACTTTTTGAAGATAGTAAAATATTGTTGGTGTGGACATTGATTGTCTTAGATGGCACAGTTGGTGTTAATGTAAACGATTTTTACAATTTTTTTTAAAAAAAATTCTGATTTTTTTTTTTTTGTGCGCTTGTGGTTGGTCTTGCCCAACCATAGGCAAGGGCAACTCTCGCCCTAACTAGATTTACACGAGGGTTAGCCAACAAGTCTTGTGATGCTGTTGCCCATGTGAGGACGATGCTAAGTTATGGCCAATTGTTGGCTATCATTGAGACTAGCCATAGGCGAAAGTGGTGACAAGCCACAGGCAAAAAGGAGAAAAAAATGAAAAAAAATAATTTAGGATTTTAAAAAAAAAATTATAAAATTGTCCATATCCATGTCAACCATGCCATGTACATGGCTAGCCTAGCTAAACAATTACGTTAATAATTTCTAACCAAAATTATTCAAAAAGACTACATTAGACAATCCTTAGAAGGTTATGACTGAATTGAACAACTCGAAAAATCTAGGATTGAATTAGTCATGGTACAATAGGTTTGAGATTTTTTGGACATCTCTACCTATTTCTTATCGATCGAGGACAAAAAGAAACAAGGGATAAGTAATGGAAAAGCAATCATGGGTGGGTTTAGGGAACCGAGAATGGGCTTGGCCTATGTGGCACCAAACTTTGATGACTATTCTCCAAGCCTTTCCTCGTGCATTGTGGATTGCCAGTTCGGCCCAACACAGTCCTTCAGGCATTCAGACAATCATTTGTTTCTATCAATCTCCTTCGCAGGATGGTCAATTGGAACAAGTGGACTCAATTAATTACACTTTCTAATCTCTTTTTGTTAATCACAATTATCTACAGCACTTTAATATAAATTTTCCTTAAAATACTAATTATTTTAATAAAAAGGCAAACCATCAAACTGTTTTGAAATTTCATACACAAAACTCATTTGGATCTCCAAATATACATTAAATCTAGCGTCTTTCTTTAATGGAAACAGTGGAAGTTTGATTCGATTTTCTGTCATGTTGAGCCAAAGCAACCTGAATATGTCCGAATGGATGAAGGGAAGGAAGATGAATTTTTCTGTCACCTAGGTTGGACTCTCATAAGGAGTTCCTTCGCTATCCTCTGTTTGTAGTGGAAATGGTGAGAAGCTTTTGTCGAGGGAAAATAATTTTTTAAAAAAAAGGAAGAGGAATACAAGATAAAATAGTAAGGAATTAAAAAAGAGAATTATAGGATCATTGATTGTTTAATTTAAGAAAGAAGGTGAAAAGTGGAGAGATGAGACAGAAATTTTGGTGAGTTCATTAAATAGGACGCGTATGAAGTCACAGTAAGGATAAGTATATAGAAATGCTTGAATGGAGAATCGCCTAGACTGGATCAAATCGGACAGTTTTGGGTAGTTCTATGGGGTACTAATCTAGTTCCGGCTTCCATAAAATCGAAATCGGTGATTTTCGATCATGTTTCTAGTTCCAAGATGGGAATTGGACCGGACTGATTTATATTTATTTTTGTTATTTTTTATTTTTTAAAGAAGTAAAGTGTAAGCCTAAACCCTTATCTCTACTTCCCCCTTTCTTATTCCAAATGATCAAGCGAATCTCTGTTTCTTTCATAGTGCTACACCCATTCATCCAACTTTCTCCTTTTGTCTCTTACTTCTTTCTTTAATTTACTTTCTTTCCTTTCCTACAAAGATTCACCGATTTTGCTTCCCTTGCTTACTTGCACCTTTATTAAATATGCGAGTCTTTCATTTATAGAAAAGAATCCACCCAATCCTCCTCTTTTTGTCAAGTGTGTCCCCACAATCCCGGCCCCCTCATCTCTAAATCTTCTTTGCAAATCTTGGATGAATGCTAGTTTTGAATTGTGATATGAATTGTCAACTCAATTAATCCAAAACTTTTAGCAAAAATATGTGAATCCATAGGTTCTATTGGACCACTCAAGGATCAAACTAGACCAATCCCAGGACCAGGTGGTCTAGTTGCCGACTCCAAAAATTGGAAATCAGTCCTCCTAGTCCAGTTCTCTATAGAGATCGGATCGGATTGGGAAATGATCACCTTTAAGCCACAAAATGTAGAAATTATCTTTCTCATATAATTACTATCATTAAATCCCATTATATTTCTTTAGACTCATGAAATTTTATATTCTAAATAACAAAAGAGTGCTTGAGAATTTAGGCTTCAAAATTACATTGTGGGTTAAAATCAATTTGACGCGCGAGAAGACTTCAAAATGATATTTCTTTTCTATTTTGAAATTAGAAGATGTTAATTTTTTTTTTTTGTGATAAAATATTCCAAATCACTAGGATATACGTATGTCCAGCGGTCCTACACCAAAATCACAAATTAAGTTATTGCAATCTTAAATCAGGTAGATCATTTTTAGGAAAAAAAATTAGTTTAAGACTGTCGATTTTGTCAACACGTCATTGCCTACTGGTCAAGCACGTTACCCTCGTCCCACCATGATGCGAGTGAATGACCAGTGATGCGGTTAAGCTTGAGCCTCCCTTTTCACAATTTACCCAAGATTTCTGCGACTAAGAATAGACTGAAGAATCGGACTTGTAACCTTCAATTGGAGCTACGCATGAGGGCTTAATAATATTGTAGAAACTCAGTGATAAAACTTAAGAAGCATCTCCAATATAAAAAGCAAGATCTTCTAGTTCTGATGCTATATTAAATGGCGTGTCCATTTTAACAATTAAGTGAACTGTCAGGAGAAGAAAATTTGAAACTTTGACATCCTATTTTGCATCTTAATCATCGTGAGTGTGGGACCCTTATGCGTCTTCGATGAGTCATACTTCACCCTTTTAAAAGGCTAATTCTCTAAAGAACCCTTAACTTTGAGTCCAATTTCAATTTTGCCCAAAACTTTTCTACAAAAAAATTCTCAAATTTTCACTTTAGTCCTAGAGCTGCTTACATGTTCAAAAAATATCATTAGTGTTTTTTAAGATTATCAACATTAAGGTGTAGGGTGTTGATGAAGACGCGGGTTTCAATGGACCTTCATCCAACTATGATATTGATAATTTAGAAAAAAAAAAAAAACTGGTGGAGATTTTTGGACCTGTGGGCAGATTTAGAATCAAAATGAAAGTTGGGGAGGTTTTTGTAGACATAAAAAAAGTTTGAGACAGAATTAGAATTTGACCTAAAGTTGCGAGGTGTTTTTTTTTTTTTTTTTTAAAGGGAACTAGGTCAGAAGACAGAAAATGTTCATTCTCACCACCCTTTTTCTCCCCAACATTATCTGCATAAAGAAAATTATATCACGGGCCTTACGAGTTCGTCCGCATCCCTCCTGTGCAAAATAATTAAACCTTAAAATTGTGGCCATCAGCGTTGGGGGCTTCCGACCCATTTGACGTCAGTGGATAAGACTGAGCGTGGGATTTTCATAATACGTGCTGCCCCTTCTGGATTGGCCGCGAAATATCAATAAAAAAAAAGTGGGATTGCATCACCATTTTCCTCTCCACCAATCGTTCCATCCAATTTATGATCAGAATGCCCAAAAAGAAATGCGCCGTAGAGCTCGCGTGCGATGTGCTGACTGCATCATTAGGTGACACTAAAGTTAAGATGCTATTTGGCAAGAACATAAGAATTTTCTTTCGGTAGACATCGATGATTAAAGAAGCAATCAGGCGTTGTTAATGTTAGTTTTGTTACATCGTGAGATTTTGATGTGTACCTGGCTTTTCAGTTGTACGTGTCGCCAATGTAACAATAATTATGTAAGTGTTCTTTATTATTTATTTATTTATTTATTTTTGGTAACGATAATTATGTAAGTGTTCTTTATGCTATCTACATACATAAAAGAAATTTTTTAAAGTAAAGGAAAAGCCATGGGGACGTTTGTATCAGCCGCCCAGCTCTTTTCATCCACGCAAGGTGAGTCTCCATGTGCGCAATGCCGCGTTGGATCATGTGTCTTGTCCCTGTGGCCACAAACTTTTATATGCTTAATTTAACCTCTTCTTGTCCTTTACTTGTGAAAGTGACCTTGCTAACCTAACGAAGAATTTTAAAGAAAAAAATTACATAAATTAATTTTAAATTATGACTTAAATGTGTAATGTGATCTTTAAAATTGTAATTTATTCTATAGTCCTTAAACCTTAATCCAGTGTATGATGTCGTATTTGAACTTTTAATGCATATTCGAATTAGTTTCCGAATTATATGAAAATATTTAATGTTGTTCCTGAATTTAAGCTAACAAAAGAATAACATTGGTTATTTTCATATAGTTTAGAAAATAGTTTAAATATTTACTAAAACTTTAAGGTCTTTATCAACAAATTAAAAGTTTATGGATCATATTGCATGGGTCAAAGTTCAGAGACTAATTTTATCATTGTCCAATTAATAAAATATATTCCTAAAATCTGGACCGACTTCCACTATATAACCATCCTTCGCGAGCTCGTGTATTGGGAACAATTTTCCCTCGCCGAATCCATGGGAGAACATCTGAGTTATAACAGCTCCAATCCCTTAGGGTTTTGCCTCCTCCCATCTGAGCTCATACAAAGCATCCTCCTGAACTTAGCTTTGCCAGAGATCGTCGGTCTGAAGCTGGTGAACAAGACCCTCGCCACCGTAATCTCCGACCAGAGTTTCGTCCGCGAATGCAACACGAGGTTGAGCTCGGCTGCGTGGCTCTTCATCTTCAAGAAGAGGTGGTCCAAGGATGCGATGCTTATGGGCTTCACGGACCGGTCAGCGTCGAACCGCTGGTTCAAGATTTCGATCGCCAAGATCTTGGAGCCCGTGGTTTCGCCGGGTGAGGTCCTTTATTTCTTGACGGCTTCCGGGAACATTTTCTTGTTTGCCTGCAATAGAGACAAGGAAGTGATGGCGGTCGATTTGATGGCCAAGAAGGTCAAAAAAGTCCCGCCAAGCCCGTTGGGTCCGCGGGGCACTTCTTCCTGGAGGAGGTCCGGGATGAAGCTGGTTCCATGCGGGCCTCCCGGGTCGGGTCGCTTCCGGTTCTTGTTCGCAGAGCTGGTGGAGGATCGGCCTACTCTGTTCGTCTACGACTCGGAGACTGATGATTGGAAGAGGATGGAAGCGGAAGAGACCGAGGGCCCGTCGCGAAGTCCCGGTGAAGGACTCGACGGACGCATCTTTCTTCACTTGGTCAATGGTCCCGGGTCGAACGTGATCATATCATGTGGATCCGAAAGCCTAAGCCCTTTAGTTCTGCGGCCTGGATTCAGTGGAGGAGGCAATCAAGGGCGGGAGCCGAACGGTAGACTTGGTTGGGATTACTCGGCCAATCTCATACATGTGTACGGCGATGGCCACATGATGATAGTGAAGTCGAGTGATGGCGACGCCGCACGTAAAAGGACGAGATTTTTGGAGAGAATTGAGATATGGGGCTCGAGCGAAGACGGTAGAAACTGGGAATTTGTATCGGAAATCCCAAGAAATTTGGTCGGGCAAATTGAGAAGCCCTACGGGGTTTTGATGGGCTGTTTGGAAGAAAGAGGAGGGATCATTAGGGCATGCTTGGTGAGTAATTGTGAAGGTGCGTGGGACATGATATGGCTATCTTATGACAAAGCGAGGGGTCACTGGGCTTATGTCCCAATTCCTGATTCCAAAATGACGGGCTCAAACTTGGCAGGAATTTCCTTTTCAACGGGCCTAAATCTATAAAAAAAAATAAAATGAAATGCATAGTTGCACATGAATTTAAACACCTGTATAGTTTGAGTAGTCTCGTAGCTGTACGCATTCAATTTACACAAGTCGTCAGGTTAATTGGATGCATGGAAAGATACCTATGATATGACGACTCACATGTATTGAACTTATAAGAATCGGATGTATGAATAGAATTTTTCCGTCTTGCAACGAAAATTTATGAATGTTTTAGGCTTTTTAGTTCGTCCCTAGCACGGGGATGGTGCTCCGCATGTACATCAACCATCAGTATGATCTTCCTGTAGAACAATTCCAAGTGACATTTGTCGCCGCACCTCATTTTCCAGACACCCGATCATGATGAAATATTGGGAGGGCGAACATGTGATCTTAGACTGCAGATCAACCAGAATTAGATTTAATGTACAAATGACAACATATGAACATGAACACGACAATTAACTTCTGAGTTTCAGGAATACAGAAGATATGTGAAACAGCAGTTAATTAGGAATCTTACTAGTTAATCACACAAAAGATGAGTTGCATGTAGCAAATCACTCATAAAAATATGGAGAAATGACATAACTGGTCCTTAAATTTTTGTCAAATGTACAATGTAATCATGAATTTTTAATTTATTTGATATGGTCCTTGAACTTGTAATACATATTCAATGTAATCTCTAAGTTGTATGAAGATATTCAATGTTGTTCTTTCATTAATTCATGATCAATTGCATGTATAAAACTGCTCATGAAAATATGGGGAAATGACACAAATGGTCTATAAACTTTGACCCGATGTTTAATGTAGCCTTGCACTTTTAATTTGTTCCATGTAGTCTTTGAACTTTAAATCAATGGATAATATGATTAATGAATTTTTAATTTGTTCAATATAGTCACAGAGTTATATGAAAATATTCACTGTTGTATTCACAACATTGAATATTTTCATATACTAAATTGAATCAATGTTGCTATGCTCTTTTGAGCAGACTACGAATCTCAAAAATTGAAAAAAACTAACAAGTATTTAGGGATCCCTTCTAACTAGGGAGAAACAAAAAGAAAAGAAATACAAATGTTTGCTTGGATTATTGCGACAATTAATTTGAAGCTTGAAGACTAGAAAGAAAATTTGATATCGAAAATGGGAAAGGATATTCTAATTAAAGTGGTGGTGCAAGTTCTTCCCCAATGTGTCATGCCAATTTTCAAGATATTAGTGTCTACATGTAAAGCTACTATGAAGAAATTATTTGCAATTTAGTAAAAAAAGAGGTGGCCTTCGCTGCTAGGATTTGATTTCCTTCAACAAGGTTATGTTAGGGAAACATGCATGGATGATATTTCAAAATCCGTCATCTTTATGGAGTAAGGTTCTAAAAGGATTATATTTTCTTGAAAGTATCTTATTGGGTACAAATATCATGAGTCCATTGATCCAATGATGGTTGAAAATTAGGCAAACATCAATATTATGGAGAGATAATAATGTGTTTGGTAATCATTATGTTCTTATGAATATTTTTTGTTTAGAAATTGTTTTTTCAGATTTTGTTTCTTGGACGAGTTTCGAGCATTCAAAAATGTTTGGTAACTACATAATATTTCTATTCCAAGAATAGAAATGCGTTTGATATGACTCTCAAATTTTTTTTGTAACTTAGAATTTCTTTTAATTTTTTAATGATTTATTATATCGCCATGGCCGATGATTGGTTAGAGGAAGAAGAAGAGGAAGAGAAAAAAAAAGAAAAAAAAAAGAAATTTGTTTGGGTTTGATTTTGGAGTTGTTCTTAGAACCAAAAAAAAAACAATTTTCTTTCAATTCTTGATTCCATACCAAATCTATTTTCATGAGCAAATTTATTCCTATGAACAAAAATGTTACCATAAGGATTTATTTTTTTTGAAGAATAAAAGAATAGAATTATGCACTATTTGGCAAATTACCAAATAGGCCCTAAGTGGCTAAAAATGATTCTGAAAAATGATTCTCATCTCATGTTTTCTCGCCTCATGCAATTCTATCACCCAAAAACGTTCAAGAAAATTCCCATGCACAACGCATCAGTCACCATAACTTATATGCATGTCAAGTTATTTCTAAAAAGTATCTCCTACAGTTGAGAAATGCCACTAACCGAAACCATATGCGCCAGGCAACGAGAGGATGATATGGTTTAAAACCTAACTTGTCCCTTACCTGGTTTTGACATCTAAAAACCTATTTCTTCGTGGTGGCTTGGAGGCTAGAAGCTCCTAAACTCGCTGTCTTCTTAAGAAAAACAAGTGAGAAAATGGAGAGGGGGGCAAAGGTTGTCTCGAGGGAGGGGGTGGAGAACGAAGGAGAAGTGAGGGAGGAAGAGAAGGAGAGAAGAAGAAGGGCCTAATGATTAGAGGAAAGTTTGTGAAGCAGGTTTCCTTAGCTTGCATGAAAATTAATTGAATGAGAGGGGTGGTGATGGTAATGAGTTTTAGGAATCGGAGGGATAGAGGAAAACTAAAGGGAGTTCTCTCCTTTTACATGTAAAATTAAATATAAATCTTAATTTGGGTAATTTGTCTTAAGTGAAAAGCTTAATTCGAGTTAATTATGAGGTCTAGTCTTAAGTTTCACTTCCTATTTTACCCTTACCTTCTTTGGCCACAAGGAGAATTGGGTGTCTATTTCGGTCATTTCAATTTTGGGGTCATATTAGTATTATAGTTAAGATATATTCATAACACTTATCCTAAATTTTTTAGTTACTAGTAGATTAATTCTAAACCCTTTTTCTATCAGTTTAGGACATTTTTCTCAATTCCGAGCTCTCGCAGTCATACGACCAATTGGGCCCATATTGCGACCCAATCTCCTTCATCGACTCAATATCCTAATTTCTCAACCTAGTAGGTCGATTCTTATGGCCCTTGCATGGCCCATCGAGTCCATTGCCCCGCCTAATTGCCAATCCTTTGAGCCCATATTAGTTTATTCACAAAAATTTTAAGATTGGAAATTTTAGGGCATTACAAAGCCCACGGACAAAAAAGGCGTGGGAGGATCCATCACCGCAAAATACAGATATTTTCTTAAGGTTTTTTAAATGTGATAATAGGATTATCTGAATTTAAGCATATCATTGTCCCTTTTGAGTTGTTGGAGATTGCTCATTGGCAAGTGTGGAAGGCGAAAGACAACTTCATATGTTGTTCTTGAGACTAGATCATGAGTAGACAGTTGAATAAAGTCAACCGATGTTACAAAATTATTCAAGATGGCTTATTGAGAAGAGACAAAACAACGCTTCAACATTAAACCCAGCTTAATCATGGCAACCACCGGAGATAGGAATATTGAAGATAGATCTTGACATAATTTACTAAGATGGGATGAGTGAAGGAGCTATTGCCGCTATGTGTAAGGATAATAATGGGCATTTAGGGTGCATTTGGATAGGCTTTTGGGGAAAGCCTTTTGGGAAATGTAAGGGCTTTTAATCTAAAGGGTTTTAAAAAAATATAAAGACTATTTGGTAAATTGTTATTGAAAAGTGACTTGGGAAACAACTTTGGGAAAATGCTATTTGATAAACATATATTTGGAAAGTCTTTTGGCATGATCAATTTAACCTTTATCAATTTTAATTTTTAAAATTGAAAATAAAAACAATGACTGTTTTTTTATATTTTCACACTGAGATATAATTTAAAAGAGATATATTAACAAATTCATAAATAAATAAAAAATCACATCGAAGTGAACTTTTTCTCAATTAAAAAAAAAAAGAGTAATTTCATTATAATAAGCATGGTTACATATATCAAGGAAAGAAATAGGTTATCATTGAAAAATATAAGCATCTTTAAGTATTTACTAAACTTATTGCTATTCGATTACGTAAATGTGCCATGTTAGAAAATAAATTATCATTTGAAGTGCTAACCCCCTCATTTGTCGATCAAGGTTAGCTGAATATCTATAATTGGGATTCAAATCTACTCTTGCAAAATATCTATTATTGACAGCAGCTTTTCGCCATATATAATTATGTAAAGTCATTGTTGCTATAACAATTTTTACTTGCTTTTCAAATAAAAAACTTGGTATATGCTTTATAATCTTGCACTTCTTCTTCAATAAACCCAAGGCTCGCTCAATTTCCAATTGTAGCAAGAAATAAGCATGATTGAATACCTTTCGATAACCTGTAGATGTAGGACATTGTTAACATTTTGCAAAATAATATCCAACTTCTTTATATGGTCCCAAATAACCCGTTGGATTCGGATATTTAACATCTACTAAATAATATTTATCTCCATGAGTATAATATAAATTTAATCGACATAAATCATATTCATACATATTAATGTACAAAAACCATTACCTAATTAACCTTAGGGAGGATGAGGAAATTGAACATCACGTCTCCCTAGGGTTTCATATAAAGTACGAGTATCTTGGGCTTATCCCTCTCAATCAGTCCAAACATAAATGAAACATAAATGAATTCCATGTTAAAATTACTCACCACTAGATATTTTGAGTTGATGTACCTTTTCAATTGATAAAACGAATATGTCTTTTTTATCTTTCACTGTTGGGATATGTATGCTATCAATAACTCCAATGCAATCCTAAAACAAAAATGCAAATATTATTGTATAATCGGAATTTATATTTAGTTCTTTCTTTCTATTGTATAATTGAAACGTACATTAAAATATGGATAATATCTTTGATTATTCTTGATCTTTTTTTAAACATCCTTAAATTAACGATCAGTTAGTTGTATAAAATATTTTCCTATTTCACATACTTTATCTAATATTAAGCTAAAGTACTTGCTTATGGTTTCTTTATAATGTTAAACGTGCTATTGTGTTAACTTATTACTTACACCATGTTATAAAATACGAAGATTCTAAGCATCTTTGTAACATCAATATTCCTAGTTTCTTCAAGACCATAGCGTATTACTAAATCATGTATTAAATTATTAAATACAATCTTATCCATTCTAAACATTTGATAACACCTTTTAGATTAGTATATTCGCTCATTAACTATCTTAACTATGCATTTCCTATATATGATGATTTCGTATAAGGTTTTTTTGTAACCGTATATTACCTAATAAGTGATTGCGAATCAAGTGGCTCCCACAAGTTGCCAATATTCAATGTCCTTTTTTCATAGATTTCCCTTTTAGAGAATTGTCCATATGTTTAAAGTAAAATAATTGTAATAATAAAAATATAGAAAAGTGATGAATAATCTAAATCATCCATCAATGGAACAATTATCATTCATAATATATGTGTAAACTCCACCCAATCGAAAGAACATAAACTAAAAACACATGTCTCACATTAAAACATAATTTAAAAAAAAAAAATAGTGTTCACAAGTAGTGCCAATCACCAACTGAAAATAAGTCTCACATTACAACAATGTAAAATATAAAAGAGTTCAAACAACTAGTATCATAGTAATGATTATTACGCTTTTCCAACTTATTCAACTTTTTCTTCGTCTCCATCTAAGTTCATAAAAATCTACCTATTGTCTTTATGAAAGTGTGAAGAAGAACAACTTACAGTTTTGTTTAATCTCAAGTATGGCTTTCAATGTTTGCATAATTTTTTTGTAAGGATTAAACTTCCTTGCAATTGATGTTGCATTGCTTCTACTTTCAACATCTAAACAAAATTTGTCAATTTGCGATACTAACTTAGCAGGTATGGTCAATTTTTTTTTCTTTCCTCGAGCATGCTTCATTGAACTTTGTATTGCTCTTTTATGGCTCTTACTTTGACTTAGTTGGATATTTGTTTCACCTACATCATATTTTGAAGTATCATCAATAGATCATGCACAATCACTAATATCAACTCGTGTAGCCTCAAGATTCTCATTATTACATAAACCTTCTGTAGGATTCCAGGTAACACTTCTAGTAGAAACTGTATCTTAAAATATTCTATCCAATAAAACTTCAACATACAGATGTATGCCTTTCGTTCGAAAGACTTTAAGCTTAAGATTAGCCTATTATAATAAAATATTTTCATAAGTTATATCATAAAAGATGAACTTACAAAAAAAGTAAAAAAGAAAAGATAAATACCTGAATTTTTTTCTCGCACCATTCATCATTTGCATCAATGGTTTTTTCCTTGGATCTCATCCTAGTCTTGTTTCCTTTTGAACCAAGGGCTTCCATCTTTTCATTTTTCCTTTAAATTATCTCATTTACTCTTCATTTGATGTTTATCATACTTTTTCCCCTCAGCTCCTCAAATTTGTTAATCATAACTATCCATCTATCCATGTTATTGTTCGTAGGACGATTGTCTTTTTCAATATGTTCAATGCATAATCGACAAAAAGTTTCTACATCTTTAGAGCTCCAATATGCTTTTTCCTTTCATGAACTTACCATCTTTCAACAAAATGAACACAAACATATTTAAAAAATGAAAACAAATAAGATTAATTACGACCTAATTCCATAAACATGGATGAATACATACGTATGTAGATTTTGGCATAACATTAAGATAGACCTAAGGCCACTCGATTTTTACAATGGTCTTCACTAAATATCCATTTTTCCTTCAAACTAAGGAAACATAAAGCTACAACATTATGTGACTTGCAACAAAATCATCATAAAGTGCTCAAAATGGTAATCCCAAGTTAGACATGGTTGTGGGAAACTTTTCCAATTACGCAAAGATAGAACCTAAAGAGAAGTCATGCAAAAGCCTACACCTAATATTTTAAAGCAAAGATCCTCAAACGAAGACTTAAAGAAACATCTCCCTATACAATTAGTGATTAGTAAAAGCACACGAGCCACTTGCGAACATAACTTTACTGGCACATGTATATTATGATTATTCCATCAAATATTAATTTTCCCACTATTTCAATCAAGTTCCAACTAATTAAGAATCACAAAATGAGGGATCACAACCAATGGCTTGTTTTATTGTGCCAAGGCAACCTAGTCTAACCCTAAGTCAAAGAAAATAAATGATCAGAGTAGCCGATGATACGTAGCCAAGGATGCAAGAAGAGCACTCAAGAATTGACCAAAGTTGGCTAATGGGGTTGCTCCATGAGCACTAAAACCCAAAAGATAGAAAGACCCTAATTTCATTTTGAATAAGAAAAAAAATGAGTTTTTCTAGAGGGATGCCCATTAGGACCACTTCAAATTCTAGTAAAAGAATCATATTCAAGTGTCAAATGCATCAAATGTTATGAACATACCACTTCAAATTCTAGTAAAAACATAAGATTTCTTTGTCGATTGCAAATGTTCAATAAAATAGATACAAAAATGCAACACTTCATCTACCACACAGGACAAGTGATTTGCACCAAACAACACATCACTCTCTCCAATTAGCAAATAAACATGAAGACAACATTTTAAAATTTACAAAGCAAGGGGCATTGCAAATAGATTTAAAATCCAATTTATATTAACCCATGAAAGAGCACACCTAATTGGACATGTAAGTGGGAAAAAAGAACAGAAATAGGAAAACCCAACTCCCTAGACCACCCACCTTGAGCTTCTTGGAGATGGTAATTCATCGATGCCCCCAACAACTAGAACCTTGACACACTAGCGTAGACCCTGAATTCCAACGAATTCTCTCACCCACCACGTCAAGAGGAAAGCAATTCCTATTCATGTCACTCCAATTCAACTGATCATTTCAATCAATTCAGCTAAGACAATCTCAAATTTTAAACATCACCAGTCACTGAAAGGAATCCTATAATCTACTTCTAGATATCTTGCACTCTTCCATCTCTATCAAGAACTTTGTATTACTCAAACAATGATATTTCTCAAACAAGCATAGCATCGAAAGTACCGTTCATGAAATCACCATGCGCTTAAAAATCACAACTACAAAAAAGCACAACGAGAAGGAATACTTGGATTTGAGGTGAGACGAGCAACTATGTTCTAAGTGAAGAGAGAGACGGCGGCTAGGTTCTAAGCAAAGAGAGAAGTGAGTATGACAAAAGCAAGCAATTGTTGAGCGAACAGAGAGGGTACCAAAGATAGACGACTAGAGAGACAAGCTTCGAAGTCAAAGAGAAGAGCGAGATCAGGGAGGTGAGTGGGTCCTTGAAGTAGAGATAGGGTTTTTATTTGAAAAGGGTAAATTCATAGTTTTAAATAAAATTATGAGGGCAACAAAGGAAAAACAAAATTTTTCATTAATCATTTCCCTAGCATGCCGAGAATACTGAAAAGTCAAAAGCAACCTCCTACCTACCTTAGACTTTTAGCCTCCCAAAAGCCAACTTTTCCTTAACAGGGTTTGCAAAATTTTTCCTAAACACTCAAATATTAGCCAAAGGGATTTTGGGTGTCCAAAGCCCCTTCCCAAGACCTTTCTAAAACGTAGCCTTAGTGGATGGATCCATGGTCGATTAAGGTTTCATTGATGGGGCAGGCGGAGGCAAGACCTTTGGTTGAAGCCCCGGATTTTTTCGAGTCATAATTTTCGGGGAAGTTAAAAGTGAAAATAGATCATGTTGATCTGATGAGTGGACTCTCCAACATGGTGCAGATCACATGGGAGCGAAATGTAGTTATCATTGAAGAGAATCAAATGGGGTGGCAGATTGGGTTATTAAGGCTCAAAGAAGAAAGTGCTTACTGAGTAATTGGGTCTTCTATATCTCTATCTATTCTGGGCTTTTGGATTTATTTTGTTATGAAACTTATGAAATGTATTCACAAACTCTATCTTGCTCGTTTGTTACCCAGGAAAAAAAAAAAAAAAACGAAATGAACTACATTTGAAACCAGCCCGAACCAAAAATACTTTGGTCTTCGGGAATCCTAGACATAAATAATCCAAAACTTGACCAGACTTGCAACTCCAGCATTACTTGATCCGGCCCATATTCAAAATAAAGGAAAATTGAGGATGATTTTACTCAAACCCAAACAACTACTGTAACCCAAAGTTAACCCAATCTAAAATCGACTTGGCCATATAACCCTATGAAACCCTTTGTTCGGTTCGTCTTTGACATCATTTCGAGCGTCCAAGGTCTTATCTCCATGTGGGAGACGTCGCAAAATGCAATGGCTGAGTTTTTCATTTTGATTTGTATGAGCTGAAGAGGGAAATTGATTCATATCATTTCGACCGAATCAAATCGAATAATCTCCTAAATTGTAGCTCGATTCCAAAGAACCTTTTCTATCTAATTCAAAGAACTCACATGTCCTCTTATAATCTCTAGAATGACCAAATCTCTCGGGCCATAATTAACTCATAATCTCACATATTTAGTATCGCAATGCATGAAATTGTAGCAATTTTAGGTTTCATTTGTTTCATAGAATATATGACTTTTATGTAGAATATTTTTTAATAAGCCATTTTCCAGGAAAGTTATTCTATTTTCGCTGTTTGGTTGAAACCGAAAATGAAATAAAACTATTTTTTGCCGATCGATAAATAAAATCTTTTTCTCCTTGCACCTCTTTCAATAATTTTTTTACCATTATATTTTTAGAAAAATCAATTTTTAATTATTTTCTTTCTATATTTTCCTTTTCTTTCTTTTCTTTTTCTTCTTCATTGGTCGGCCACGTCAACTATCGACGATGGGCCATAGGTGAGCTAGAGCCTTGTCAGCTTGTAGCAAGACCAATCTTGTTCGACATTGTAAGATTGAGCCTTGCCAAATTTGACCACTTGGGTGAGACTCAAGCTTTGTTGGAGATCAACAAAGCCTCGCCAATGTCTAGCAACCTCAAGTGAGACTCGAGCCCATCTAGGTGGTTGGATCTAGTGAGGCCCAAGCTTGCTTGAGGCTAGTTGGGTGAGCTTAGGCCTCACTAAATCTAGTGAGCTTGGTGAGATTTGAGCCTTGCTAGACGTTGCTAGAGCCTCGCCAATGTTTGGCGACTTGTAGCGAGGCTCAAGCTTGGCTTGGGTGGCCGGATTTGGTGGGGCCTGAGCTCGCTTGTAGTTGGCAATCAGCCAATGAAGAAGAAAAAGAAAAAAGAAAAAAATTAATTAAAAAAATAAAAGTACAAAGTATCTAACGAAGGAAAGTAAGGTGAAAAAATGTATGGTAAATATTTTCCTTTTTATCAAAGACGGAAGACATTTTTCCTTATCTTAGAAATTTTTTTTCTTTTCATGAAAAAAATGTTTTTCCCAGTCAATTCATTTTTCGTAAAACAGTAACGTCGGAAATCGGAAAAAATGTTTATTTGGAATTTATTTTCCGCGTGAAACCAATGGAGACTTATCTATGAATGATAGATGTCAATTATTTTGTTCGAACCGGTTCTCGAGAGCAAGGGAAACCGGTTCTGTTCCTAAGACCGAGCCGAAACGCTTGAGATCGAGACACGATTTGTGAGAGCTGAGACTATCTCCGGCGAGGCGACGAAGAGAGAGAAAGAGAGAGAGAGTGAGGGAGGAGGATGACGATCGACGACGAGAGCTCGGTGTACGTCGGAGGCCTTCCGTACAACGTCAACGACGACTCCCTCCGCGACCTCTTCGCCATCTACGGCTCCATCGTCGCCGTCAAGGTCCGTTCCCCTCGCTTCGCAATTAGGGTTTTCGCCTCATTTCTTGTCGATAGCTTTCCTGAGTTGTCAGTAGCTCTTGGCCTGGGCTTTAGGTGATGGTTGTTTGAATTGAAGTAGCAAAAGTTCGGAATGCAAGCGAGCGATCCTCTTTTTTTTTTTTTTTTTTTGGGGGGTGGGCTGGCTTTTCTAGGGTTTTATGTAATGCGGTGTGCGAATTTGGTTTTGCAGATTATTAATGATCGTTCCACAAGGGGGAAATGCTACGGCTTTGTCACGTTCACGAACCCGAGGTCGGCGATCGATGCCATCAATGACATGGACGGAAGGGTATGTGGTAGAAAATCTTTTCAGAGTCGATTCGGCTGCTTTCGTTTGCTCGCTCGTTTTTTGATGGGATCTTTGACCGTGTCGCGTTTTGTGTTTTAGACTATCAATGGACGGGTGGTTAGAGTTAATGGGGTGAAGACTAGAGGAGGTAGATGGGGCTTCGGCCGTGAGGGCTTGCCACGGAGCAATGAGAGGGGCATGGATCGAGAACGAGGTAGACATAGGGAAAGGGACTATGATCACGATAGGGACAGGCATTTGGATCGGTATAGTGACAGGTCTAGAGAGCGAGGTCGGTCTCGAGACCATGACCTTGACAGGGAGAGAGAGTATGAGCATGTTCACAGTCATGATTATGAAAGGGATCATCTCGTGGATAGAGATGAGGACGCCGGCAGGGATGTGGTTGACGATGAGCAAGAGCACAGCAGGGAGCATGTAAGGATTCATGAGATGGACACAGATGGTGATATGCCGATTGACAGAAGGGACCTTAATGATGCAAATCAGTTTTCAAGGAAGCGGAGAGGGTAAAGAAACTCTATGTCAAGTTCAAGCTTAGTTTTACTTTTGCATTGTTCGCTTTCTAATTTTTCATATAAGTTAAACTGATATTGGGAAAAAGGCAAAGCAAATCAGGCAGTAACACAGTTATGGAATTGGGACATTATGGAATTTGAAATAATAAAAATCTCTCCCCAAGAATGGAAGCCATTGTCTTTTTAATCTAGAGGATATTGTTTCACAATTTTTATGTAATTTTCCTCTAAGGGTACAGATCTTTTATTTTAGTTGCTGCATGCTAGGGTGGCCACCCTCCAGTGTCAGTCAAACTTCTGTCCTATAAAATCACAGTTCTTTACAAAGTAAAGAATTCTTCAATTTGTATGATGTGTTCATGGATTTAGTTAGTTGTTGGGTGAAAGATCCTTCAATCTGCTTTGGTTGTCGAGTTATTAATTTGAATCATACAAGCCCAGTTAACTGTCTTGCCATGTTTTGTTGTTCTGAACAGAGGATGTCTGCTGTGTGTAAACAATTTGGGTGCAAGTAGTAGCTTAAGGTTAATCCTGACTGAGTTGAACTATCTATGTCCTTCTGTGGTTGCAGTTCCAGTCCTAACAGCCTTCATAGTAGGGAACTTTCATCAGATTTGCTTTATGATAGTTATGATCAGGTATGTAAGCTTTGGAGTCTCAGATTTCATTTTTAAGCTTCTGTGCTGAAGGATTAAGAACCATCTTTCCATTTGACAGACTAAAGAGCAACTGGAGATTTCAATTCAGAAGCATGAAGAACTGAAAGATGAGGTTGTATTCCACCACATGATTTAATCTCTTGCTTGAAAGAAAAGAATGTTCCTTAGTTCTGTAGAGATCTGTTAGCTCCTAAAAGAATGAACATGGGCAAGGAGAAAAATTAATAAGGGGTAATTGGACCTAGATTGTCTCGTTTCAATTTAAACAGCTGAACCAGGAAAAGCTGGCTCAAAACCTGGTCTTGGCAAATTCTTCTTAATCCTGTTCTTATTTGAAGTTGCTTGTGGGCAGATCTCTCATATGGAAGAGACGTTGGATGAAAAGCAACAATTTATCTTGGAACTGCAGAAGAAATCTAAGGTAACTTTTAAGGTGTCCCAACACAATAGAATGCTGAATTGAGGATTTTGCTTTTTTTTTTTCACTCCTTTAAGTTCTTTCTGGTTTTGTCAGTTGTGGCTTACTCAGCTTGCAATATAATTAGTTGGATTTGATGTTGACTGCAGAAATTAGAGGATTCTTTGACCTCTGCAAAAAAACTAACTTCTCGACGCAAGATGCAGTTGACCAAGGTATTTTGGCCAATATTCTGTTGGTTTTTTAATTTTCAGCTACTGCTTAAGAAAATGCCTGAATTGGGGATTTTTTTTTTTTTTTTTTTTTGTAGCTTCACAAATGCTATCTTCAAATCAGAGACTACAGCAGCAAACTTAAAAGCTGTGAACAGGAACTGCAGGTTAGCTTTTTCTTTCTTTGTTATGTTGGTGATGCAGAGTTGGAGGGAGTTCTTTCTCCTGCATGCTATGGTTGTTCTTTTTGTAAGTTTCAAGCAATGATAAAGTAGGAAGGGATTGCTACCAACTCCATTTTCCCTCCACATTTACGGGGAATTTATTTTGATTTAGTTCCTAAGGCTCCTTTTTATTTCTAGCATGTGGAGAGGATGGTAAACCCAATGGGGAACATTGGTGAACTCCTTTTTGTATTTTATTTATTTAATTATTTAAATTTATTGCTAGTGCATCTACATTATTTTGTTTTGAAACGTGAAGCTTCTTGAATTTTGTAAAAGGATGTAGCATTGGATAAAGAGTACAGTCACTGCTGTTGATCACTTTTCTAAATAGCATTTATCATGATTGAAACTGTTTTACTTTTGCTGGCTATTGTTTTGTTAGATCAAAGAAGTCATCATGTGTTCAGTATGTTTAAAAAGAGTGCATATAGTGGCGTGAAAAGTACCTCTTTGGGCGTGTATGTAGTGATTCAATTCTGTATTTCTGTTTTAGCCCACATTCAGTACATCATATTAGCTAGGTAAATATTTTTAAAAAATATTGTGTACTGCAGTATTGAAAGCTACGTAAATACCAAAGAAATTTGTTCTCTGAGTTTAATGGCTGAGTGGATTTTAATTGGACTTTCAAGTTGCTTGTTCTGATTTGGTTCAGTCAAGGCTGCATTTGGACCTGAGTTTTCCCTGTTAGCTTTGGTTTTCAGTTTTCTGCAATCTATTGCCCATTCCATTTTTGAGAAAACTTTGGTGCTCTGAAGAATGGGGGGGGCTGGGCATGACTCACTTTTTTCTTAGATGCGTGGTTGCATTTATACCTTTCCTTGAGTTACAAGCGATTGGTAATTGAGACTCCATAGAGAGAACTTTTAGCATGTGAATGTATGCTTTTCTTGAGTTCGATTAAGGTACCCTTGAGATATTGATTTCACGGAATGTTGTCTTTGTTGGGACTGAATTGCTTTTCTGGATTTGGGAAATCAGGTTAATTCACAAACTGTTTAGAACTCTAGAATCTTCTGTAAGAGACAGAACAAGAAAAGATGAGTGGATGAGTAGTGTTGTAAATGAATATTCTTTTTCCCTTTGCAGTCCCTTGTTGATTCGGCATTGGCAGAAAGTGACTTTGGCAACGATACTAGCTTAAGGCGTGGAGTACTGGTCAATGGCAATGTGTGACACGTCACTGAACTGTCAATCGAGAAGCATGGTGGAATCTTGGATTAGTGTGGAGTTTTGTTTTCGGGTATGGATGTAAATCTGCATAGAGATGCTGAATTTATGGGGATTTAGATATTTGATGTATGCTCGTGGATGTTAGAATCTTGTCCCATGTCAACTGCCAGATGAGTTCTTGGTTTACCTTTGTTCTGGTTGTAGGGAAATATTCTTCTTATGACAGCTTATGGAAAGAAAAAACATTACTTCAGGCTTCAGAGAGCAGAGAGTACCTTTGCAGATTAATAATGGAGCATTATGCTTTGTAAATGAATGGTATCGACCCAATACATTTGATGGGGCCATGGTACTAGCATTCTGAAATTACCTTTTCCTCGGGGCCTATCCTCAATTTTTCTATTGTTCTTTGGAATAGAAAAAGAACGGAAATCCATTTGATAACATTAGTTAATTTTATACTCTCCAGAATAGATAAGTAGATAAGTAGATAGGGAATGGGTTTCGAATATAAATAGAAAAGTTGAAAAAATTTATTTCTTTGCTACAAGGAACAATTTCTAAATTAGGTCATTTTCATTTTTTTTCCTTTTCTTCTTCTTCCTCCTCTTATTGGGGGAGCCTTGTCATGACTTGGTGAGGTCGAGCCTTGCCTAGCCCAAATCTGGCGAAGTTGGCCAGGTGAGGCCCGGTCTCCCTAGATTTGTACAAAGCTACCTCACTTAGCCACCAACAAGGCTTGACTTTGTTTAGCCACCGCGAGGTCAACTTTGCTTGGCCATGGTGAGGGTGGCCTTGCCCAGCCATGGCAAGGCTCACCCAAGGTTGCCAACCATCGTGGAGGCCCGACCGACGATCGACTAGAGGAGGAAGAAGAAGGGAGGAAAAAAAAAAGAAAATTTGTGATAATTATTAACAAAATAAAAAGAAAAAATTCTTCATAAAAAAATTAAGTTGTACCAAGTGTCTGTTAATTTTTTATCTCAAAAATTGAAATTTTGTACAATTACCAAATACATTTAAATGTGCAAAAACTTGTCTAGGAAATAGAAATGAAAAAACTATTTATAAGCAAAAATGATTCCCGATAGCAAAAATAATATCAAACGCATCCTTAGTATAAAAGATTTAATTCTTAAGTTTATGAATTTTGTGATGCCCCGGTCATTAGCATAATGACTGATAAAAGAACTTATCTCCTAAATTACTCATTGTCACTATGACCTTTCTTGCTTCTGAATATGGTGACGAGTATGTACTTCTCCCTATTCCTGGTACCATTGTGGGACCTTGCCTGATATTTTGTACAACCGTGTCTGGTTCATAATTATTAATCTAAGGCGGTCCTTGTTTTCACGGCTTAAAATGGGGAAAATTTTCCGGTTTTACTCTGTTAAGCACAAGAAGAAATGCATGCGGTGCATCCAAGCTATGCGCATAGCTTGTTTTCACGAATCACGATCAGCCAAATAAGAGATTCATGAGGAAAGGATGATGTAAAACTGCAGCAAATGCTAATACTCCACTTATTTTAGGTTTCCTAGACTCTCCAAATTTTGACTTAAATGATGCAATTTTAGATGGACTTTGTCTTCACAGAGCGAAAAATCAACGAGGCTCCTACAATTCAATGACATGCAACGAAATGAACCAACTAAATAGATTTCTTGACATACGTGACTGCCTTCCCTGTTGGTACCCCAAATCCAATCTTTACCACGAGGCTTGGAAAAGTTCAGGTTTTCCCGAGTCTGTTTACAGCTAACTTCAATTGCCAGCAGATCTCAGTGATTGGAATGGCTATTGACTGAAAGGTAAACCTGACTCACAATTGGAAATTGGCGTTTAGTTACATTGAACTTGAAGCCCGACCAGATTATACTAATCCTCAGAGCCACAGACGCTTGGATCCTGGTCCTGGAGATAAAGCAGTGAAGAGCACCAAAATTGGTAAACTTCCACTTAAGGAAGGTGCTTCCAAAATATAGACATTTCAATTTCCAAGATTACAATTTTTAATGAAGTCATTCAATGCCAAATCTCACAGGGTATTTAAGGTGCTCAGATATTCCTCGTTCTTATTAAGAAACAATAATCTGATGATACCGTCTCTTGCTATCTTGGAACGTCAGAAACTAATATAAATGGAAGACAAGAAGCATATGATTTGGGGCGTTCTACATTCCGCAATCCATTTGGGGCGTTCTACATTCCTGAATCTGTGGATTGCGAGGCAGACGATGGAGCTTGGGCCCATTAGGACTTATTCAAATGCACATAGCATTCACAGTGGCAGTAGGAATCGAGAAGATGATGAAGAAGCTCTCAAATGGGCTGCTCTTGAGCGTCTGCCAACATACCAGAGAGTGCAGAAAGCGGTTCTGCATGGAGTTACGGGAGATCTTAAAGAAACAGACCTCAAGAAACTCGGGTTTGAGGAGAGGCAAGGTCTACTGGATATGTTTCTGAAGAGTGGTGATACCAACGAAGAATTTCTGCAGAAGCTCAAGAACAGGATAGACAGGTTAGGTGTACTAGTATTAGAAGAATGAGATGATGCTAATTCATGCCTTTATCAAGATGATTCATTTTGCGAGAAGTTTATATAGATGATATTGCAAGTCGAAAAAGTCATATGCAAATTCCCGCCTTATCTGTATTTCAAGTATATACGTTTTATTTATATTTTTTGAAGAACAGGGTTTGTCTCATATTACCTACGATTGAGGTTCGATTCCAGAATCTCAATGTTGAGGCAGAAGCTTATGTGGGTGATAGAGCTTTACCAACAGTATTCAATTCCTTTGTCAACTGGCTAGAGGTACTCCTTTAGAACTGGAACGAAAATTCAATTATGAGTTTTTTTCTCTTGTTCTTTTGGTGTTGTCATTCTTGAGGCTTTCATAGTGATTGTCTGCTCTGTCGTAAAGGATGTAGGAAATTATCTTCATCTCCTTCCAAGTCATAAGAGAAGGTTTTCTGTTCTTCGTAACGTCAGTGGTATTTTAGGACCTGGAAGGTACCTTATTTTGATTAATCATTTAGCCAACTTTCTTCACTTTTGTTAATCCTGTCGGGTCCATAAATATTAAGATTGCGCACTTCTTAAATTGTTTGCAGAATGACCTTGCTGCTGGGACCACCTGGCTCAGGCAAAACCACCTTACTCAAAGCTTTGATGGGAAAGCTAGATCCGGAACTGAACGTATGACAACCTTCTTCCAGAATTTTTCTTCCAGAACATTATAGTTCCTATGGCATTTGGTATTTGCATTAGTCTTCAATCATCTCATATTTTCCTTGTCAATTATAGTTTTCAGGAGAAGTTACATACAACGGGCACAAAATGCACGAGTTCGTGCCAGAAAGGACGGCTGCTTACATTAGCCAGTACGACATCCACATTCCCCAGATGACTGTTAGAGAAACATTGGCCTTCTCTGCAAAATGTCAAGGAGTTGGTTCTAGCTACGGTAAGTTAAAATTTGCAAATAATAGAGCTGTTAGACACGCAGAATTGGCATCTTCATGACTTCTACCAAATCCACGACCTGCAGATATGCTTACAGAACTTCTAAGAAGGGAGAAGTTATTGAAAATTAAGCCAGATCCTTATATCGATGCTCTGATGAAGGTAGATATATCTTACTTGACTTGGAGACATTATCCTTCTGTTTTTCCTTATATTCTCATGATGAGAATGTATTGTTGCACAGGCATCAGTTTTGAAGGAACACAAGGAAGACACGGCTACTGATTATGTTCTTAGGGTAAGATAAACCTTTTTAGAGCTATTTAGATCTTAGATTTCACACATTGCACTGATCCAAGCACTGTTTTCTCCCAGATTTTAGGACTTGAAGTTTGCGCTGATACTATGATAGGAGATGCAATGATAAGGGGCATTTCTGGAGGACAAAAGAAACGTGTTACTACTGGTAAAGAACCGCATGGATGTAATTCTCTTATAAGATGGCTAAGTTTGGTGCGCTTTGGTTTCCTATTTACACTTCTTCTTTTCTGATTTAATTGGTTCAGGGGAAATGCTGGTTGGTCCTGTGAATGTGCTTTTCATGGACAATATATCAACTGGTCTCGACAGTTCGACCACCTTTCAGATAGTAAATTCTATCGGGCAATCCATTAACATATTTAGCAAGACTGCTCTCATCTCCCTTCTCCAGCCACCTCCGGAAACTTATGAGCTCTTCGATGACGTTATACTCCTTGCGGAAGGACAAATTGTGTACCAAGGCCCGCGTGAATGCATTCTCGAATTTTTTGAATCTATGGGCTTCAAATGTCCTGACAGGAAAGGCGTTGCTGACTATCTACAGGAAGTACGTGTGATTTAATGACATAAGTTTCATTTATGTGGTATTGCTAGCTTAGTTCCTTTATTATTTTGGAAGGCAATTTGGCAAACTTTTCCATTTGTCAGCCACTCACTTCATTTTTGAAAACATTTCTAGGAGGAATAGTAAAATTTCTGAGCTAACATGAATTCCACGGTGGAGCGTTTGGTATTCTATTATCCAAGCAATACATGAGTTTAAGTTGCATGATCTGCTTTCTGTCGGCTCTCTAGTATTCTTCTCCAAGTGACGAACTGCCCCTGGACAAGCAAATTATGCCTGCCTAACTTTTGCTTCAACTGTGATTAAAAAGGTGACTTCAAGAAAGGATCAGAGGCAGTACTGGGTCAAAGAAGAATCGCTTTATCGTTATATTCCAGTTGCTGAGTTTGTTGAGGCCTTCAAGTCATTTCATGTGGGAAGAGCTAATGAAGAGGAGCTGAGGATCCCATTTGATAGGTCAAAGAATCATGCTGCAGCTTTGACGAAATCTAAGTATGGTGCTAGCAAGTGGGAACTATTTAAAGCCTGCCTGTCGAGGGAAGCAACTCTAATGAAGAGGGATGCCAAATTACACATATTCAAGATAGTTCAAGTAAGTGAAGTTTATTTTTATAGGCTTTTTATGAACTCCAAAATTTTTGACCTCATCTAACTGGCATGTCAGATTTGGATCTGTTCAATCATTCTGGCAATGGTATTTGGACAAGCTAGAAAGCAGCATCATTCAGTGGAAGACGGAGCGGTGCAGCTCGGTGCACTCTATTTCTTGATCCACTTGCTATTATTCGCTGGATTTTTCGAGCTTCCAAACACGATTGATAAGCTTCCTGTGTTCTACAAGCAAAGGGATCTCCATTTTTATCCTTCATGGGCATTCTCATTGCCGTCATCCATCCTCTGTTTGCCTTTATCCTTCATAGAAGTCGCTCTTCTGGTTTGCACAACTTATTTTGTAATAGGTTTTGATCGTAGTGTCACAAGGCGAGTTTCATCACCCAATTTGTGCAAAACATTTCTCATTCATGTAATCTTTAGTATTGGTGGATTGCTTCCATTGACTCATTGATTTATTGTTCAGGTTGCTAAAGCAATACTTGGCACTTGTGTTAAGTGGACAAATGTCATACGCACTGTTTCGATGCACAGCCACGCTGAGCCGGGACCATATCATTGCAAACACTGTTGGAAGCTTCGTACTGGTTTGGGTTCTAACATTTGGTGGGTTTGTCTTATCAAAAGGTATGGCCTTTATCATTAAAAGATAGAGAGTACTGGTTTTATTTGCCTCGGAAGTCCTATGACCCTGGTCTTCTTTTCAGCAAGAATGAAGAAGTGGCTGATATGGGGCTTCTGGACATCTCCGCTAATGTACACGCAAGCTGCCATCTCAGTAAATGAATTTCTTGGTGAATCTTGGAGTCATGTACGCCATCAATTGTTGTTATTGTAATAATATGCTGTTTCTCCTGTAAATTTTTTTGGAAAGTGTATAATTGATCTATGAAATCCATATAGGTCCTCGAAGGAACACAAGAGACTCTGGGAATAGCTCTATTGAGATTACGAGGCTTGTTCACGGATCCAAGTTGGTATTGGATCAGCCTTGGTGCATTGATTGGCTTCATCGTTCTGTTAAATGTCATCAGCACTCGCACTTTCTTATCTCAATCGTAAGCTAAAATCATTAGGAACTGAGCTGCTGATTTCATCGAGGGTTCCCACAATTGATAATTCTAAGCACACTGAACTTTTGCTGCAGAGTATGGGAAATCACAAGCCATTTTTATGACAGAAGAAGTCTTGAACGAAAAACACAAGACTAGAGAAGATGGAGGAGGCAGAAAAAGAACGTTTCTCCCGTTTACTCCGTTGTCCATGACCTTTGAGAATGTCACATATTCTGTTGATATGCCAGAGGTACTCATGCTTTTGTGTTAAAAAGTCCAACCCAAAAGCTTAAGCTAATAGGTGTAGGGAGACCACATGAATATGAAGAGTATTTAGGACTCATTGTGAATCAATGTGGGATGATATTTCAACACTCCCTCTCATGTGCAAGTGGAATTACGAGCTGCACGTGGAATTTTGACTATGCAGATTCATATGGAATTTTTTTTACCACGCACCTTCACGTAAGGGATAGCTGGCTCTGATGCCATGTTAGAAAGTTCAACTCAAAAGCTTAAGTTAATAGGTGGAGGGAGATCACATAAATATAAAGAGCATTTAGGACCCATTGTCAATCGATGAGGGATGATATTTCAACATTTTGTTTGGGACTCAGTGACTTGTGGACAAGACTTGTTGGTCACAAATTCAATGGTTATCCATAAAATTTGAACTTGCAGGGATTCCAAGATTCTCAGCAGAATCGGTTAATGCTTCTGAATGGAGTTAGTGGAGCTTTCAGACCAGGAGTTCTGACGGCACTCATGGGAGTTAGTGGTGCTGGAAAGACTACATTACTCGATGTATTGGCTGGAAGGAAGACCGGTGGATACATAGAAGGAAACATCACCATATCGGGTCACCAAAAGGAGCAGGAAACTTTCGGTCGGATCTCTGGGTACTGCGAACAGGAAGACATACATTCTCCTTTTGTTACTGTGTACGAGTCCCTTCTCTATTCAGCATGGCTCCGATTGCCTCAAGAGACTGACTCAAAGACACGAGAGGTGCATTTAATTCTGCGTGTTTAGCTGCATAATCTCATGAGCTTTTGGTTGATGGTAATAACTGCTGTATATGTGTGAACAATGCAGCTTTTCATAGAGGAGGTGATGGACTTAATTGAGCTGATGCCTCTAAGAAATGCTCTCGTTGGAGTTTCGAATCTTAATGGACTTTCAGTGGAGCAACGGAAAAGGTTAACCATTGCGGTTGAGCTTGTTGCCAACCCATCGATAATTTTCATGGATGAGCCAACTTCAGGCCTTGATGCCCGAGCAGCGGCCATTGTGATGAGAACCATAAGAAGCACCGCTGATACAGGAAGGACAGTAGTGTGCACAATTCATCAGCCAAGTCTTGACATATTTGAATCCTTTGATGAGGTAACATCAGCGACACTAGACATGCTTTCTTTAAGTACATCTTTTGGCAAGGAACATAACTTTGGCTTTTTGAACTAACTGCAGTTGATCCTATTGACCCGGGGTGGAAGAGAAATATACACAGGTCCTTTGGGACCGCAATGTCGTACACTGATAACCTATTTCGAGGTGGACATCTGCATTAAATAAATCCTACTTATATATGCAGTTAATATCATTTTTATATACCTCATAATCACATTGGCCGACTCATTTTTGTCCAAATTGGTGGTTTTTGAAGAGCATACCTGGAGTTGTAAGAATAGGAGACGATACTAATCCTGCAGACTGGGTGATGGAAGTCACTGCGAGGGCACAAGAAGAGATCTTGGGTGTAAGTTTTGCAGATGAGTACAAGAGATCAGAACTTTATAGGTATCAATAAATAAATAAAATCTTCTCTTATTTCTTTATAAGGAGAGGAACAGTGGACAGGATTTTCATTAAAATATCTCACGTCAAGGACTTATGGTGCAGGAGAAATGAAGCTTTAATTGGGGAATTGAGCGTGCCTTCTCTCTATTCACATCCCCTTAGTTTTCCCTCAAAGTACTCACAATCCTTCCTATGTCAGTTCAAAGCTTGCTTATGGAAACAGCACAAATCCTACTGGCGGAATGTGCCGTATACAGCAGCACGGTTTCTTTTCACTGTGTCAGCGGCCTTGGTATTTGGCTTTCTATTCTGGGATCTCGGTTCCAAAAGGTATGATACATAAAAAGAAACCCAAGTCATCTCTCATCATGTTATTGTTTATTGAGCAATCATGAATGAGATTCATCACGCAGGAGCTCGAGAGAGGATATATTTAACGGAGTGGGAGCTATGTTCTCTACACTCATATTTGTCGGAACACAAAGTGTTTCTCTGGCTCGTCCAGTAATAGTGACTGAAAGACTTGTGTACTATCGAGAGCGTGCGGCTGGAATGTACTCTGCTTTTCCTTATGCGATGGCACAGGTGATTAAGTATGTTTATTGATTCATAGAAACCAACATAGTAGGAGACTAAGTCATAGAGCCGAGTGGCTTCAATTCATAACAGGCGTATGATGTTATGAGCCAGTTAAGGACAGCAGAATGAGCTTTAGGCATGAGTACTCTGAATATGATCCTTACTTTACAGTGTTCGCGAATGATCCTTACTGATTTTCAGGTTGCAATTGAGATTCCATATACGATAGTTCAGGCTGTTATTTATGGGACCATAATATTCGCGATGATGGGATATGAATGGACGGCTACGAGGTTCTTTTTAAACCTGTTCTTCTCGTTCATCTCCATCTTGTACTTTGTGTACTTTGGGATGATGATCATAGCAGTTAGTCCTAACCAAGTGATCGCCACGATATCCTCTGGCATGCTCTACTCAATATGGACTCTCTTCTCAGGCATGGTGATTCCCAGGACGGTAAAGTTTCACCCATTCGCCTTCGCACCCTGCTTTGTAGATTTGATTTTGACGAGGATCACACTGGTTAATTCTACCTTAATGGTCTTTCTTCCTGTTGCAGAGAATTTCTGGGTGGTTAAGGTGGTATGCATGGATATGCCCGGTCTCTTGGAGTATGTACGGCATGGTCACTGCACAATATGGTGATATGCATAACAAGTTTGACTCAGGGGAGATGGTTGCGGAGTATATTAGGGATTATTTCGGCTTCAGATACGACTTCTTGTGGGTGGTATCAGTCGTATTGATTGGATTTGTACTGCTCTTTCTTAGTGTATATGTCTATGCTATGAAGGCTTTGAACTTTCAGAAGAGATAGGCAAAGTCGAAAAGTCTAATGAAGTTCTGAAAACACATTTGAAATAAATTTGATTCCCGACATTTGCTTTGTGTTATTCATCCGGTCGTCATGCTAATTTAATCAACTTTGTGTCGACCGGCTTGTGGATCTATGCGTTTGCTTGATTTCTTGAGCACATATCAGTAGGAAACTGCCGGCACTGATTTTGTTCCAATTTCTGACCACTCTTCAGACAACATTTTTATGACAAGCACAACATGAACTAGTTTTCCTCAAAGATGACCATATAAAGATTCAGCAACGCAACGTGACCGATCGATCCACTCCAGTGACGGTCGCAAAGCAAACTTAATGCGCTGATTGCCTTACTACGCGAAGGTGGGGGAGCAAGAACGAGAATTCATCTTAAGGCTTTCGGCACCCGCTGCACACCGATCTCCACTTACCCACTTAGTGCACACATGAATAGTCTGCGTATCTAGTTCTAATGCGTCTTCGCTTAGTTTAGTAGAGAAAATTCACCGTGCCTGCACGATTGTAGTCTATTTAGGAAGGGGTTTTCCATAACCTCTCGAGGGACGTCGGTGGCATGTTGGCTACTCGACATTTACTCGTTAGTAGCTGAGGCAAGGTTAGGGTTTTCGAAGGCATTTTCAGATGAAGTTGAGCGAGGGCAAAAGAGGGCAAAGGTTGAAGGGAAAAAAAAAATCTATTTACATTCCGAAAATATAGCATTCGAAAATATCTCTAAATTTGACTTAGACTAAACACTTTTAGAGAGTTTCAGAGATGCAACTGCATCTTTCCAAAGCAACTCTAAAATGTGATCAATTGCATTTACCGAATGGGTTTTGGGGGCCCCAGAGGACTTGGGAAACGCGTACTTTTTTTTTTTTTTGGAAACATGGGAAACGCATACTGAGGGAGCTAATCTTTACGTGGGAACCGCATTTAGTAGGTGAACTGTAAAATGGAAATAACAAAACTTATACTCGGTCACGACAAAGTACAATCTTATTTGAAACAGTAAAATTATTAGGTGAATGTACCGCACCCGTGGACGAGCACTCGGTCGAAATACATAATAAGAGAGGAGATAAATAGGGGGTCCGGAAAAATTGAAAATCAACAACTCATACCTTGATGCCATATGAAACTTTGTAAGACTGTTTTCAATTGCTTTAAAATTTTAGGTATGTTTATTTCAGTGAAAACTTTACGACATAGGAAAGTACTTTCCAAAAAATCATTTTTTCGAAAAGGATATAGTTTTTTTATTTTTTTTATTTTGTGATATGTGTTCGAAAACGCTTTTTAGTATTTGAATCTCATTTGGAAAGTGATTTCAATCTCATAATTTTATTTCATGGCATAGAAAAAATCAAAATTTTAATTTTTTTTTCCTTTTTCCTTCCCCTACGCTAGTCATCTGGCCTCGGCAATAGCCAGTTACCAACCATAACATGGGTCGGTGAGCTTGAGTCTCGCCGAATGTTGACAAGGCCTTGGCTTCGCTTGTGGCTGATTCATTATGGCTAGCAATTGGTTGAAGAAGAAGAAGAAAATGAAAATGAAAAAAAAAAAGTAAAAAACATTAAAGTATTCAAGATGATCACTTTTGGAAAGTGTTTTCACTTTCTTAAATTATGTAATACTAATACGGACATGCGACACATGATGTGATACGACACATGTCATTTATAAAAAAAAATAGATAATTTCAACACGTTATAACACATTATATATTAAATATATATTTGTATATATAAATGTCATAATAATAATAATAATAATAATAATAATAATAATAATAATAATAATAATAATAATAATAATAATAATAATAATAATAATAAAATTAATTTATATTAAAAATATCAATCCAACATTTGTTACTATTATTCATTGTTTTAATTTGGCAGAGATTAAACAAGAACTTAAAAATTGCAAGAGCAGATTTCTACCAACATGGAATTAAATCTAGTTTTCCATATATAAAACTTCAACAACATATTCGAGTGCTTCAAACCATAAAATGCAACCCCCCACCCCCCTCCCAAAAAAAAAAAAAAAAAAAAACCACAAATTTCCAAATTGTGAGATAATAAAAGGTGTCAATTTGTGGTGGGGTCATTTCCTTTTCAGCTTTCTGTCTTTCTTCTTTCTTTTTTTGTTTGTCGCAAATTTTCCCATTGCCATCCAACTTATTGAAGAATCCTCCTCATATCAAGAAAAACTTTGGGGACTAATCATAAAATTTTTTCCTCAGCTCCCATTGGACAATGATGCCAATCAGTTTATATGATGGGAGATAGATTCAGTGGTGTGTGTTCATGTGGGAGTGGGGTCATGCAATTGATCGATGGGAGAAAGCACCGTGGATCGGGCAGAAAAGGGAAAATGATGTGTTGTGTGGATTATGGTTTACGCTTATGTCTCATTTATTTATAAGGACATCGCCCCATCTAATATTCCCACCAAACTTGAACTTAAGCACGTAGGTTTTACGTGTAAAAGGGCATCTTTTGCCCCCCCTCACATAGTCCCACCTAAAAGTGGTGATTAAAACCAAATATGTTCTACTCCATGTCGTGGCCCACCATTTATATCATAATGGAATCAATTGGTTAATAATTTCGAGGGAATAGAGCATACATCATTGATGGGTATAGGATGTATTATACAAGTGGAAGCATCCGTCTTTGATTGAGAATTATAATCAACCCGATCTCTCAAATCGACGATGCATGAGATCGCTCGTGCAAAGTTTTCTTTCCGCTGAAGGTGTATGCTATACTTATTTGTAATTTTGAATAGTGAAAAGCAGTCTGAAAAGTAGATCGGTAGTAGATCGGTCAATCATCTTTCTTTCTTTTCTTTTAAGATTAATACCATTAAAAATCACAATTCATATATCCATGACATATTTACCTAGTTTTTTTTCTTACAAAAATTTCCAAACCGATATCTCTGACCCAAATCTATCATTCCTTAACATTATGTCCAATCCCCCATTAAAATGCTGACGCATCAATACATAAAGACTTTCCATGTTAGATCTGTTTCATATTTATCTGCCGCATGTATTAATATAAGGGCATTTCAACTGGATGTTGAAGGGAATGCGAGATCTAGATTAGTAATTCCAATGGGGGAGATGATTTACTTCAAGCCAAAGTCGCTCCAATATATCAATCGTTCCCTTCAAATTCAAAAGGGGTAATTCCCATGAAGCAAATGCATTCTACAAAGGGGGAAGAAAAGACTTAAGCATGAAGAAGAAGCAAAAAACGAGAGCGTGGTGCTTTGGCTACAAGGAGATGCTTTCGGTGCGCCAAACTCAATGCTTTTTTCTTTCGGGAGCGTGCCTTCCCCCAAAGAAGCACGTTCCCCAATGAGATCCCCCCCACAGCCTAAAAGCTTGACCGGCTCTCTCCTGTCCATTTCTCAAGAAGTTTGATTCTCTGCTAAGCTAAGCTTTTTACCAATCGAAAGTGAAAAAAGTAAAACATAAACATCAGATAAAACAAGAGATAATCGACGTACGTAGTTGAGTCAAAAGTCGTCCCCCCATTTCATAAGGCGATGAAAAGGGGGACCCGATGCCCGGACAGGGTGTTCCACATATCTCTCTCTCTCTCCCATCTCTCCCAAAAAAAATTATTTTTGAGAAAAAAAAACCTAAATTAGATCTATTATGACACTTGGACTCCAATTTTTTTTTTTTTATATCATCAAAAATTCTAAATTTATACCTATATAACATATTTATTCTACGCAAAGATTCCGTCAATAAACACCATTAGAAATTTGCTTACATCATGACATCCACATGGCTAAAGTTAAGTAAAAAAGGAAGTTGTTTTGGCTAAAAAAATCATATGAAGAGTACATGTGTATAAATTTTGATTTTTTTATGTCAAAATAAAAAGTTTACGATAAATGTGTCAAAATTATATATATAAGGTTTGGGATCCATCAATGAACATCGTTAAATATTTGCGTAGGTCATGATGTTCACATGGCTTAAATTAAATAAAAGCGAAGTTGTTTTGGCTAAAAAAAACCTTGTGAAGGGTAAATGAGTTACATAGATATAAATTTAGAGTTTTTGTGTTGAAAAAAAAAAAATCCAGAGTAAACTTGTCAAAATAGGCATACTTTGGGATTTTCACGTCACCAAAAAAAAAAAGGACAAATCTGTCATAATAGGTGTGATTTGGGATTTTTGGTAGATTTTTTCTATTGTTTTTTCACCCCTTTTTTTCTATTTAAGTCCCTATATTCTTATATTATCTCATCATTTTCACAAGTTTTCTAATCAAACCCGTTCGACATTTTATACTAAATTCAACTAACATGACCACCAAGGTATAATGCTGATAAAATATTTGGATATGCCCATGAGTGTGTATAGTTAAATAAGAGGATGATGTGGATAAAATTTAGTCAATGTATATCCCGACGTGGACGTTCGAATGTGAAAATTTTTATCCACGTCACATCACAACATTTCCGACGGCCATGTAAATTGGGATTTGAGTGGATTTAGGGTCAAAGGGACTTGATTAAAAAGTTGCAAGATAAAATGATCTCATTTATACAAATTAAAAAAGTAAATGAATTCGCCTAGAAAGTGTAAAAATTATACATGGACAAAAAGAAGTCTAATCATTTCCAAAAAACAAAACCTTATTTAGTGTCGGACGGCTAATTGGCCTGCCTTGTTCTCTTCTCCCATTTTTTTACAAATAAACAAAATGGCCTGGCCAGCTTTGAACCATTCCTTTTATTTTATAGCATTAAGAAGGTTGCCCAGTTGAGTTGTCACCACCAAGCAAGTGAGCGCAATAGCGTCCAAATCTGATACGCTTCCAATACATTAAATTATCCTTAATCAAAAAGCATTTGCCAATTGGCCGACCTAATACGCAGGTCCAGCGGGGAAAAATCAGATAAATCCAAGAACTTGGCATTTTTAGGTGAGTACAAAACACAAGATTGGCAATATTAGGTGAAATTATTTCAACAACCCAGTTGGTCAAAATGCCCCAAATTAAATTAAAATAAGGACAAAAATAAACACATGAAGAGAAGAAAATCCCTGAGGTTAGAGAAGAGAGATAGTACTACATTGATATATGAGGTGACGATGATAAAGAAAAGAATTTAAATAAAACCAACTACAAACGCATCAAAGTGTTCACTGGTCGATTCCAATTAAGGTCATGGAACTTTCCCTTCCCAGTGAACTTCCCAACTTGCCTTCCCCTCCCTTCTAAGAATCAATTCACAATTCCCACCAGGCAAAAAGGAAAAAAAATTGAAAAACCCCCCTTGCAGATTTCAAGAACAGAGAAGAAATTTGGACCCAAAAAAAATTAAATTGACCCTTCTATCAGATTGAAATGGAAATGGAAATGGAAATGGATGGACACTTGAGAATCTGTTATTTACTCACCCTGTGCACGTTTCTGAGGAAAAGACCCAACTCAATAAATCGCAAGAATGTGTTTTAAAGCTTTGAGCTTTAAGGCGTGATGCCGATGGGCGGCGTCCTCGACTCCGTGGGTGGGGTCTGGCCGTCCGATCCTTTCGACGGGTCATCCGAGGACTGCCTTAGCCCATCGTCCGTCTCGCTCCGGTTCATCTCCTCCATCATCCGGACCACCTCCACCATGGGCGGTCTCTGGTCGGGCGCAACCGCAACGCAGGACATGGCGATCTGCAGCAGCTGCACCATCTCCTCCTCGATGTTCTGGTACCTCATGAGCTCCACGTCGAAGACCTCAGCCGTCCACTCCTCGCGCACGACCGACTGGACCCACCTGGGCAGGTCGATGCCCTCCTCCCCAAGGGAGGCCTGATTGGGTGCTTTGCCCGTCAACAGCTCCAGCAACAAGACCCCGAAGCTGTACACGTCGGATTGGAACGTGACCCTCCGGGTCTCCACAACCTCAGGGGCCCGGTAACCGGCAACCCGATTGGGCGGGGTTGCGGTGCCAAACAGAGGGTTCAGTCCAAAATCTGAGACGCAGGCATTGTGGTCGGGCCGGAGCAAGACATTGGAGGACTTGACGTTGCCATGGACCACCTTGCCAGCCGCGTGAAGGTGTGCTAGGCCTCTTCCCGTGGCAATTGCAATCTTAAGCCGGTTCTCCCAGTCCAGTGGAGTACGCCCTGATCCTCTACTGCCTGCAATGCAATGTCACGCGATGCAAACGCAAGAAGATTATTAGTAGGAGTTTCCTGATTTTACCATGCTTAGCAATTTTCATGGCCCCAGTAAACATTCCAATCAAGCTTCACAATATAAGGATCTTTTCAATGTGTTTAGCATCACATCTCTGATAGAACGGAGAATAATTCCAAGAATTACAACCAAATTGGACTCAGAAAATTTACTTTCATTCAATTCAAACACTTCTTAGCATATCTGCTGTAAACTTTAACCGATGCAACAAGAAGATTCTCTGGCAAATACCATTTTTGTGCAATGCCAAGCTCAAAGTCAGTTTTCCCCACGACCACCTCCTCTGTTTTGGGCAGTTCAAAGAAAATAATTGAGGCAGGGACAAATGGGTAAAAAAATGAGGCCTCTGGCAATGTGGGATTTGAGGGTGAGGGAGAAAGGGTAAAGGAGACGACACTTCTCTATCAAGGCCCCCAAAAGAGAAAGGAGGATAGGAGAGCATGTGGCCTTTCATCATCTAAGGCGCACAGAAAAAGTTAGCCAAAGAAAAAAAGGAGGGTGTCGGTGACACCTCACAGCATCATTAGAGCTCATGTTGCTGTGTCAGTGGCACCTCAGTAATTTCCCAGCAGGACACCAACCCCACGCCCTAACGTGCGCCGGGGCGCGTAGTCTTCACACAAAGAATGTTTGCCCAGCAAAAGAAAGGATTTTTTTTTGGGTTTTAGCAGAGCATCTGTTCTTCCTTCTTGCCAATGCAGATCGTCCATGGCTACTTCTACGGTGCAGATTCGCCACCCCCTAAAGCTAGCTTAATTACAGTAATGCCCTCCGAGGCATTAAACGACCCCGACATCCACAACGACTACGGACCTACGGTTATGTTAAGCTTAAAGAGAAAAAACGATTTTCAGACAATGAATGCTGAAGAACTACTCCGTGATGGTCCCCGAATAAAACAGCTCAGGCCATCGGCAGGGTCAAATCACGACGCTAGATACCAAACCGGTCGCTGTCCAGGAAAATGATGCGGAATTTTCACAGCCAAAAGAGAAAAAAGAAACGGCCCCTAAAGACAATTACTAACTGCCCGGAAGAGAAAGATCTCGAATTCTCCGCATTTCCCGCATTTCCATGTCCAATTCTCATGCCGGATCGAACTCGGGATCGAAATTCAGAGTTCCAGTTGCAAGAAAGGTTGAAACTCTATTTGAGAGCAAGAATGCACAAGAACAAGAAAGAGGATTTACCGTGGAGCAGAGCAGACAAGCTACCGGCGGCCATGTAGTCATAGACCAGCAGCTTCTCGTCCTTGGAGTAGTAGAAGGCTCTGAGGGGGACCACATTCTCGTGCTTCACCTTCCCCAGCACCTCCATCGTCCCCTCGAACTCCTTCTTGCTCGCCGCCACGTCCTTCAGCCTCTTCACCACCACCGTCGTGCCTTCCTCCAGCACCGCCTTGTACGACGTCCCCACGCTGCCCTTCCCCAGCACCTCCGCCGACGCCCGCAGCAGGTCCTCCAGGTCGAAGCTGTAGACCCCGCCTTCCAAGAACACCAGCTTGTTCCTCTCCGCCTCCACCGAGCCCCCGTGATGTCGTCCTTGGACGACGACGTCCCGGCCTCTGCGGCCGCCGCCCTCGGCGGTCCCGCCGCCCCCACGTGCTTCGGGGCTTCGGCGACCGCTGGCGCCCGCGCCGGCGGATGCACAGCACCAGGAGGAACAGAATCAAGAATGCGGCTAGGGCGCAGCCGACTGCAATCGCGACGATTGCGCCGGTGGAGAGCTTCTTCTTGGACTTCTTGGGAGGGGGTTCGGCGAAGGCGGGTTCGGCGGCGGAGCAGGAGGGGGAAGAAGGGGCGGCTGCAGGCCTGGAGGGGACCGCCGCAGAGGGCGAGGTTGCCGGCGAAGGCGGACGCGTCGAACCTCGCGAGGGAGTCCGGGATCGAGCCGTTGAGGTGGTTGTTGGAGACGTTGAAGTCGGTGAGGCCGCCGGCGCTGATGCTGGGGAGACTGCCGGAGAATTGGTTGTTCTGGAGGAAGAGGCGCGTCAGGCGGGTCAAATCGTTGACCCCGAAGGGGATTTGCCCCGAGAAGTTGTTGGAGGAGAGGTCGAGCCGGATTAGCCGAGTCAGCTGAGTCAGGCCCGGCGGGAAACCGCCGGAGAAGTTATTGCCCTGGAGGTAGAGGCTGCGCAGGAGGGTCAGGTTGGAGAAGTCCGAGGGGACGGAGCCGGAGAGCCGGTTGGACCGGAGGCTGAGGACCTGGAGCTGGGACAGCCCGCCGATGGTGCCCGGCGGGACGGGCCCGACGAGGCCGACGGCGGGGAGGCGGAGCTCGACGACGGACGAGTTGGTCTTGTCGCACGTGACTCCGACCCAGCCGCAGGCGGAGGCGTTGGCGGAGGTGTTCCACCGGAGGCGGTTGGCGTGCGGGACCTGCTGGATGAAGCGGACGAGAGCCTGCCTCTCCTGGGCGGGCGGCTCCGACCCGACCCAGGAGCTCAGCGCCGCCGCGACCGCCAGGAAGAAGACGAAGAGGGTCGACCCGGATGTCAGCGACCCCGCCATTGCAGACAGAGAGAGAGAGAAAGAGAGAGAGAGAGAGTGGAAAAACGAGGGAGGGTTTCAGCGCGCTTCGAGCCTGCGGATGCGGTCGAGAAGCCGAGGAGGCGCTCCGTGGTCGGAAGCCATGGAGGACAGGGCAGAGAGGGAGAAAATGTAGAGAGAGAAAACAGGGGCTAAGAAGTGAGAAGGGGGGGGAGGGGGAGGAGAAATGTAGAGAGAGAAAACAGGGGTTGGGAAGTGAGAGGAGGGGAGTGTGCAACTTTTGAAAGGGAGAGAGAGAGAGAGAATCACGAGGACAAAAGTGAAGTAAAGAAGGATGGAAAACGAAGCTGAGAGAAAAACAGCGAGGAGCTGCAGCAAGGAGCAGGTCCTTAGCTGGCAATTGTGCAACTTTTCCTTCCTCCCTTTGACCTTTTTCCCCCTTCCCTAATTTACCCAAACACTCACACCCAAAAAAATTTGCCAAAAAAAAAAAAAAAAAAGAAGCAGCAAGGCAGCGTATGTCGCGCGGATTATGGGGATTCGTACGTTGGTGTCCTGCTCTCCACTCGCGCATGTCGTGGTCGAAAAACAATTTCTTTTTGAGGTAGATTGGCCACCTTTATTTTATTTTTTTTGGGTAATAAATAACCCAGGGAAACCAAAAAGTACCCGCCACGTATTTCAAGAAAATAACATAGTTTTTTTAGATAGATAAGAAATCATGTGCCGTGAGAGTTTAACCCGAAAAGAAGGAAAATTTAAATGAGTTACATGGGCCAACGAGATAATGACCGTGGCCCAAGGGTGAAACGTCATTGGGATACTCTCGTGCATGACTGGGTTGAGACACGAATTATGAGCTTTTTTTTTTATAAGATTGGACGGCTAAAAGCGTGTTCCAATCGACTATTTATAACTTGGAAAGAAATCGACGAAAATCCTGAACATGCTCACTGTAGTATATTTGCCTTAAGGGAAGGGATTTGCTTCCCTTTCTCCAATGCAATGTTATTCATATGTGACAATCTACATGATCTTTCGTCTCTTCCTTCGTCATCACGACTCCAATCCATATCTGGTTGGGTAATTATAATCATGAACTAAACTTCTTTACTTTGGTTTTTATCAATGGTCATCACCTTGGCAAACAAATCAACGAATTCTGAGGTGGCTTGTGGTCAAGAGCAAAAGCCCTCTTCAACCTTATTCAATTGTTTAAGGTGAGTGGGCATCCTTTTTTCAGGTCTTTGAGTCTACCTGTCTATCTTTCCCTAATTTTTCTTTTACTGTGAATTATAAGTTCATAATCAAGTAACACATATATCCTCAGTTAGGATTCTATTAAAATTCGTGTAAAAAAATATTATGTGGATCTGACATGACATTAGTAATGTTTATCAAAGATTAGTGATGTTGATAAGGTGCCACATGAGCACCAAATCAGAAAAACACAAGGAAAAACTAAAAGGGAAAATTAGAGGTTGCAATTCACCACCTCCAAACACTCAAGACTCTCAACTCTCAAGCCTCCTCCCTTGTTGCATACTCAGGCCAATATTCGAGCTCAAGCGACAATGGCGACTGCAAGCTTTAAAGCTAAATCTGACCTTGAATCTCGCAACTGCCATGGCCAGATCTAGCTTTGAAACTCACCATACAAAGATCATCATCTTCAAGAGACTCACCCCTTCTCTTTGTCTCACTCCTCCTGATACACTTGTATAAATTTAAAAGCGAGTGAAGATCACCTAGCAAGTGGTCAAGCAAGGGTCAACAAACGCCCCAGAGGTTCTATAGCTATAGGCACCAATAGACAGTGTGTCATGGGTCAATAGTTTCCTTAGCCGCGAATTAACCCGTGCGGCGCCTAACAAACAGAATTCACCAAGCCATCTTTTCTTCAATAGTTGTTTCAATGAACAATATGGCGAATAGTTCTTTTCATATGAGATCATACCACGCCCAACTTGGTTCGGCATATAGTCCATCGAACGAGACAACAGCCTTCTTTAGGCTCAACAACCAGTTTCGGCCTCCCATGCCCTCATTAGGAGAACGACATTAGCTCCCGACTAGTTTGTGCACGAGAGGCCAATCCTGCCTTTAGAGCTCCTAAGTAATATTATCATTCTATCCTAGGACTCCTAGCGCCAACCGTCCTGACGTCATTCCCACGGATCAGTTGTTTCCATCATCTCTCTACGCTCTTGCTCTTCACTTGATAACCCTAAACTTCACTCCCAAGGATTCACGGGTACAGGAGAATCACAGACCGTGTCAAACTCCCCCACCCAATTTTGCAATGCCCTCGTTGCGAGCTGTTCTGTCGCTTCCCTGCGTTTCCCTAACCATCAGTGCCACTTCCTGGGTCTTACATATATGGCAACGCTCGCCCAATAGAACAAGTCACACCACTCCATTGCTTGCTTTCCCCAATCAAAGTTGTTCGCAAATCTCCAATCACTTGTACTCTCTGACAAGTGTGGCACCCCTAGCCAACTGCACCCTTATGGCAACACCTTTTTTCGCCTACTAAGCTCCTCTTAATCTCTGCAAGCCAACAAATGGTCCCTCTTGGTGGAAACATGATTGTAGACCTCTTCTTAAGATTCATCTATTGATCTAGGAACATTATCCCCATTCTGCGAGCAATTCGGTTCCTTCCTATGCCTCCATTGCCATCCTAGAAGCTAGACGAGAGCCGCACATTGTCCAAGCCCCTTTAGCCCTGGCAATCACTTTCCGCCCTTATAGGACTAGGAAGATCATGGGTTTTTCCCCGAATCACCCACCTACTGAAGGGATCCCCGCTCTGATACCATTTGTCACGGGTCGATAGTTTCCCTAGCTGCGGATTAACTCGTGCGGCACCTGGTGAGGTTAGCTTTTCTTATAATTATTCCAATGAATAGTATGGTGAATAGTTCTTTTCATACGAGATCGTACCACGCTCAAGTTAGCTCGGGCGTCTAGTCCATTAAGTGAGACAGCAGCCCTTTTTAGGCTCAATAACTGGTTTCAACCTACCATGGCCTTATTAAGAGAACGGCATAAGCTCCTGACCAGTTTGTGTACGGGAGGCCAACCCCACCTTTAGAGTTCTTAAGTAATAATATCTTTCTATTCTAAAACTTCTAGTACCAATTGTCCTAACGCCACTCTCATGAATCAGTTGTGTTCATCCTCCCTGCAACCTCGCTCTTCACTTGATAACCTTAAACTTCACTCCTAAGAGTTCATGGGTACGAGAGAATTATGGACCGTGTCACAAGCATCGAAGAAGTTTTGGCCAACAATTGCGAGCTTTAAGACCATGAATAGTAACTTTTAATTTTCTTTTATAATTTTTTTTAGTTTTTCTTCTTCTTTTTAATCTTTCTCGGGTATTGCGTTACACAAGTGCTGCATCAGCGCCACTTGTCCTTAAAAATTATTAACAATGTCACGTTAGGTTTTTAAAAGGATTTGAAAAAAATATAATGGAAGATAAATGTATCATTTGAATAAAAATTTAGACTTTTCAAATCACAAAAAAATTTGAGGTAAATCAATTTTGAATTTTTTTTGTAATTTTTTTCCCTTGTGACTTTCTCGTAAATCTTCACATGCTTGTCCACTATCTTGCCCATGTAGAAGGGTTCGTACATTTGTTTAGTGATTTACCACTGGTATAGAAATCAAGGAAGAAACTGACCTAAACGGATACAGCGAGTAAATTTAGCTGCTTATTTTATCTTTCACTATTTATGATTATATTCACATTTCATATCATTAAGGTATTGAGTTAGACGGCAGGAGGGAATTGGTTTTTATTTTTATTTTTTATTTTTTTATTTTTATTCTTGAGTTCTAGTCTCGTTACAAGCACTTTATGAATGAAATCTTGAATACATTAGGCCTATGCGAGGGAGTGCGCCTTTAAAGTTGCCCTGGAAGGTAGAATAGTTGAGATACGCAAATCTAGCCAATGGACCATCTCACCACTAATAAAACAAATGTATATTTATCATAACTTAACATTAAATTGATTCTAAGCAATTCTTTCCAGCTGCAAGATCGGCTGCGAGAATTTGAATGACCTTTCTATTTAGCTTGCCCTTTAATTAGTCCCACTTTGATATAAAAAATAATTCCTACAATTGTCGTTGGATAATTTAAAATATGAAAAAATTTTAGTTACAAAATTAATTTCAAACATATGTGTCACCCGATTAAAGGTGAATGTGCAAAAAGACTTCTCCTCTATTGCTTAATTTTACTTGCAATTTAATATCCAAACAGCTTATATATTTGACGCAAGAGCACGACGACAGATTTATAAAATCACATTTTTCGTGTTTCCCAAATGAAATTTACTCGTCCCCACTATTTCATGAAACCCCACCCGCTGGAGGTAGGATTTTTGTTCCAAATCGAGGTTCTCTCTCCCTAATATCAAGGACCCAATCAAGGCGAGACGATTTTTTCGACTTTAGCACTTCAAGATAATGTAGGTTTCATTTTCAATTTCACATCCGCTGTTTAGGGCATGGTATGTAGACACTGACTGATTCGTCCCAAATTTCGATTTCTTCTCGTTCTTCTACTTGTCTTTAATGTCGCTCCAAGATAATTTTACCATAACTTCCATTTGTCTCTAGGGGATGACAGCATAGGAATACTTCCGAGGTCGTTGGGACGTTATTTTGGTCCAACTGTCCACCACCACATTGCCAACTTGGTCAAGGTGGATAATATCTTTTTATCATTATATTCGCCCTAGATCAATAGGCTCCAATTGAGCAAGAATCCCCGGCGAAAAGGAGCAAGGACCGATTCTAGGGTTTTGAAAAATTTTCTCAGCATTTTCTTGGCATGTCTCGAGGGTTTTTCCGAATGGTGTCTTTTCATGCTCTCGTCTCGTTGCCCGGTCGTATACGAACGAACGGCAGCGTCTCCAAGTGCGTAGGCTGCGTCTCTTTACTGTGAGGGGCATGCGATGATGCACCCGGTCTAATACATTCTTAATCGTGCCGGCCATTCCCACGAACGATTCTTAGAAACAAAGCTAGCAACTTAGTATGCAAATGTCACACATGAATATAGAGAGAAAAATATATTGCATTTGCACTAGAGATATTACTTAGGCTCCGTTCGATTCGTGGAAAATAATTTTCGAGAAAACATTTTACAGATTTCTGGCGTTCGTTTCACAGAAAATGAATTCTTAAAAGTCTTCAAAAGTGGAAAACATTTTATTCACTTGATCTCTCTTATCTCACAGCTCTACAAAAACCTCATTTCCTTCTTCCCTTTCTTCTTCTTCTTTTTCTTTTTTTATTCGATTTATTTTTTAATTTTCTTTTTCTTTTTAATTCGAATTATTTTTAATTTCATTTTTCTTTTCTATTTCTTTTATTATTTTATTATTTTTCTTTTTCTTTTCTTTGTTTCCCATCTTCTTCTTTCTTAACTAGTCGTCGGCTGTTGCTTGCTAGGGCGAACCTCAAGCTCTTCGATCTCAAACTCGCACTCTGCACTCTTGCTTATCATTTTCTTTATTTACTTTACCCTGTAGCTCAAGCAAATGGCTCTACATATTTTGCTTCTTTTTTTTCTTTTGTTTATTAGAATACAAAAGACATAGGGGAAGAACATGTCACTCAACTAGAAGATTCTCATTAGGACTTTGCTTCTTTTTAAAATCCATACGAACATTTTTTAGAGTAGATGGACATTGACAATAATGAGGGAACAAATATATGAAGTAAGTTTGTCCGGATTTAAAGGCAAGTTCCTATTTGATGGATTTATAGATCGGTAAGTGATATATGCCTTAGTGGTGAAGTCTTAAAAAACATTTTTCTTACTAAACACCGGAAAATATTTTCCAAAGATTTTTCAGGTTTTCGCCGAATACTAGAAAATATTGTCATTTTCCTGTAAAATGACTTATGGGAAAATATTTTCTGGAAATGAGCTATTTTCCTCGAAATGAATGGACTCTTGATATCGATAGAAAAATCGAAACAAGTCATTTCGACCATACTATTGTGTTATGTTTCCTTTAATAAAAATATAATTCGCTCGATCTATTTGACTTGAAAATATGTCAAGCTTGAAAACATAGGGAGCCACGAGGATCCTAATTCATGAAAAACGAATTTTAATTTTAGATATTTTGTATTGTTCCAAATTTGACTTAACTCAACTCACCTAATCTAACCACTTATACTCGTATCCCATTGTCCTCATCTGCTGAAAATCTTCTTAGCCATGTGTTAGGAGATCCTTTGTCTTGTATTAAATGAAAGCATCCTTGACAATCCTAAGAAAAAAATAGAAAATCCATCCGAAAGCACTAGCCTACTAATTTCTATTCAAGCCACCCAAAATTTATTGCTGAAGGAACCTCTTCCTACCTAAGCGGACCCAACCGTATGATGAGGCAAAGGAAATCGAATCCAAGTTGGGTAGAGGGTTAGTTGACAAATGTTTGTCTTGTGATATGATTATTGAGGAAAAGAAGAAACTTAAAATAATGAAAGACGGAAAAATAAATAATTTTCGTTAGAACAAAAAAAAAAAAAATTGCAGCAATCGCTGACTTGACAACGAGGAGTCCAACAACAAAGGGTTTATAAATTAAGGTAAAGTAATTTGGGTGTCATATTTATTAATGTAGCTATCTTCAAACAGCATCTTGTAGGTGTAAAGTTTTCTGGATTATTCACGTTATTCCGTACGATCTTGCGCATTTTTCTCTTAGATCGAGCTCAAAGGACGAGTAAAGACGATGCGTTCTTTTCCACGCGGCCTTACCTGGTTCATTAGGTTCATTAAGGTACTCTATAAACCCAAAAATTAAGTAGTCAAGGTGACATGAGGGAATATAAAAATTCGTCAATTCAATGTTAAATCTTTTTAATTGTATTGATATGGTTATAAATACTTTCAAATTTTACTAATTAAATTCATTTAGCTAATTTTGTTTAGAAATCACCGACGTAGACATAGATTCTCTTAAGTAATGCGGAGGCGCTGATATGGATATTTTTTAATAATATTTTAAAAAAATTATAAAAATATTTTGTTTCTATTTATTATTCTTTTGGGGTTTAGGGTCAACAAGCGAAGGCTGATGACCCTTGTTAACACTAGGTGACGGTATTGAGGCCCTTGTTGGCTCTGAACGAGGGCTATGACAAGGGCTATGATGCTCGCACCCGATCTAGGTGTTACACCCTTGCCTAGGGCTGACAAGGGTTGCAACATCTTCAGCTCATCTAGATCTAGTGAGGGCATTAGCGAGGGCCGTGCACCCTTGCCTTGCTCACCTTAGGCTCACACCGACCATAGCAAGGGCGTTATGGCCCTTGTTGTGGCCGACAAGGGCATCGGGCAAGGGTCGACATGCCTTCGCTGGCCATAGTGAGGGCCCATGATTCCTCGCCCAGTGGCTAATGAGGATCGGCTCATGATCCTTGTTGGCCCTTAGCCCCAAAAGAAAAAAAAAAAAGAACAAAAGAAAAAGAAAGGTGATTTAAAAAAAAAAAAAAGATACATATATTCATGTCAATATCGGTTATGCCACATAGGACAACCGGAGTTCACATCAGTGATTTGTGAACACAATTGCTTAGATGGACCTAATTAACAAGATGTGAAAACATTTAGGACTAAATTAACACAATTAAAAAATTTAGTACTAAATTGACATAAGTGCAATTGAATTATGATTTTTTCGAGAATTGATCCACAAAGACCTTGGATATTTCTCTCATCTTATATTTGACTATTATCTCTCATATATTGTCTCCAATATTTAGATTGACTATGTCGAAATGGTATTGTCCATCAATCCTTTTATGTTCCATGTATATTTAATCTAGAAAATCAATAGAAGGATATCAGAAGTACCAAAAGTTATGTACATCGCTCACTTTAATACTAAAAAGTCTTTGCCAGAACACCTCAGTGTTAAATTGGAGTAAATATGATCACTTAAATGCCTCTAGTGAAAAATTTTGCCAAAATGAGTACGAGGCATTTATAATTAAAAGTTTAATATGGTGTGGCATTTAAAAAAATAAAAAATCCACACGGACTGGTAAAACGATGCCGCACAATGCTACGTGATTTGGTGAATTAAAATGACCTCGTTCACTCTGATTCTTCCTCTCTACTGATTGCATCGTCTTCTTCTCCTCCTTCACCATCCTTTCTACCGCCGCACATGGAGTCACCACCCATGAAACTTTAGAATGGACATCCTCAAGTCAGAACTACTCAAGAATCGCGAAACCCTTGTTGAAGAAACTAGCGGCCAGCTCATCTTCAAGCCCTCTGAGATCGAGCAATAATAAATCTAGAAACTTTGCGAGAAAGAGAAGCGCGAGCTCAAGGCCAAATTCCATCGCCAATCCCCCACCTCTGATGCTGCCTCCAACCTCAATCCTTCCTTCTCCATCTGCATTGGGGGCAAATTGAATAGGGTTTCAATTTAGGGTTGTTGGTCGATCTAGGGTTTTCAATTTGGAAAATTCGTTGTAAGTTGCAATTTAGGGTTTTTAATTTTGGGTAAATCTTATATACAACATCATTTAGAGGTTATATACTGACTGGGTACACCGACAAAACACATCAGTTTGAGAAATCAAGAAAAATGGTCACGTCGAATTTTTGGTAACTCTAATTGAACTTAACACTTAATTGATCATTTTTTTCACAAAAGTAGCATTTGAGTGATCTAAAAAACTTTTTGTACTAAAAGTGTCATTTTACCCTAGAAAATCATATGAACAAAGGCTTCTCTATAAAATTCGCAACTGTTTCGTTGGAATTGCTCTCGTGACGAAATATCTTTCATAAAAAGTCGTTTTTCGGCTTTTAATTAAAGAAAACTTGGGTTTTGCACCAACTCTGAATATGAAATATTACAGGTGATTAGGAATCAACAACCTTATACATGAGAAGATTGGACAAAGGCAAACACTACCGGAATTTAATCACCAACACCACTTGAAAACAATAGACGAGAGAAAGTAATTAGATGTAAACAAATTATGTTGGAATTTAATCGATGACACAATACCCGGGATATAGATAAATTGACAATGCAAATCTAAAAGATACCACTAAGGAAAAAAAGAAATACAATGTAGGAAAGATGAAAGATAGTAAATTTGTTTGATTTGTGCAAGGGGCGTTCCTAGCAAATGAATAGTGGTATGTATAATGGTTGCATGGTAACTACTTCCTAACGTTGTGTTTTTCTTGAACGGTTTTCAGCGGTTGCCTCCATGCTTCGCCACTTTTGAAAGTCTTGTGTCCATATTTCTTGATCTTTTTCCCAAACGGTTGTTCCTTTGAAAATGTATGCCAATTGTCCAGAGTTGTCTCACAAGCTTGCTCCCAAAAAATAACCTGTCTCATGATCTTGTTCCAAGTGGTAACTAATAACTGCTCCCAAACAAGAATATGCATGCACTATTTGAGGACGCACGAAGTCTGGTCTCTATTCTATAGCTCCATTGTATATTGAATAAGGAAACAAGACTTGCATCGGTTTGGCAAAATAATAAGTTACCCAATATAAAATGCTAACATGAATCCGGTATAAGCATCTTTAACGCATTCGGGTCATGGGATATGTTAAGATACAAGAGATTCCACGTGGAATTCACTTGATCCAATCGTCCCATCGCGTTGGGAGCAATATGTATTTGAATACGCGTAATGATATCTCTTCAAGATGTTCCATCCAAGTGAAGAGAGAATGATACATCTTTGCCTCAGTCGTCCTATCATTCCTCTTCCCCTTGAAGCTCCTTCTCTACTCATTCCTCCCCAAATGCGCTCTGTCATGCAACACACAAAAGCAATTCATGTTTCTCTATCAGAAAAAAAGAAAGGAGGAACGCTTTTAGAGCACTCAAAAAGAAAGAAAAAAAAGAAGAGAGGAGGGCTTGCTTTATTATTTTCTTAACGAAAAAGAGGAGAGGTAGCTTTTCTTTAAGAGTTGGAACAGTGCATGCTTTGGTAAGGGACCGGTCCCTCCCTCCTTCACTCAGTCACTCACTCATCATCATCGTCAAGAGACAAGTTTTTAACAATCGAAAGCAATTAGTGTCGCCCCGGGACAGGATTGATGGCGATTGTCTGTTACCAACCACATGGCGACGAAACGTACGTGACCATTCACCCCACGCTTCTCCCGGATGAGTGGGGCCGAGTCAAGGAAGCTGCTCGTTCTCTTCACGGCTATAATACTCATCATGCACTTAACTAACCTCGATTGGGTTACGCTAGTATATTTGTCGGAGCATGGTCGCGCGTAGCCCTTCAATATGACGTCGAGAAATGCGTCGGCGTGCTGACTCAAGCACGGGATTCCGGCCGTCGTGTGAGTTCGGCGATCAACATAGCCTAGCACGAGCTCTTCAAGAGACTACTTGTATGTCCATTTATCATTAGAATCGACAATTCATATTGGCACATCGTAATTGTGTGTCATATGGTGTCAAACGTATGGTGTCATGTCTTGTTCCGGATTTTCCATTTTGTGGTTTTGTTTTATGCCCCGAGTCGTGCTCCTGCCATGCAAACGGATCGTGCCCGATGTTGCCGTGGGTGCGAAGTTTGTGGAGCTGACTTCTCAGCGGCGGACTTTTAACGCCTCATTGACTTTTGTAGTTTTCCTACCAAACCCCAACTAATTTCCCCCCTCAGTTTCGTGTTTTACTAGGATGGCTAGAGGCGCTTGTCATAATTGTAAAATGATGCACAACGGTTCTCTTGCTTTTTCAAAACAAGAAGTTGGGGAGTTCATAAGATCGACTGAAAACGTAGGTGGCACTTAGGTTGGCCCTTTTGCCTCTAGCTGAAGAAGAGGCCAACGACTATCACAGAGTACCCCATGCCCTACTCGGATAGGCTGTAGGATGTAGTTAATGTCCCAGTTACTCATGTGGTCGTTGGGTTCTGCCGCAACCACATGGAAATGTTTTGGTCCAGACACAAGACGAGCATTCGCAATACCGATTGGACGAATCCACGGACGGGCCGGAGGCTCCGTAGCTGTCGGTAGAAGCTAGACCCGTGGCTTTGCCGGCGACGACCGAGCCAACATCTCTTGGCTCCATTGCCGTCAACAGAGTCAATCGAGATTGAGGTCAAGAAAGAGAGATGGGGTTGTTATGGCTCTAGTCTAGAAGCGGCGTTGAAAGCTCCTCCAGTGACGACAATTCAGGAGGCAATGGTAGAAGATGCAGCCGTGACGACTATGCTCAGGGACTTTTCTTGTTAGTTGAAATATATGACCAAGGAGTTCCTCAATTTTCCGCCTTCGTACCATGTTTGAATAAACTCCAGTTTAAAGACATCCTTCATGTAAGAATTTCCTTGTGTATATATCTTTCTTGACATGTTGCAACCGAATGATATTTTGGATTATAACTTGCGCAAATCAAAACAAGCCGATCTCTCGGGCCCAATCGTAGAAAGGCCATCTATGCCGGGAGAAATTGTATTTTCATTTTCTGACCTTAAAATGAATGAATTGAAAACGAGATCTTATGTTAATTGTGATATTAATTTTGTACTTATCTCTAATGTTGTATATCTCGTCATCTATCGACACGCCATCTAGACCTCTCCTTCCTATCATCCAAATTTCTCCTAAACTCACTGTTTTATATTCGCTATACATCATTACTTAGGTTATTGCCAGAGAGGATTTGAAACGACCTTTCCTTTTATGCATAGCTTGGAACGGTGATTGACGGAAAAAAGGGGACGAATTATTAGTCAAATCTTGGTCAACCAAATGATGATGTAAACAATGCTTTGACCATTTGTCTAATCAACTCGACTCTTCAAAGAGAGAGCAACCGTTAACCTTAATAATCCTCCAAGAAAGAGCTAATTCATATTAAATTAGCATCATCTAACATATTAACTATGGGAGAATTATCCAAAATTTTTGAATTTTATCATATGGTAGTGGCCACTTCAGCCTTCAACTCTTTGCTTTTCAGTTATAAACCTTTTGATGATTTACTAATATGGTCTTTCAGACCAATTTTGATTGGAAATCATCAACGTGCCAGCGTACAATTAGTTTATGATTTTTTGACAATTATCTCTATTAACTACAATCACGGATCATATCATAGTTTTCTTGTTATGTTGGATAATACCCGATAAACCCTAGAAATTGATAATAATTGGAATTATCGTGGAGGGTGAAAGTTTGGCTGTCAATTTAAGGAAGGGGGAGAGGGGTAGGAAAGAAAGAAGGAAATCGAATAGAATGATCATTGACCACGGCAGGATAACTTTTGTCCCTAGGATGGTTACCAGAGTCGTTTCTTGCAAGGAAAGAAAAGATCAAATGAGTGAATAATTTAATATGTGTAGATATTGTGGAAGAAAGGAAATGAAAAAAGTAACGAAGTGTCACCGGTCTGAAATTAGTCAATCGAGTTGGTCTATGGACATAACCACCCGAATTGTAATGAACATCGTACAAAGAAATCCGACCATTTGACTAGGGCTTTTCCTCTTCATCTTTCGCAAGGAATCTCAATGAAAATTGCTTACCAAAGCCAGTGGAATCTCAATGAATATTGCTTACCAAAGCCAGCGGAATCTCAATGAATATTTCTTACCAAAAACCACAGGCTGGTCAGTTGTAGTTGAGATTGCATGGTTGCGAGACATACGTAAGTCCGATGATGGGGACGGTTGATTTTGTTTAACGTGCCGTCATTCTTTCATTTGATGCATCGGATGAGTAAATACTGTTGCCGCTCGTTTTTTCTGTTTTGAGACCCGAGCATCCGTGATCGAAACTATGAACGATCTTTTCACTTCCAATGTTGTTTGCACCTGTATCGGTTGAGGCAAGGATTGTACATTTTGTACAACCCCCCGAGGTCCATTTCCCAGCACATTGTCTTGCCAGAAACATCCCTAGAATCCAAAAAGCTGAGGTCCCTCCAATCATCACAAACCAAAAGGATAATAAGCCAAGATACCTAAACATGCATGATTGGCGGTTCCTTGCATACTTCCAATCACCTTGGTTCATGATTGGGCATCGGTAGGACATGGATCGAAGGTTTCACTTAGAGAATTCACCTCTTTTTGGGCGTGTGATTATTGGAATGCAAACGTATAAAGCTCAACACGTCAATTTCAAAAGCTTGGATACCTTAAGAATGGCGAAACGATGATTATAAATATGACATAGATCTCATGTGCATTCTCAATTTGAGAGTTGGAGCTCAAAGCTCTCACATAGAGATGTCAGAAGTCAAGATTGCTCTTTCAGTATAATATTCTCAAATTGATAAGTCATGTCTTCACATTAGGGAGAACAAAACTCTTACAATAGTTAGACAAAACAACAACAAAAGCTTTTCCTGTAGTTTTTCTCAATTATTACGGTCGCTTGTCAAAACATGATTTTCAAGGAGTAATTAGGAAAATAGTACTCCGAGCCAAACATGGACATTTTATCCCACACAACACTCCTACAGGTGTTTCAACATACCTCGATCATTGATGTTTTATCTCATTTACACACATCAATGAGCTCATCAATAATGGAAAAGGGATTGAAACACATGGAAGAATTGCGTGACTTGAATGTTCTTCGTAAGTGAAATTGTTATGGCTCCAATCGCAGTTTGTTTTTCCTTCTGTTGAGCAATTTGAATACTTTATAGCTTCCATCCTTCTTAACTTCCTTATTTAATTAATGAATTGCTATTAGATAGGGGAAGGAGTACGAGACAAATATTTCTCAAACATAAACAGCAAATCCGACGTGGTGTGAAGCGCACCATTGTCTTCAATTTTTGCTTTATGGACCCGAATTTGTTTTCGGTCGATTCTTAATGGGCCTGAATTGATAAGCCAGAAAGTTACATGAGAAGAGAGTCGTGCAAAAGTTTTACATTCGAGGCCCGAGGTACGACACATGTTGTCAATGTTTCGATGCATGTGCGTGCTATCAAAGCCCGCTGGCTGATGTTTTGAGTCATAGAATGAGCCTGTAGATTAATATCATATGGCCTTTCCGTCCCGCTTAGATGTCTGATCATATCTTGGACCTAGTCATTTTATGTGTTGTAAGTAAACAATTTAAACGATTGGATTCGGTCGAGTTTGAAAATGGTCCAATCCAAATTAATCCTTTTTTTTTTGCCTATTTTCATGTAATACAAATTTAGTGACTTATACTTGATATGCTCCATATCTAATCGTATTTAACCAAATTTAGGAAAATTCACACCTAAATTGAGGTGAAAGCATGGAGTGAGCAAGAGCAAGAGTGAAATTGAGTGAGGACAAGAGAGAATTATAGAGATATATTAACTATAAATAAGTAGTGAATCCATTTAACATCCATAATATCGGTAAAGCCCAAATATTATTTGGTGCCACACATGTCAAAAAGTTGCACTACTAACCATGCAAATTTTGAATTCAAATTAGATCCTGTTGTGGAGTTATATGCAAATTCCTCCCAACATGTCTTCCATGAGTCTAAGGCCTTGTTTGTTTAAATCTATTTCGTTCTTTGGAACACAAATTTTTGTTATTTTGTTTTAGGGAATATGAAAAAAAAGAATAGAAACGCGTTTGTTTATGCTTTTGTTCTCGGGAACAAAAAAATTTATTTTTTGTTCTCAAGAATAGAAATAAGAAGTAGAAAAATTTATTTTTGTCCCCAGGAACAATTCCAAAAACACTTTTTTTTCTTCTTTTTCTTTGGTTGGTCGTCTGCCTCGCCCATGGCCGGAACAGGCCATCGAGGGTTGGCAACCTCGCTGAAGCTTCACCGGCCCCCGGTGAGAAGCTCACCTAGGATGGGTGGCTCTTAGGCCAAAAGGAAGAAAAAGAGAAAAGAAAAAAAAGAAAAATATTAAAAAATTAAAATAAACAAAAAAATTATACAAGTTTCCGGAAAAGAAATTTTATATAATTACTAAACGCGTTCTTTTGTTCAAAAATTGTTTTCCGGAACAGAAATAGTTCTTGGAATAATTTTTGAATAAAAATGTTACCTAACGCGCACTAAATAACCTTTCCACGAGTTTCCATCGTAACTAAGAATTTTGACTTTTATTCCGATATTGCAAAATAGATATTGCTCTTGAATTGAAGTGGGGGAGGTTGTTTCACGAAAGATCGACCATTTGAAAAAGATTTCCAACTGTTGATCCTTTATATTGTAGGCATTGTAGAAAAATGGGTTAATAAAACAATGTTCTTATCAATATTAATATCCTATACCTAAATATTTAATAATTTTTATTAGCTCGTTTTTCCCAAGTGAGGCAAACAATCCAAGTTAGAAAAATCCATTTCCAAATTACTGATTTTTCATGACGCAAACGAACCTTAAAAATATAAACTTCCTACTTATGGTAACCCGGCATCATAATCCTCTTAAAACATGTAAAAGTACATAGTCCAATTAAATAAATATTAAACAAAACTCTTCTCAAATTATATCATAAATTATCTCAACAGTTGAATTGATTGAAATCACAAATAATGGTTGGATTAGGGAGAAATCGAAAAGATTCTTTCTCGAGTCATTTAACATGATATAAATATAAAAATAAATTATGATTGAGATCATGATCCGGTGAATAAGGGCGAGCTAGATTCGAAGTTCGCAAGCTTAAAATTTTTTCTTTTCAAGATATTTAGTAGAGTAGTTAATGTCGATCACCTCTTTCCATTATTCATTATTATAGCTATTACTTTTGATAAACTTTGTTTCGGGAATAATTTCTACTAAGATCAGACAAGAAAGACTGACTCATTCATAAACACCGGAGATCGTTTGCTCATAAATGTTAATACCAGCAAGCCGCTGGACGGCAGCAAACCATCCCCAAAAACGCAAAGTGGCGTAGAAAACGAGGACGTCCAGCATCTGGATGGGACCATCTCTTGGGTTCGCGAGTGGCTCATCGGCTTCCACGGCGGCAATGGTAAACATCGGATAAGGCTGGCCATGTCGCCTTCTGGGTTTTGGGAGCGAAAACCCTTTTCCCTCCTCGCTTCCTGGAGGCACTCGAGGTCCATTCTCGCTTTGAACTCGACGCTCCTCGCCGGTCTGTCATACCCTTCTTTATCTTGATTCAGTCTCGGGGATTGTTGAAATGGCGTCCATGTCTGGATTTGTCCTCAAAGGTTGCAAATTTCAGACTCGCGGCGCTCGCTGCGGGTCAAGATCTTGTTATCCTGCCCGGAGTGTCGTGTCCCGTCTTGGTACGTCTGAACTGTTTGATGCTGCTCTGTGGGTTTTGACTGGAGTTTTACTTTCTGGGTACTTTTCGATTTTACATCTTTCCTGGCTAGTTGGGTGGCGCATGTACTTTGATGGGCGTACTTTTTGAGTGTTTTCCCCAAGTCTTTTCATGGTGGGTCTACTCAAGATCATTCATTTTGCCAATTTTCTTCGTTCTTTTCTGTTTGTTGATAGATCTCAGTAGGGACAATTGTGAAAATGGAAGGAGTCTGGCTGTCAAGAACCGGTTGCAGAGTTCCATGGTTGCTGTTGCCACAACCCCTTTTCCTGTTAATCCATCTTCAAGGTATCTTTTTGTGGCTTAGCGGTGCTGATTCTTCTGGTGGTTTCTGCTCTGGATTGAACCTGGGTTGAGCTTTGCAAATCGGAAGATTGAACCTGGATTAAGATTTTGAGGATTGACTAGTTTGATCTGACCAACCAGCATTGACTGTTAACTATTCAAAATACATGGGGTGATTGTATCCTCTTTCTGTTGGTGGGATTGTTGTGCACTAAGAAATCTATTTAATCTCCAGGAGTACGCCTTGCATAGAGATCATTGGTTCTCTAATGCTCCACGGATGATATAATCTAATAATAATAGTACTTATAGTATATCCTTTATACTACTTGCAAATGCCAATGGGTTCATTACTAGTTCTTTTGTTTCACTTCATAAGTGAATGGTCTCTCTCTTGAAGTTTCAATCTCTTATCACGGCAAATTCCCCTGCTAGGAGGTTTGCTCTTTGGCCAGCTGCCTACTAGTCTTGAATTTTACATTTAAACAGTTTAAAGTTGTTGGCTGGGCACTGAGATTGATTTATCATTGGCAGTTTTTGTTACAAAATAGCAGTGAAATTTATCATATATTTGAGAGGTTTGATCAGTAGCTCTCTCTCTCTCTCTCTCTCTCTCTCTGACTCCCCTGCTAGCATGACCTTTTACATCTACAATGTCTCTAATATCACTTTCTGGGATTTCATATCTAGAAAATTGACAACTTTGTGCAAGGCTGCAACAAATGCACCTGGAGAAATTCCTGCCAGCACTCCTGTCGGGATGAGCCAGTATGAGAGAATTATTGAAACTCTGACCACCCTTTTTCCTGTTTGGGTATGTACCTATTTTGAAGCGTTCTGATGTGCTGTTATTTTATTTGCATCTCTTACACCTTCAAGTTGCATTGTGCTTGTGCATGAGGCTCCCCAAATGTGTGTTTTTCAAGATTTTTATTTTCTGGAATGTGTAGTGTCTTAAAATCATTTACTCCACCAGGTTATTTTGGGAACTATCATTGGAATTTACAAACCAGCTGCGGTAACTACAAGTCCTTCATGCTGCCTTCACTGTTGATAATGTCTCTTCCGTCGATATTTTATTGTTGGGATGTCATCCAGGTTACTTGGCTCGAAACCGATCTTTTCACTGTTGGATTGGGTTTCCTTATGCTTTCTATGGGGTTGACATTGAAATTTGAAGATTTCCGGCGATGTTTGCGGAATCCTTGGACTGTAAGCGGCATCTTTATCCCTATAAGTTAGGAGGAGAATTGTCAAACCTTCTAGGTCATCTTTTTCATTTCACTTTTTTGAACTTAAAACTTTATTGTTGCAGGTAGGTGTAGGATTTTTGGCCCAGTACCTCATCAAACCAATGTTGGGCTTTGTCATTGCAATGGTACTTCTTTCACCATCCCTTTTAGAAGTTCCTACTTTGGCCTATTTTGGTCTCTGACAATAAAATATTGGTGATAGAGTGTACTTTATTTTGCCTCGTTAGGTTCATGTGGTGGATGTGATAAGGATGCAAACCTGAGGACTCCAAAATTACCTTACACTGTAGATGCTTTAGGAATCTTAATCAAACTTTTATAGATTATTCTTCTTTAAACATCCAAACCTGTACCTTAGCCTCCTCACCTTTTGGAAGGCCTGACTCCAAGTGATGCCCAATTCTTTTATTTTAAATATTGCATGGATATGGATATGATGAGTAACTGTTGCCTTTAAATAATACTTCTGAATTGGGATCTTCAAACTGAATTAGGTTTGGCAAAGAAACTCATGGAATGCTGGAAAATTATATTTAAAATCTTAGTGGATACTGCAATGGCAAAACTCTCCTAAGAACAGGTGCTGCAGATATCTTTGAATTTGCTGTCTTCAGCAATTTAAAATTGATTTTTCTTTTATTGTGCTGGCAGCTCTATTTGTCAAAATGCTTGTGTATCCCATTGTGAAATTCGTCACCCACCAAGTTTCCATGATCTTCCAGCTTGGGTGTGTATCTAGAGTTCTAAATTGTGTATCTGTCTCTGAAATTTGTCATTAACCAAGTTTCCATGTTTTCCAGACTTTAAAGTTGTCTGCACCACTTGCAACTGGTCTTATATTGGTGTCCTGCTGCCCTGGAGGTCAAGCGTCCAATGTTGCTACTTATATCTCTAAGGGGAATGTAGCACTCTCCGTCCTCATGACAACGTAAGTTATGACGTATGTGTAAACTTTTGCTCTTTTTTCCAGCATAAGGAGGCAGCCTCTTTCCAAAGCTTGACTGCATATTTTGTTTATGTTAGCACTTCCCATTGATCGGTTCTTTTCATGTTCCTATTGTGATATATGTAAATTTCTTGAACGTTTTACCTCATGCGGGATTTTTGTGATTCTTTTTCTCCTTTCCAAGCTGTAATGTTCTGTCTTTTCACTTTAAAGTTCCTTAATGCACCAGTTATTTAATGAAGGTGTGGGAACAGTTATGGTGTGAGATATCGATTTCTTTGACATGATTATGTTGTTTTCATATGCATGTGGTGTTTCATATGCCTATCTGCATATTTGCAGTCATCATGTGCTGAGTATTGTTATTGTGCAATTTAGGGATCTTTAGAGCATACTACTGTAGCTCATCTTTTCGCTCTGTGTACCAAATTATGGACATGAGTGGATAACATGATGGAAATACCTCTTAAGAAGTTTTGGCTGATCATTGTGGACCATATGAAAATGAAAAGGATACTAACTTTGAACATGTTCCGCGTGATAGTTTTTGAAGCATTTGTCTTGATTTTTTTGCTCAAAAGGTTGTCAATATATATAAATATATATTTTAAATTTGCAGGTGTTCGACTATTGGTGCCATTGTGATGACGCCTCTCCTCACTAAGCTTCTTGCTGGCCAGCTTGTTCCTGTTGATGCTGCGGTGAGTACAGCATAAGTATCCTTGCCTCTTCAGATGCTAAAGTATGAGAATAAGATTGCCTTTGAATGGTGGACCAATTGTATGATTTTCAAATTAAATAGATGCTTAAGATTGTTCACTGAAGCACTGATGTGGAAGGCAGTATTGAAGTGCTTAGCTTCTGAGTTAATCTTTTGAACCGCAGACATCTTCAGTGGGTGGCAATTCAGAGGGTTTGGCTGAAAAGTCTAGATGTGAGCACTTGGAATTTTTTTGTTACGCAAGAGTCTAAAAGGTCTAGATGTGAAAAGGTTTTGCCTTTTGGAGTGCTTCATCTTTCCTGTGATGATGAGTTGTAATTACAATAGCATGGAAGAAAACTAGTGAGAAATGCATAGTCTATCTAATCTATCTCTAGTGGATGAGATTTGTCGAAAAACTCTTTTTGTACATAACTCATTTCTTCGTTGCTGTACTAGTCTGCATGCGGATATATGTGGTTATTTACTATACATAGTTCAATGTGTTTGCATTGTAGTCCATACCCACTATATCCAGCTATGTATGATTGTGACATACCGAGGGATTTTGGAATCACTTTTGTCAACAAATACTTGCAGGGCCTGGCTATCAGTACTTTTCAGGTCGTTTTGGTGCCAACAATAGTAGGAGGTAAGCAGAAGGTTGTTAAAATTCAAACTAAAGTCACTTGGAAGGAAGAGCGAGAAAATAGTTAATAAATGAGATAACCTTGTCTGTTTTCTATGACAGTGTTGGCCAATGAATTTTTCCTAAGTTTACTTCAAAAATAGTCACCGTGACCCCATTGATTGGAGTTATTCTGACCACCTTACTTTGTGCAAGCCCTGTAAGTGAATCAAATTAAGGTCTTTCACTGCTTGTTCCTTTCTTTCATTGCCAAACTCTGGTAAGATCTGATTCTGATGTACTTCCACTAGATTGGGCAAGTTGCAGATGTCTTAAAAACTCAAGGAGCGCAACTTCTGTTACCAGTAGCGCTCCTGCATGCCGTTGCCTTTGCTCTTGGATATTGGATATCAAGATTCTCATTTGGTGAATCTACTTCCCGCACCATTTCTATTGAATGTGGGATGCAGGTAAGCGTCTTCCATGTCTTCCATTAGTTTTTCCTGTTCTGTTCTTCTCTTTCTGCCCTTTGCTATTTTTATTGCTGGAATTAAAGAGCGCAACTAACCATTGTTCCTTTTCAACTTTAATTTAAGGACCCTACATTTTCATTTTTTTAGTATCAGTGGAGTCTGTTGTCTCTTGTCATTGCTGACATGGTCATTGTGAATTGTATGATTACTAATATAAATGTGCAAACATCATAAATTTTACAAAGTTCAGCAGAATCGGTGTTTCTAAGGTGCCATATTTCATTGCAATTTTGCAATTGGACTGAAGAGGAGCATGATGCCTTGTTAGAACTGTTACTGAAACATTTATTTGTTGTTAAACTGAACAGTTATAAATCTTTTATCGCAGTGGTCTCCGGATAGTCTTTGTACACCATATTTACTATAAGCAATAAATTCTTGTTTGTCACAATTCTTTTGAGATCATTCTCATGTTATTTTCATTTGGTAGTGTTGAATCATTCTCTGTTAATTATATGGTCACTTTGAAGTTTTGAACTGTCAAATTGAGAGATTTCTCTTGGCTGTCTATTCTGAATTACTCTTAAATCATATCAGTCCGCACATATCCTGCTTAAAATTTGATGAAAGTAAGGTGCATGGACATGTATCAGTATATGGCCCAAAAAGGTTCATGTACACATCTTTCTATGTGAGGTATGCTATTGGTTGCTACTAGTATTGCTTCAAAAATTTGTGGACTTATATCGGAAAGAATTGTATAGTTCTTCTTTTGAGTGAACTTCTCATCGGCAGGAAAGCCTAGTCAAACAAAGTCTTCATTGCCTTTGGATTTGATGCTCTCTCTCTGGGCCATGCATGGCTCTCTATTGTCTTTTCTTTTAGCTGAAATTGGGCGAAACCTCCATCTATTCTGCTAGTTCCTTTGATTGAATTGAATATCTTACAGATTTAAATCTGTTCAACATTTCAGAGTTCTGCCCTTGGATTTCTTCTTGCCCAGAAACATTTCACCAATCCTCTGGTAGCTGTTCCTTCTGCAGTCAGCGTAGTTTGCATGGCGGTAAATTCTGACGCTCAAAACATGTGTTTCAACTCCATTCCTGGAGTATGATTATTATTATTATTATTATTTTTGGAGTAATTCTTGTCTGGAGTTCTCACTTGCTGATAATCACTCTTCTCACAGCTTGGTGGGAGTGCACTAGCTGTTTTCTGGAGAAACAAACCGATCCCAATCGATGACAAAGACGACTTTGAAGAATGAGACATCCTTAAGACATCCTGTCTCCATATTTTCTCTAGGTTTATCGATTTCGGGTGTAATTTTTGTTCTCATTTGGTGGTTTCTCATGCAGTATGGTTGTTTCAGCTTTAAGTTCTAGCTAGAAGGAAGTGAATGCTGATGTATATCATTTTAGATACTAAGCTGGAGAGGAGACGTTTTAGCTTTAATAAAAGCAAAGGCAATTCTTCATCTAGTTCCAATGCCATCAGCATCCATCCTTTCGACGGATATGTCAAAAAGTACTTCCTCAGTGCCGGTACACAAGTACATGTCCAACTGCAATGTCGTCAACGACATCAATAAGCTTACTTGTACCTTTCCGTTTCTGTATCTTCAGTTTAAAGACATTCCTAAGATCTTATGTTATATGAGTGGGTGATTGAACCAGTGTACTGCGGCCCTGATCATAGGCGGGGCGGTCTGGTGTGCCTGCCTGTTAAGGTTGCGGGCTTGTATAAAGCCGGTGTGAGGGCGAGCTTGCTGAAATCTGCTCTCAATCTAATTGCTCTCTTTCGGCTGGGTACATCGTCCACCATGCCCCTCTCCCAGGCTCTCTTGCTCAGCTTAGGAATTCCTTTTCATCCTTTCCGACAGATTTATTGAGTTTGGCTTTTCTATTCGTTTACAGATTCATTTCGAAACAAACCAGTTTCTTAAGTAGATTATTTTCCTTCAAACCATCTGGGAAGTTCGGCACCTAATCAATGGCATGTGGATTCAATTAGAATGACAAGCCCTCCGTGCTGGACAAAATTCACTCGCAATTGCAAACGACAAAGCATAATAGCTAAACATGTCTAGGTAGTACTTCGAATAGTGAAGAGAAGCGGCTCGGCAGGTAAGGAATGGGAAATGGTCAAGGATGACTTCTTTGTTGGCAAAGCGAAGGTCGTCACAGTAGGCCGTAATAGTCAACTTGCCCTCGTGGCCTTGCTCCGTCGGGCTGAACAGGAGCAGACTGACTTCATTGAAGGGCTTGTAGAGCAAGGGGTGCTGCTCGTCCACCAGCTCGCGTGGGCACTCGATCACTCCTCTTATGGCCAAGAGCGAGCCGATTGAATACCTCATCTCATTCCCGCTCATCATCACCCGGTGTTTCAGGCAGTGCGACTGGCCATTGCTCCTTCCTAGCCAGTAACTCGTTTCAATTTCACAAGTTTCTCGTTCTCCAAAGTCATGTGCATTGGAATTACATGCCATGGCATGAGAAGGAAAGAACACTCACCGGGAATGACTCTCCAACCATGACTACGATGGTGGAAGCTGAAGGCGCGACTGGAGACCATTTTCCGTCCTTCGTCTGCACCTCCAATCCGTTCACATTATTTTGGTGAGTTTGGTCAAGAAGTTCTTATCGCATTGAGAGGTCGCCCGGTTCTGCGGCTCCTGAGTCATGGCACTTTGTACCTCGTGGCTCGGATCGAGTGGTTCAAGGATTCGGCGTGCGAGCCCAGATACTTGTCCACGCCTAAGCTTAGAAAACCATCCTGGTGATCAATGATTCCAACTTGGAGAGCCCATACGACAAGATCAGTGTTGAGCTTTATACCGATCAGTGTCGTATGGGCTCTCCAAGTTGGAATCAGTGTTGGAATCAGTGTTGGCAAAGCTCAACGTGTAAAGCTCAAAATCGGTGCTTCCTGGCTTGAAGTCCTTTTTGCAGAAATCTATGAAGCGAAGCTTTGATGTTGGGAGAGAAACCATAGCTTTTCCTTTTGTTGTTTGTTTGTGTCGCGACCTACCCTCAGGGCGAGGGAACGGGTTTTGGGGTATTGCCTAAGGGACACACTTAAGGCCCATAATTAGGTGCAGGCTCTCCCAAACCCATACCCCGCGTGACATTTGGATATTTTATAAGAATTTTGCACAAAAAGAGTTGCTACTAGCCTATTGGGGCCGGCTAGAAACCAAGTGAGGTATGAGAGCGTATCTCACTTCCTATGCAACCAGAAAATCTAGGTTCAGAGATTTGATTACACTAATTAACCAATTAGTGCCCTTTCGGTACCTAATTTTTTTCATTTTAAAAGAAAATATTTTTATCAGGCAGTTTGGATTGATTTTACACATATCCACTAACATGTGAGGTGATCATGCGGATGCGCAATCATTAAGGTAACGATCATAGCCATCAAAATCTTAATTGCAAGTAAAATTGAACACGTGCAATTGAACATAATTAGATATGTAAATTAAACATGCAACATAATTAATATACAAGCAAATAAATGTCTAATTACACTAAAATGGCAATACATGGTAAGTCCTAATCAAACCCCATAATTTTGAATTTTCGAAATATTTTAATTTTTTTAAATAATAAAATAATAATATTTTTTGGGGCTGGACCGGTCGAGTCCGGTCTGACCCGACCCAAGTTCGGCCTAGTTGGGTTGGGTCCGGTTGGGGGCCGGGCCTAAACCAGCCCGCTTAAAAGGCAAGGCCCCACCAAACCTTGGTCAGGCCTTTTCTTGGTTCGGATTGGGCCCAACCAATGGGCCCAATCTAGTCTAACCTTTTCTATTTTTTTTAAACGAAGCCCACAAGCCCACCTATTAAAAACAACCTAAATCCGGCCCAAAACAAATTAGCCTTATTTCCTAAAAAAGGGGCTCAGCCCAAGGATGAATCAAACCACCCCCCGTAGGCCTAGCCAAACGAAACCCTACTCAGTCGACGACCCGAGTCCACTTTGAGTCGGTGGCCACGACTCGATTTCTGGCAAACCTTACCCGAACACTCACCTTCTTTTCCTTGGCTTGTTGGCGGCAGTGGCGTGGCGAGGCACGGTGATGTTGTGTTAGAGGTCGGTCACGGTGGCGTGGTAGGGTGGTTGAGGCGCGGTGGCCAACGTGGGTTGCTGGCGTCAAGCAGAGATGATGGCAGTGGCGGCAGCTTCGTTGCGAGGACGAGCGAAGTTGTAGTTCAGAGGGCATCGGGTGAACGACGAGGAGGGCAGCAGCTCGGATGGCGGTAGGCAGTGTCGCCGCTGCCCTCCTCCCCCCCTCCCCCTCCGTTCCCTCTCTCTCTCCTCTTCTATTGCGTTGCTTCTTCACATCGGCGCCTCGCTCCAGATCTGGGTTCGGGAGATAGCGGTGACTCGGACGAAGGACAACAGTGGGGGAGCTCACTGGTTGCTTTGGTGTGTCGAGGGGTCGAGTGGCGGCGGCTCGGATGACGTCGTGAAGGAGGGCGATGGCTCACGGATTGCTCGAATCTTGCCCCTTTCCCTCTGGAACTCTCCCACTTGCCTCCTTTGTCCGCTTCTCTCTCGAGCTCCCTCAAGCTCTTGCTCCAACTCCCTCAAGCTCCTCTCTTCCTCTAGTTGTGTTCTGGGTTGTCTCTCCCTTGATCCTTTTGTTCTTTTCTCTGTCTTTTTTTTTTTTTCTCTCTACTACCTCTTTGTTCCCACTTTATTTTTTTTCTCACGCTTGCCCTGTTGCTGCTTTTCTTTTGCAGGTTTCACGTGCGAAACAAGCTGGAGGAGGACAGAGGCTAATGTGGGCGGGCCAAGAGGGAAATGGGCTTGGCCCATTCCATGTTTTTTTTTTTTCTCTCTCTCTCTCTTTTTGTTGTTTTTGTTTTTTTTTAAGTGACTAATTCCTAATTTTGTACACGATTAAGTCCTAAATAAATTGTAAAATTTAGGTGTCAATAACTGCCCCCTTGTTGAATGGGAGCTCGAAGATGTTCCATTCAAAGACGAAAGACACCTAAATTATTTTGGCGATAGAGAGACCCTAAGTGCATAGGCACGTATCAGGTTGACGAAAAACTCATAATTATGGAAGCGCATTTTGTCAATAAGAGGAAAAAGACCTTGGGCTATAGAAGCATGCCATGTCATAGAAAAAAGAACTTCGGGCTACCGAGCTCTCCGGGTTACAAAGCATACCGTGTCATAAGAAGAAGGACTCCGTGCTACACAGCTCTCCAGGCTACAAAAGCTCTTCGGGCTACAAAGCACACTGTGTCATAAGAAGAACTCTGGGCTACAAAGCTCTCCAAGCTACAAAAGCTCTTCGAGCTACAAAGCACACTGTGTTATAAGAAGGAGGACTTCGGGCTATAAAGCTCTCCGAGCTACAAGAGCTCTTCGGACTACAAAGCACACCGTGTCATAGAAAGAAGGACTTCGGGCTACACAAGCTCTCCGAGCTACAAAAGCTCTCCGAGCTATAGAGCATACCGTGTCATAAGAAGGACTCTGGGTTACAAAGCTCTTTGGGCTACAAAAGCTCTCCGGGCTACAAAGCACACTGTGCCATAGGAAGAAGGACTCTGGGCTGCAAAGCTCTCCGGCCTACAAAGTATACCATGTCATAAAAAGAATGACTCCGGGCTACAAAAGCTCTCCGGGCTACAAAGCACATCATGTCATAAGAAGGACTCAGCTACAAAAGCTCTTCGAGCTACAAAGCACACCATGTCATAGGAAGAAGGACTTCGGGTTACAAAACTCTCGAGTTACAAAAGCTCTCCGGACTACAAAGCGCACCGTGTCATAGGAAGAAGGATTCCGGGCTAAAAAACTCTACGGGCTACAAAATCTCTCTGGGCTACAAAGCACATCATGTCATAAGAAGAAGGACTCCAAGTTACAAAGTTTTTGAGGTACAAAAGCTCTCGGGCTACAAAGCACACCGTGTCATAAGAAGGACTTTAAGCTACAAAGCTCTCAAGGCTACAAAAGCTCTCGGGCTACAAAGCACATTATATCATAAGAAGAAGGACTCCAGGCTACAAAGCTGTCCGGGTACAAAAGTTCTCCGGGCTACAAAGCACACCGTGTTATAAGAAGGATTCCGAGCTACAAAGCTCTCCGGGCTACAAAAGCTTTTCGGGCTACAAAGCACACCGTGTCATAAGAATTCTGGGTTACAAAAGCTCTCAAGGCTACAAAACACACCGTGTCATAAGAACCCGGGCTACAAAGCTCTTCGGGCTACAAAAGCTCTCCGGGCTACAAAGCACACCAAGTCATAGGAAGAAGGAAAGACTTCGGGCTACAAAGCTCTCTGGGCTACAAAAGCTCTTCGGGCTACAAAGCACACCGTGTCATAAGAAAAAGGACTCCGGGCTACATAGCTTTTTGGGCTACAAAAGCTCTCCGGGTTACAAAGCACACCATGTCATAGGAAGGACTCCGGGCTACAAAGCTCTCCGGGCTACAAAAGCTCTCCGAGTTACAAAGCACACCGTGTCATAGGAAGAAGGACTCCAGGCTACAAAACTCTCCAGGTTACAAAAGCTCTTCGGGCTACAAAGCACACCGTGTCATAAGGACTTCGGGCTACAAAGCTTTTCGAGCTATAAAAGCTCTCGGGCTACAAATCATATCGTGTCATAGGAAGAAGGACTCCATGCTACATAGCTCTCCGGGATGTAAAAGCTCTCCGAGCTAGAAAGCATATCGTGTCATAGGAAGAAGGACTCCAGGCTACAAAGCTCTTTGGGCTACAAAAGCTCTCTGGGCTAAAAACACACCGTGCCATAAGAAGGACTCCGGGCTACATAGCTTTTTGGGCTACAAAAGCTCTCTAGGCTACAAAGCACACCATGTCATAAGAAGAAGAACTCCAGGTTACAAAGCTCTCCGAGGTACAAAAGCTCTTTGGGCTACAAAGCACACCGTGTCATAAGAAGGATTCTAGGCTACAAAGCTCTCCGGGCTACAAAGCACACCGTGTCATAAAAAAGGACTCGGGCTATAAAGCTCTCCGGTGTACAAAAGCTCTTCGAGCTATAAAGCACATTGTGTCATAAGAAAGATTTCGGGTTATAAAGCTCTTCGGGTTACAATGCACTCCATGTCATAAGAAGGACTTCGGGCTACAAAGTTCTTTGGGCTACAAAAGCTCTTCGGGCTACAAAGCACACCGTGTCATAGGAAGAAGGACTCCGGGTTACAAAGCTCTCTAAGCTACAAAGCACACCATGTCATCGAAGGACAAAGCTCTGGATTACAAAAGCTCTCCAGGCTACAAAGCACACCGTGTCATAGGAAGAAAGACTCCGGGTTACAATGCTCTTTAGGCTACAAAAGCTCTCTAGGCTATAAAAGCTCTTTGGGCTATAAAGCACACCGTGTCATAGGAAGAAGGAGAGGAATGAGGTCTCCTTGTGTAACAACGGGTTTCGACCGGGTTAAAAATGCATGATTTGAGAGAAAGCAATGAACCTTTATAGATGACATGATTTAAGGTTGACCATGAACCTTTTGAAAAATCATAGTTTAAAAATAGACTCATGAACATTTTTAAAGTGTGGTTTAAGGATTGACCCACGAACCTTGTAGCTTAAGGATTGACCCACGAACCGTGTGATTTAAGGATTGACCCACGAACCGTGTGGTTTAAGGATTGACTCACGACGAACCATGTGGTTTAAGGATAGAGCCACGAACCTTGTTGTTTAAGGATAGAGCCACGAACCTTATGGTTTAAGGATAGAACCATAAACCTTGTGGTTTAATGATAGACCCACAAATCGTTTGAAAATTACATGGCTTCACTGAGGAATCCTGTCAAACTCAACTTGAGCAAATATTATTAAAGACGTCATCAAGAGACATATTGGCAATATCGCAGCATTAATTGAATAAGTTAATCAAGCTAAGTTTGACTGCTTTAGAAAAAACATCTAATGTCAATCAGCATCATGCGACGCACAACTGTCATCTTGCTTAGGGATATATCATTAATCATCAAATTCTCTATGAGTCAAGTTCTTATTAGGATGGCTATGACTCGTGGAAAATGCTCATTAAGCATGCCAAACTAAAACTTCTTAGTCAGAAAGGGTTTCTCACACACTCTCGATAAAATGGTTGTTTGATTCCATCCATTTGCGTGGGGGATAGCTAGTTGCTGAGGGTATCTCACATAACCTATGTCGAAGGCCTCAAGAAGCACTTGCAATAAGCACAGTCTGATCAATCACACAGATCTTTTGAAAGGACCACAATATGGGTTTGGTCATGGGTTTATACAAAGGGATTATTGCTTTGAGGCCAATAAAGGAACATTTGTCACTATCTTCAACGGATTTACAAATCGAGAACTTAGAAGATAAGACAAGATAAAATTACTTCCACTCCTTCAAGCGATAGCTTCTTGGTGGTATTCCCATTTTCACTTAAACTATCCCAATCAGAAGAGACTTTGGAAGAGGGTTGTAATGTTGGTTCGGGAGAGGCTCGAAAGGCTTAAAATTTTCAAGAGGGTTTTTAAGAGTCGGTGATCATCATGGCATCGTGACTAGGTCACTTGATCTTTCGAAATCATTTGACTTTTGAAACACAATGCATCTCGAAAGTCCATTGACTAATCATTTCCATATGGGAGCTTTGCTCTTTTTCTCTAATTTCCTTTGCCCTTGCGATGATTTTTTTTTTTTTTTTTTTTACGTTGGCACTTGGACTTTGATAATTTTTTTTACATAAGATGCAACATTTTGGCTCTTTTCTTGACAGGCATTGGCCTTACTTTTACCAGGCACACTACTTTTTTATGCCCCATAGTTTGTCGAACTTTTTCCTTTTTGAACATTTTGTAGCCTTATGGCTTTCGAGATTTTTTTCACAATTTCTTGTGATTGTCGATTGTATTTGGTCAATTCTTATGCCTTGCCCCAGTAAAAGGAAATGATCACCGCTCGAGGTTCAGAAATGAATAATCAGGCCAAAATTGGTTTAAGCAATGGGTATCGGTGTTTGGGTAGAGAAAGAAATACTCTTCTTCACCATGGGATGAGTCAAGCTTTGATGAGAATTCCTTTGAAGCTATTACTAGAAGATTGATGCAAGTGAAAGTAATAGAATATTTCTCGACCTTTCGCTCAACAACACGATTGTAACCCCTTATGCTGCCCAACGTAGGGTCGTTCTCGACAAAGATACCTTGAAGGATCATCATTTTTCAGCCCAAAAGGGTAGCAAGAGATTAGTGCAATGCTTGGGATTAATGAAGGAAATGCCTTTATCATTTCGATCTTCGCGCTCAATGCGAATGGATCCTTCGTCCTAAGAGAATGTTGTTTTTCATTCAACTCTTGAAAGTGTTTGATGGACACTCAACTCTCAAAAGTGTTTGAGGGACGTGTTTGGAAATGGGCTTGCCTTTCTTCATCCTAAGCACTTTTTGTTTGGCATGTTTAATGTCTCAATCTCACTTTGTCGAGATCATCTGAGTAGATCAATCTCCATAAAGAAATTTGATTTGAAATGAATAATCCACAAAATGAGAAAACAATTTTGGGATAAAAAGGATGCCCAAAAGGTTTGTAATTTTTTTCTTTTCTCAATTATTCATTTCATTTTTTTTTGCTTGTCTCTAGGAAAGCGCCAAAGGTTCTCTTTTATAATGGAAATTCTCCTTTTTTTTTTACTTAAAAAAAAAGAAAAGAAAAAAAATTGAGAAGAAGGGTACTTACCTACGGCATGGCGACCCATAACCCTGTAAAGAATGTGAATGGATATGTCAGTGCAAAAATCTTTAGGGATTGAAATGTTGGAAACGATACATTATTACCCTTCATTCACTTTCATCTTTTGGGCACTAACATCTCTTGGATTCACCTTCGTGGATATTTGGTAACTTGAAAATACCATTCCCTTGCATTTGCCTTTAAGTGCTTGATGTCTTCCTGATTCCTTGTTGGAAGGCACCGCTTCTACAGTCAAGGTGCAACTTTTTCATTTATCACCCTGTAAGAAGGGGAGACGAAACGAGTTATCTCCATTCTTAGTTAGGTTCAAATGAGGAATGATACATCCTTTTTGATGAATTTGGCAATGTTGTTCCAGCATACTTCATTGATGGGTGAAGGAGAGATTTTTCTCTAAATCAAATGTTGTTCTCCCACTCTTTATATGACAAACCTTTGTTCCGTTCGAGTCTGTCCTGTACCAAAAACAAGGATATGTCATTTTTTACTCTAAAGAGAAATCAAGTTTAGGAACGAGATACATTCTTTTCAAAGTCGAGCGATCAACATCCCAATGTATCTCTCATGGAGGAAGGGATAATATTGCCCCTTTGTTTCATCATTTGAATATTTCTTTGTTTAAGATGAACATGACTCAATAATGCTGCATCGCATTTGTTGGAACATTACAAAACTTGGTACTCTTGATGTCTTCTTGACAATGAAAAGAAAATCATGTCAAAAACGGTATCAGAAATGGACTATTGGAATCGATACAATTTACTCTTCCTTCGAATTTGCCCTTTTGTATATTTGGCAACTCCCTTCATTTGTCTCATCATGCAAAGTGAACAAGATCAATGAATTGTTTTTGCACCTAAGACATTTGCAAATAACAAAACTTCCCAGAATGAAATTCAACTTCGTTCCACCTTTATGGAAAATTGGCGCCGAGGATGCCTCGATGCATGCTTACTCCTCAAGTTCCATGAGCTTACACTTTTATCTTTTAGAATGAGCAAATGTCAATCTCAAATAGACTCATTGTCCTACCGAAGAAAGTGATTTTGTGAAGAGAGGGCCTTAAGCAGAGTTTTCTTGGAATTCATTTTGGAAGGTAGACATAAATATTCACTTGAAACACTTCTGAATTCGTTTTTTTTTTGCTTTGTTTTGTTCTATTTTTTTATTTATATAAAAATGATGATTTTCGAATTCCACCATTAAAAATGTGAGTCACACAATTTACAAGAGCATCGATTGGATTTGCAATCAAAACCCAAAACGGAAAACATGTTTCTTAACAAGAATAAACACAATGATAAAATACAAGACTCTTTTACAGATGAAAGTAAAAAAAAAAAAACAACTCCTGTCCTAACTCTGTAATTCACTTCTTGGTCACCATGAGAATGTTAAGGAGCATCATACATAACCCGCAAAAAGACAACAATGTCAGTACGTGATCAATGAGGTCGCTTCTTACAACAAAATCGAGGCGACAGTACATGCCCCATAATCCTTACTACGGGATCTTTGTATTTAGCCAAGATTTAAAAATAAAAGAAGACATCATTTAAATAATCAATCCACAACAATCAATCGATTGTCCACTTTTATTCCAAAAGTTCCGTATGCAAAAGTGGCACTTTTTTTTTTTTTAAGAGATTAATATTATAATTTTACTCTTGCAAAAAATGAAGTGACTTCTATTTTGAGAAATCTATACAAAATGCGATTTGCATTTCAATCCCAAAATGTGAGAAGGAAAGAGTTTGATCAAAAATACAATCTCAATTTTTGTGCCCCAATATATAATCGCAACTTGCGAACCCCTTTTTTTTTGGCATTTTTTTTTCAAAATGTGATTTTGAGCCCATGACTAAGAATTTAAATAAAATCATGTTTTCAACAGGGCGAAATCAAAATGTTTAAAACTTGCATTCAAATGTTCATTCACCAAAAGTGATTGCCAATTTTTTCAATTATAAGCCTACGGCACCAAGGGCATTCAATTAATTCCCGCAAAATTCAAGATGAAAATGCAATACAAAATAAGCAAATAAAAAGGAAAAAGATACTTATAATAGGTGCCGACTTCTGTCTCTTTTTTTTTTTTTCCAATTACATAGATATGCACATGAGATGTGGTTCGATTTCTACTCTATATGGCTCAAAATGGAGCCATGGAATCACTGGACTGAACCACCAAGGTCGCGGCTAGGTTGGGTTACCATGACTCCGGCTTCATCAAAGAACCGACCCATGTCACGCGGTTGTAGACCGGGGTGGGTACCTTTGACATGAAGAAAGAAATTTCGGGGTTAAGGTAGGCGACACGTACTACATGGTTGTAGTCGGAGTGGTATCCACCTCAACACCATCCTAGGTGATCCTATGCGGCCTAGGTTCAGCGGCAAGTTGTGTGTGCTATGGTGTAGTGCAATGCAGGGAACACAAGCATGACAATTGATAAACAAATTGACACCTCATACATAAATAAACCATTCATTCATACACCTTCCTGTAAGATAAATGTGAGCAAACACTTCCCCTTATACCTCTCATTCTACAAAAAATATATAACACCTTTAATGTTAGGGACGTACCTGTAATCCTCGCTGCCAAACAAAAATATTTTTGAACAAGATTAATTTTGGCCTAAATCCTCTAAGGTTTAAAACCAGTCCCTAGTGGAGTCGCCAAGCTGTCGTGACTTACCCTCGAAGGAGGGAACATGTTTTGGGGTATTGCCTAAGGGACACGCCTAAGGCCCATGATTATGTGTGGGCTCTCCTAAGTCCATACCCCGCGTGACATTTAAATATTTTCTAGGAATTTTGTACAAAAGGAGTCGCCACTAGCCTATTGGGGTTGGCTAGAAACCAAGTGAGGCATGGGAGCGTGCCTCACTTCCTACACAACCTGAGAATCTAGGTCGGGATTTGATTACACTAATTAACCAATTAGTGCCATTTCGGTACCTAATCTTTTTCATTTTAAAAGAAAATATTTTTATCAGGCATTTGGATTAATTTTACACATATTTACTAACATGTGAGGTGATCATGCGGATGCACAATCATTAAAGTAATGATTATAGCCATCAAGATCTTAATTGCAGTAAAATTGAACATGTGCAATTGAACATAATTAGATATGCAAATTAAACATGCACCATAATTATTATACGAGCAAGTAAAGGTCTAATTACACTAAAATGGCAATACATGGCAAGTCCTAATCAAACTCCATCATTTTGAATTTTCGAAATTTTAATTTTTTAAAAAAATTATTATTTTTTAAATAATAAAATAATAATATTTTTGGGGCCGGACCAGGTCGGGTCTGGTCTCGACCCGACCCGGTTCGGTCCGGTTAGGGGCCGGGCCGAACCGGCCCGCTTGAAAGGGAAGGCCCGACCAAACCTTGGTCGAGCCTTTTCTTGGCTCGATTAGGCCTAACCAACGGGCCCAATCTAGTCTAACCTTTTCTACTTAAAAAAAAAAAAAAAAAACGAAGCCCACAAGCCCCCTATTAAAAACAACCTAACTTCGGCCCAAAATGAATTAGCCCTATTTCCTAAAAAAAAGGGCCCGGCCCAAGGATGAATCAAACCAGCCCCTACAGCCCAACCGAACGAAACCCTACCCGGCCAATGACCCGAGCCCGCTCGGGTCGGTGGCCACGACCCGATTTTTTGGCGAACCCTACCCGCATGCTCACCTTCTTCTCCTTGGCTTGTTGGCGGTAGTGGCGTGGCGAGGCACAGCGACGTTGTCCGGAGGTTGGTCACGGCGGCGCGGTGGCGATTGAGGTGCGGTGGCCAATGTGGGTTGTTGGCGTCGAGCAGAGACGATGGTAGCGGCGATGGCTTCGCTGTGAGGACGGGCAGAGTTGCAGTTCAGAGGGCGTCGGGTGAACGACGAGGAGGGTAGTGGCTCGGACGGCGGCAGGCAGCATTGCCGCTTCCCTCCCCCTCCGTTCCCTCTCTCTCTCTTCTCTTCTACTGCGTTGCTTCTTCACTCTAGTGCCTCTGCTCTAGATCTGGGTTCGGGGAGATAGCAGCGACTTGGACGGAGGATGGCAGGGGGGAGCTCGGCTGGTTGCCGGTGTGTCGAGGGGTCGAGTGGCGGTGGCTCGAACGACGTCGTGAAGGAGGGTGGCAGCTCACGGGTTGCTCGAATCCTACCCCTCTCCCTATGGAACTCTCCCACTTGCCCCCTCTGTCCGCTTCTCTCTCGAGCTCCCTCAAGCTCTCACTCCAACTCCCTCAAGCTCTCTCCTCTCTTCCTCTAGCTGTGTTCTAGGTTGTCTCTCCCTTGATCCTTTTGTTCTTTTCTCTATCTTTTTTTTTCTCTCTACTACCTCTCTGTTCCCGCTTTATTTTTTTCTCACGCTTGCCCTGTTGCTGCTTTTCTTTCTGTAGGTTTCACGTGCGAAACAAGTTGGAGGAGGACAGAGGCTAACGTGGGCCGGGCCAAGAGGGAAATAGGCTTGGCCCCTTCCACGTTTTCTTTTTTCTCTCTCTTTTTTGTTTTTGTTTTTGTTTTTGTTTTTGTTTTTGTTTTGTTTTTGTTTTTTTTAAGTGACTAATTCCTAATTTTGTACATGATTAAGTCCTAAATAAAAATTGTAAAATTTAGGTGTCAACAATTTGTTTGTTTTTTTTTTTAATTGACATTTTCTTTTGGTGGGCATATTGAAGATTTTAAAGAGGCCCATGAGTTGACTTTATAAATTTGGGGTCCGTTCATTTCATGGAAAACAACTTATGGGAAAACATTTTCCGGAATTTCCGATGTTTGGATGGCAGAAAATATATGGTCAAAGAAAATATTTTTCGGTCAATGGAAAATCTCCTCATAAGATTGTGGAAAATGATTTCCTCTTTTAAGAAGAGGAGAACACTTTCCATAACTTCTTCCACTTTGTTTCTTTTCACCAACACATTCTGCTTTCTTTTTCTTTTTCTTTTTCTTTTTCAAAAATCGAGTTTTATTTTATTTTTTTTTTTTTCATTTATTTATTTTTCCATTTCATCTTCTTCCTTGGTGGTTGGTCGCTAGCCGGCTAGCCATGAGCTAGCTCGAGCCTTGCCCCAAGCCGATGAGGCTTCGCCCGGCTTGATTTGGTGAAGTCGAGCTCGCCCGAGCTTGGCGAGCTCGAGCCTTGCCATGCCTCGCCGGCCTAGGGCGGAGCTCGGGCCTCGCTAGATCCAAGCGAGCCGGGCTTGCCAAAGGTTCGCCAGACTTTGGCCAACCGCGAGCTTGTTGGATTTGATGGTGGAGCTCGGGCTCCTAATCCAGGTGAGCCCGAGCTTTGCCGCTAGATCTAGCGAGCTCACGGCTCACCGAGCTCGGCAAAACTCGGTGAGCTCGGGCAAGATCGGTTGAGCCTCGAGCTCACCAGATTTGGCGATCGGGTCTTGGTTGGTCGCTAGGCAACCGGCCATCGTCGGACATGCAACGGCAGAGGAAGGAGGAGGAAGGAGGTAGGAAAAAGAAAAAGAAAAAGAAAAAGAAAGAAATAATAAAAAAATAAATTGTTCAATTTTTAAAAAATATAAATAATTAAAAGTTCATTTTTTAAAAATATAAAAAATACAACTAATTTTTTGGTCAATTAAAAATATTAAAATTCAATTTTTGATAAATTTTCCCAAACAATTAAATTTAGCTAATGAACGGTGGAAAATATTTTTCACTCGAAGTTTAGGTTTCGGCCGGATACCGGAAAATAGAGTCATTTTCCAGGAAAATGACTTCTAGGAAAATGTTTTCCGGAAACATGATATTTTCCACGAAACGAACGGATCCTTATATATAAATATATTGAAGATTTGAAATATTGGTTAAAGAAGAAAGATTCAGAATAATTAGGAATAGAAAATTCTATTTAAGTATTCCATATCTTGATTTTTTATTGAACCTATGAAAAGATATAAGAGCCGGTGAATTATAAAGAATTAATTAGAATTAATTTTTTATATAGAATACATATCAATATTCATGGATTATCCCCTTCATTCCACTTCCTGTTCCTATGTTAATAGAAGTGAGACTTCTACTTTTTCCAATGGCAACAAAAAATCTTCGCCGTATTTGGGCTTTTCCTAGTATTTTTTATATTTATATATAAGATGGGAGGGAAACCATAGCTTTTCCTTTTTTTTGTTGTTGTTGTTTTTTTTTTTTTTTTTTTTGACATTATCTTTTGATCTGCATATTGAAGATTTTAAAGAGGCCTTATTGCGTCCAAGAGTTGACTTTATATATATAATTTTGATCTAATATTGTTTAATATGGCCAATATGGTGGTGTCAAGTGAATGTTTAGGGTTTTGTTTAATGATTTGCTTCCTTTACCCTCACCCAGTGACATAAGCTCTATTGTCGCCTTCTGGCTTGGCAAGATTTGCCATGCTGAAGTATTGAAATGGTAAAGAACTGGAATTATCTTCCATGGGAAGATTAACTTTCCTAGATACAATACTACTCGAGTCCGACACTGCTTCTATTATATATATAGATGTTGAAACATTTGATATTATACAACATGACATAACACGAGTGAACGACACAAATAAGATAACATAGGAAGAATATACATGCAAGCAATAAACTGTCGTTGACAAGACCTACAAATTGCCCTTATAAAATTTTCGTTAAGAAATGATCTTCCTCTCGATATGGCTAATCATAATTAAGGATATATTTTCCTCCATTCATGCTTTTGATTGGCAAGTTATGAATTACGGATATCACATACATGGCAATTTAATTAAATAGAAATTGGGCAATGTCCATGTTTGTAAATCCGTCAATTAGAAGAACTAATTAGAGAAAGTTTCCTCTAACAAAGGATGGAGGAGAAAACATGCTCTTGCGAAACTTATAAAACGAACTTTTTATTAAACTAAGTTTATAGTCTTACTATGTTAGTCATATGAAGGGCCCAAAAACAAAGACCAATTCAAATTACGACTGTAACTTACATAAATTACAGGAGAAGCGGTCCATAAATCTCAGATTTTAGATATTCAAGTAATGTCACGCATGCATACAGTCCAGAAATGAGGTAGGTTCGCAAGGTAATCGTTATATGGCTCTTGGGGTCGATAAGACGGGCGCTTCATATCGACTGGAAGATTGAGTAGATCTCCCAATTGATAGAAGACATCATTGCGTAGCTTGACACGGATATTATCATATAGAATTTCAAAACAACCGTACTCTTTTAAGTGCTTTGAGATCCTCGTTTTGCATCGAATCCCAATAAGTTCTTCCTAGCTTCATGTCATTTTTGCTAAGTCTCTATCAAGAGAAGCTTCGGATATAAGGACAAACCAATATCGGCTTTTCCTTTATGGTTTTTTTTTTCCTGTGATTTTTTTTTTTTATGTGCATAAAGAGGCCAATAAGGTTGCATTGAAGATTTATCTTTTATCTTTAAATATTTTTCTATGTATCCATATCTAATAAATTTAGTGCATGATTCGGATGGTTTTTGTTCAATAATTTGTATACTTCATCCCCACGCCATTTGACAAAGCTTCAAAGTCACCTTCTAGCTCGGCATCACTTGCCATGTTGAAATATCGAAATAACAAACCATTAGACTTATAGTATTTGTTCATTTTGATGATCATATGATATTATATGAATGATTGACACACATGATATGACCGAAAAGAATATTGCCATCTCTAATAAAACATTTGGACCACATCAGATTGTATATCTAGATGTGTATTTATCTTGTTTTAGCAATAAGCTTTTGTCAACATAGCCTAATTTACCCTTATGAAAGTCTTTTGATGTGCATATTGAAGATTTTGAAGAGGCCATATTGCGTCCAAGAGTTGACTTTATATATACACACACATATCTATGTTGTTTTGATCTAATATTGTTTAATGAGGCCAATATGTTGGCGCCACGCGTATGTTTCGGTAAGGTTTTGTTTAATGATTTGCTTCCTTTACCCACACCCAGTGACAAAAGCACCATTGTCGCCTTCTAGCTTGGTAAGACTTGCAATTCTGAAGTTTTGAAATGGTAAACAATTGGACTTATCTTATAGAAGCACTGTCGGACTCGAGTAGTATCGTATCTAGGAAAGCTAATCTTCCATTAAGGACACATTTACCTCAATTCATGCTTTTGATTGATGAGTTACGATTTACGGATATCACATACATGCGAATTTAACTAAATAAAATGGGCCAACGTCCATGTTCATAAATCCATCAGTTAGAAGAACTAATTAGAGAAAGTTTCCTCTAGCAAAGGATGGAGGAGAAAACATGATCTTGAGAAACTTATTAACCGTACTTTTTATTAAACTAAATTTATTGTCTTACTATGTTTTTTTTTTTTTTGGTAAGGTAAGTAATATATTGACTTTTAACCAAAATATTGTCTTACTATGTTAGTTATATGAAGGGCCCGAAAACAAAGATCAATTCAAATTACAACCGCAACTTACATAAATTATAGGAGAAGCGGTCCATAAATCTCAGACCTTACATAGATCTATTAAGAGAAGCTCCGGACGTGAGAGCAAACCAATATCGGCTTTTCCTTTATGGTTTTTTTCCTGTGATATATATTATGTGCGTATGGACGATTTTAAAGAGGCCAATAAGGTTGCATCCAGATTTATTTTTTATTTTTATATATTTTTCTATGTATCCATATCTAATAAAGTTAGTGCATGATTCGGATGGATTTTGTTCAATAATTTGTATACTTCATCCCCACGCCATTTGACAGAGCTTTAGAGTCGCCTTCTGGCTTGACATCACTTGCCATGTTGAAATATCAATATAATAAACAATTGGACTTATCATATTTATTCATTTTGATGATCATATGATATTATATGAATGATCGACACGCATGATATGAACTGAAAAGAATATTGTTATGCCTAATAGAACATTTGGACTACATTAGATTATATATCTAGAGGGAAACGTACCAAAATAGTCCTAAACCTTTTGTATCGGTATCAATTCAATCATAAATTTTTTAATTGGACCAATTTAGTTCTAAATCTTTTCACATTAGTACTAATTCAATCTACTTGGCTAATTTGAGCCGGAAATTGTTGATGTGGTTGCTAGCGGTCTTATGTGACGCCACGTGGACAAATTTTATAATATATTTTTTTATATTTTCAGATTTTTAATTTTTTTCTTTTTTTTTTCCTTTTCTCCTTACCCCTTGGCCGGCAAGGTTGCTGGCCGGTTGACCATTGCTAGCCACAGGCTGGTCGAGGCGAGGGGCCATTGGTGAGGGCCGCTGCGCCCCGCTGGCCACAAGCGAGGGCATCGACCCTCGCCTAGATCCAGGCAAGGGCCAAAACCCTCGTCCGTTGGCCGGCGAGGGCGCGGTAGCCCTCGTTTGTGGCGGGCGAGGGTGTGGCGGCCCTTGCCCAGATCTAGGCGAGGGCCACGATACCCTCGCTTTCCATAGGTGAGGCCGCCATGGCCCTCGCTTGGATCCGGGTGAGGGCCCAATTCCCTCGTCGACCACAGGTGAGGCCACTGTGGCCCTCGCTTGGATTTGGGCGAGGGCTGCCGCACCCTCGCCTGCCATGAGCAAGGGCTACCATGCCCTCGCTTGTGGCCGACAAGGGCGTAGAGGCCCTTGTTGGCCAATGGGCGAGGGTTTCGGCCCTCTCCTGGATTTGGGTGGGGGCTAGCGCCCTTGCTTGTGGCTGGCAAGGGTGCAGTGGCCCTCGCCAGTGGCCGGCGAGGGCGCGGGGCCCCTCGCCCTGACCAGCCTGTGGCCGGCAATGGTCGGCCGGTTGGTGACCTTGCTAGCCAAGGGGTAAGGAGAAAATAAAAAAAAAAAGAGAGAAAAAAAAAGGAAAAAAAGGAAAAATAATAATTTAAAAAATCTGAAAAATTTTAAAAATTATAAAATTTGTCCACGTGGCACCACATAAGACCGCCAACAGACACATCAGCAATTTCTGACTTAAATTAGCCGGATGGATTGAATTGGTACCGATGTAAAAAAGTTTAGGACTAAATTAGTCCAATTAAAAAATTTAGGACTGAATTAGTACCATTACAAAAGTTTTAGGACTATTTGGTACTTTTCCCTATATCTAGATGTATCTGTATATTTATGCTTGTTCAAGCAATAAGCTCCTGTCGACATGACCTAATTTGCCCTTATGAATGTTTTTATTAAGAAATTATCTTCTCGTCTATATAGCTAACCATAGTTGAGAGCTATATATTCCTCAAATTGTGAGTTATAAATAAGGTACATCACTTACGTCACTAAATATAAACACAGGTAATGTCCATCCATCGATCAGATGAACTAATTGGAGGAAGTTTTCTTTCACTAAGGATGGAGGAAAACATGGCCACGCCAAATTAATGGAAGGAATTTTCTAGGTTTATAGTCTTGTTTTGTTAATTATATGAAGGGCCCATAGACAATGATACGACAAAGATTACATAAATTATTGAAGAAGCGGGTCCATCAATCTAGGACAAATATTCGCATATTATCATCACATGCAAACGGTCCAGAAGTGTCTTCCTTCAAGCCTTATTTTCCGGAAAGGAGACAAAGTGGGACGATAGAACTTCTATTGTTTTAGTCAATGGGCGGCGATCATAATTGATCTCATTCTCATTATTAAAGTTTGGTAAACTTATCGGTCGTTAATGTGGCTGTTCTCAATCTTTACCGACCATACATTTTCAAAATCACAATCATGAAAACGATTGTAAGCTTGTGCAATTAAGTATTCCGGAAGATTGGTCGGAAGGGATTATACGCGTCCACCAACACGATTACCTCGCTTGAATAAGTCGTAGAAGAAGAATGACTCCGCCATTTCAAAACATGAATCCTTAAGAATCAAATCATCTTCTCGTGCATGCATACACATCACATTACGATTCATGCATTCGCATCAGTAGGCGACATATCTTCACACGACACTTCGCTGCATAATACATATTATCACATGACACAACAAGTCATCACATGGTATGTCGCATCATCAAGTACACATATATTTGTATTTTCATATTACATGTGGTACGTTGAGCCATTACAGAGGTATAAAATAATAGGAAAATTATCAAAAATGTCATAAATCTATTGTATTTGTATTAATTTAGTCATAAATTTTCAATTTTACCAATTTAATCCTAAACCTTTAAATGATTTGTTAATTTAGCCATAAACCTTATAACAATTTAGTTATTTTAGTCAATTTTAACTGAAATTGCTGAGTGGTTATCTAGTCAATGCCGACTATCCTACATGGCATTATTGGTGGGCCATCATTGATGTAGACTTTTTTTTTTTAAAATATTTCTGAAACTTTTTAATTATTGTTTTCCCTTTTATTTCTTTCTTCTTCGAGCTCACACCGGCAAGGTTGCTTGGTTGAGCTGAGGGTGTTGCAGCCCCTTCCTATGGTTGGCGAGGAGTTCAAACCGGGTGAGGGTTTTTGGCCTAAGGTTAGTTAAAAAAAAGGAAGTAAAAAGAAAATATTTTAAAAAAATTGTATATGTCAACACCGACCATGCCTAGTTAAACAATTGGTGCTATAGTTAAACAATTGGTGCTAATTGGTCCACCATATGAGTGATTCCTAATCAAAATTGATCGGAATGATTAAATTGGCAAATTGTTAAAAGGTTTATGATTAAATTGGCAAATCGTCAAAACGTTTAAAACTAAATTGGTTCAATTGAAAGGTTTAAGACTAGTAAAAATTGAAAATTTTAGGATTGAATTGGCATAGATGTAATATATTTAGAACCCTTTTGGTAATTTTCCCTAAAATGATGTAATCTAGGAAAAAGAAACTAGAAACTACATTTGTATCTTAAAAAATCATCTGATAGATGAATTAAAAGGACTAAGTTAAAAAGTAAGGGCAGCGAAAGAGCGTCATTAGGGTGTTAACCTTCCCCCAAGCATAATCAAACCCCAAGTCAATCTCTTTGTTTTTATTTCGAAAACAAACTAGTTTCTTTGACATGAGAACTCAAATAGTTCAACCATGGCTACTCTTTCCACATGGAAAATGGGAGGTGGAGAGTTCGAATCCTCATATTTTTCAAGAGGGTTAAAGTGGAAGCAATTTAGCTTTGAGTGTGGGTTTCAACTTTCACGCCTTATAAGAAGGCATGGTAAAAGTTTGAGAGTAAGAATTATAATAGGAATAGTGTAGGACTAATAAAAAAAAAGAAAAACTCAACTAAGTTTATTTTCCCTAAAATTACTTGGGAAGTTCGGCGTTTAATCAATGGCATGTGAATAATTAGAATGGCAATCACTCCGTGAAAGAACAAACACACTCGAACTCGCAAACAAGGACTTTCCAATATTGCAAATAGTGATCACCGATAGCTCCTTCAATAATAAAAGCAGAGCGTTCCCGAAGTATAATAGTTCGACATGTTCAAACACCACAGTAGGCCTTGAGAGTTGACTCGGCCTCGTGGCCTTGTTCCGTCAGGCTGAATCGGAGCAGACCGACTTCGTCGAAGGGCTTGAAGAGCAAGGGGTGCTGCTCGTCCACCAGCTCGCGTGGGCACTCGATCACTCCTCTTATGGCTGAGAACGAGCCGATCGAATACCTCGTCTCGTTCCCACTCATCATCACCCGGTGTCTGGGGCAGTGCAGTCGGCCGTTGCTCCATCCCTAGCCAGCAATTCGCTTCAAATTTACAAGTTTCTCGCTCTCCAAACTCATGTGCATTGGAATTACATGCCCTGGCGTCATGAGAGAAGGGAAAGAACACTCACCAGCAATGACTCTCCAACCATGACCACAACGGTGGAAGCTGAAGGCGCGACTGGAGACCACCTTCCATCCTTCATCTGCACCTCCAATCCGTTCACATGATTTTGCTGAAGTATGGTCAAGAAGTTCTTATCGCAGTGCGAGCTCGCCCCGACCTGAGGCTCCTGAGTCATCGGCGATTTGTACCTCATGGCTCGGATTGAGTGGTTCAAGGATTTGGTATGCGAGTCTAGATATTTCTCCACGCCTAAGCTTTGAAACACCATCCTGGTGATCAGTGATTCCAACTCGGAGAGCCTCATTGCGTATGAAGTCAGCGTTTCACTGCATATACATTCATATTGGTATGTTCAGGAAAAGTACAGTTGTCCAGAAAATAAAGAGCTTTGCAGCAAAAAGAAGTTTTCGAAACTAACACCAAAAGAAGAACCGGAACATCAAAATTTTCTTTCCACAGGTTTTTATTGCACAAACATTCGCATTTAAATAGTTATGTAATTTCAAAATATATGTGCAGTATGTTGGTTTCGCGTACCAAAATTTTGGATTTCCTTGAGGCCACATGAGATTGGCTAACTTTTGAATGCCTCCAGAGTCCAGCATGCCGGAGATTCCTATTGCTTCATATAGAGACAAATTAGGTAAGTTTGTGATGTAACCGTCGTATGGCTTTCGAGGGTCGACAAAACGGCGCTTCGTCTCGGCCGGAAGATTGAACAAATCTTCCACTTGTCTGAAGACCTCATTGTGAAGCTCGACACTGATCTTATCATATCGAGCCTCGAAACAACCGTACTCTTCAAGTGCTTTGACAACCTCTCCTTGTACTGAATCCCAATCAGCGCTTCCAGGCTTCATGTCATTTTTGCAAAAATCTATCAAGGGAAGCTTTGGAGGTGAGAGAGCGCCCATACCAGTTTTTCCTTTATGGGTTTTCTTTTCGAGATGTCTTTTCAGGTGCGTGTTGCAGAATTTAAAGAGGTCAGTAAGGTTGCGTCTTGGAGTTTTCATATAAATATATATGATATAATATAAAATATACCTTTCTATGTATCCATATCTAATGACGTTGGTGCGTGATTAGGTTGGGTTTGGTCCCATTATTTGTCTACTTTACCCCACACCGTTTGACGAAGCTTTCATAGTCGCCTTCTGTCTTGGCATGACTTGCCATGTTGAAATAATGAAATGGGAAACAATTGGAATTATCTTATTTTTGGCCGCATTTTATGGAAAGATTAGCATTCTGTCATACGTTCTCGTGAAGGGAAATAATAATATAGTGCGTATAGCGACGCACGCCGTATCTATCTAGATCTGCATATTTGAAGATCGAATTGTTTGTGCAACTGCATTAGGTTCGAAATCAATAGGGGGGATGTTGATCTGGTGAGCGGTGGGCATGCACTTGCAGTCGATGTGAAAGTGGATCACTAATACTTGAGACATCCAGGTGGCAATTTGGACAGGACATGAAAACTGAACTTGAACGAGATGGGGCAATTTACTTAAAGAAGTCCTAATTTGACTCTACACGACACGACACGAGTTGTATCACTTCTTGTGATGCTTAGGGTTTTAGATGATAGAACTAGTTCACTTACCCGATCAAGGATAGGCGATCCATTGAATTCACTTTGGACCACTATAAAGGTGAGAAAGACTCCTCAATACTATACTTCGAGAAATGACGTGGAATTGAAATCGAATTTAGCACCGTACATTTCTTAAGATGCAAGTGCCAATTATACAATTACACTATCGTTTTTTTTTTTTTGGTAATTTTAAGTGGATATATAATGAAAAAAAATCAAACATCTGACTAATGATCGATCTAACAAGAAATAACAACCTGTTTCTCATATGAACCCAAAAAGAATTAAAATGTAGAAATGACGTCGACAATAATGGAGGCATAAAAGTGGAAATCATGAAAAAAGGTGGAAATCATGGGCAAGGTTACTCACCTTACATGGAGACATTAATGAAAAAAGAAAACCCTAAGGTTGCATTTGTTTTGCAGAAAACAAATGATTTACAAAATATTTTCCTTAAAATAATCACTTTTATTGCTCACGAAAATGAATAAAAGGAAAATATTTTCCTCGTCGACAAAAATGTTTAGATATAAATTTTTGTCTAGGAAAAAGCTTTTTTTGTCTAATTACTCAAATGATAAGCTTTCATTTTTAGGAAAATATTTTCTAAAAGATCATTCACTTTCCATACAATAAATGGAGAAATTTTCCCATTGCAGTTCTCTCACATAGCATTTTCCATTTTCAATTTTTCAGACCTCCAAATTTCCTCCATTGGTGAGTTAAAAATCCTAGATGTTGCGTACTTGCAAACTTAACAATATATAAATGCAGGTGATGGCCATATTTATAAATCCGTCAATCATAAGAATTAATTGGAGCTTTTTGTGATTAAGTACGAAGGAAAAGTGGGACTTGATTTACCACCGGCCGCGGTGGCTCCACTGGATAAGACTCTGCTGATCCTCAACGAAGAGGTGAATGGTTCAAAACCCAGGGGAGGCGCTAGGTGTATTAAGTGTGACTCAAGGGTGGTGGGTCCTCCTGCTTAAGTGTCACTTGGGGGTTTACGGCGCAACTGTCGGCTGCAAGCCGGTTCCTCCAATACAAAAAAAAAAAAAAAAAAAAAAAAAAAAAGTGGGACTTGACAAAGTTAAGGAAGGAGTTTTTTCCCTAATTTAGGGCCCATCTAAGAAAACAGATTACATCAATTATTGGATAAGCGGGTCCATCCATCACACGCATACGTTCCAGAAATCTCTTCCTTTGAGTCTAATCTTTCCAGAGAGGACACATAGTAGGATGATTAGGAGTGATTGGTTCTTGATGCGGTCCGGTCTAGTCCCATTTAGGAACCAAGAAATGGTTCATTTGTGAGAATGAGAATTGGACCGGCTGGTTTTGGAATCGGTTCAGTCCAATTCTGGGGCGGTCTAGTGAATTTCGTGGATGAGGGAGGGGAGATATTCAATCATTAAGGTTGGGAATGGGCTTCCCATCTCTTAAGAAAGAATAATTAAGAATGCAAAATTTGCATTGAAAATGATACAGCAACAACAAAGCCTGGAGGAAGGGCATTCGGACAGTAAAATGGAAATGGATAAGAAGCCACGAGGAAAACGACTGCTTTAATTGCAACAAAATTTCCATTTTGTAGAGATCATTCGTACAGTAAATTTGCAAATTTTCATTGCATATGGTACGGCAACAATAAAAGAAGAGAGATGATCCATGTCGAATGTGAGGCTTGAGCGGTCAATTATTAGGTTTACATTAAAGAAATAAAGAAAAAAAATTTGGTCCAGTCTGGGCTGTTCGGTTCCCCTCGTAGAACCAAAAAATTATAGAGACGCTTTTTGGCTCCTATATAATAGTACACCTCACGTGAGCCAACCTTATTTCATTTACATAAGAAACTCTTTCCTTTGAAATTTCTGAAAGTACTAGAATGCTTTTTCTGCTAGTAGAAAATAATTAAAGAGTACTTTCCTTGGAAGAGAGAAAAGAAAGAAAATTTCTTCATAAACACCCATTTCATTATTATTTTCTTTCACAATACTTGCTTGCCAGAAGTAAGCTCATGATCAACAGCCTGAAGCATAAATAGCTTCGAGGATCTGCAATAGGTTCAGATACTATAAACCTAAACAAGCTGCAAAAGGGGAAAGAAAGGGAAAACTGATAAGTTTGCCAGATACTGAGCAAAGTCTGCTCAATTAATTATTGACGGCGGTAAAACATACGCCTTAAGACTTGGCTTGCAATTGATTGACGGGGCGAAAGGACACACGATGGCTTGAAAGCACCTCGATTACAAATTCTGTAAAATGTATCCATCGCCAAAGCTCCATTTCCGTGCTCTTTGATATTGTAGATGCGGGTGACACCGGCAGCATCAAAGGGCTTAAAAAGCAAAGGGTGTTGGTCGTCCACAAGCTCATCAGGACACCGAATCATGCCTCCAGTGGAAGAGAAGAGTCCCATGCAATATCTTGCCTCGTGCCCCTCATCATTACACGGTGACAAGGGTTGTGTAATCTCCCATTGCTCCATCCCTATAAGCAAAAATGAAAAAGAAAGGGAGAGGCTCACGATGATGATGGTCTGTCTCATCACAAGGCAGCATCAATTTTGTTGTATCTGTCATGGCTAAGACTATCATCTAGAGAGGGGTGAGTATGTGATTTTACGGAAGTGAACGAATTTAAAGAAATATTGTAGCGAAACAACTTCTAGTGACACAAAGCATTGTGGTCAGATCTTACCAATATGTAATTCTATCACAATAAATAAAGAGAGTAAGGAATGGAAAATTGCACACAAAGTATTATAGTAGTTCAGTTTTTTGCAAGCCTATGTCTACTCTCCCTCGCTACAACCTATTCACTAGGTTCCACTAAGAAGAACCATATCACAAGTTATGAGATCTGAGTTGTGAATACTCAAGCTCGTGTGTACAACTCCTCACACACTTTCGATCTCTAAATAATTACACAATGATACTCATAGAGACGAATGTATTAGATTAGAAAACACTCTTTAAGCTTTGGAATTAAAAGCTTTGATTCTCTTAAGTGCGATTTTTCCTTTTAGCTTCAAGATCTCCTTTTATACTTCTCCTAGTCCAAGCTAACCGTTAGAAAAATCTCCAAGAGGATTATCTAGTGAATTTACCTGTTGACCTAGATCTTGCTAAGAAAATCTGATTGCTTCAAGGTCATCGAGAATAGAGCTTCCCAAAGATTTTGCCGCCCACATAGCAATTTGGGTTTCATAAGTTGAGTGCTTCATCTTGGAAAGAATGTTTCATCTCAAGTATATTGTTCCAAGACAGTTGAATCTCCAAGAGATATTTGGAAGACTTTCCTTTTGAAACTCCTTATAAATATGGTGGGAAATCCAACCAATTGCCACTAGCCGTTACACGAGTATATTGCATCCTTTCTAACTATTTGACATAACACATAGGGAAGAAATTAATTAAGCCACAACTCTGGTTCTAATAAATAACGTTTGATCATATCTCATTAGATTTTCCACTTGAAAAGTGCTTATTATCATAATCAAAGTCTTTTCTCCGAATAAGTTTTGTCAATATTTAAATTCACTTTGGGAAATTTTCTCAACAATCTTTCCCTTTTTGATGATAAAACTTTCTAAGTAGAACTTAACAAAAGGTTTTGAAAAGATTTAATAATCAAATAGCTCTATTGAAAGCAAGATTAAAGATCAGGCGCAATATGAATTCTATAATAATTTTGCTGATTTTGTAAAGATAAGTACAAAATTCTTTCAGAATATTGAGCTAATCAAAGTGAATAAGATTTTTAAGGAAGTTCTTTACTTTGATTAAGGAGTTCAAGAAAAGAATAAATTCAAGAAAAATTCATATTTTTATATAGCTCCCCCTAAGCAGGATCATAAAAGATCTTCATTTGTATAGTGTTATGCTTTTCTTGCATTTTCTCTCCCCCTTTGGCATGAAACGCACTTTTTAGAAACACTATCTTATACATGTTGAGGCAACCACAAATGATATGAAATATAGCCCATGTAGAATCAAACAACATATGCTTGAGAATATATATCAAGGATCACGATGCATTAGATAAATTTAGGCAAAAGAACCATTCAAGTACCAAAAGTTGGCACAAAGGGATACTTAAATGCCAAAAACTTACGGAGGTGCCACTTTTTATGAAAAATGGGACACTCAAGTGTCACATCGGCAAACCTCGCTGGAAATCCTACATGACGTTTTTTTTTATTTTTTATTTCACTTATGTGGCTCATCGAAGGCTGACTTAGCAAACCACATACAAAAATGACATTTTTTTTATAGTATAATTTGAATTTGAATTTAATAATTAATTAAATTAACTTTTAATTAATTAATTAAAAAAAAAAGGGGGAGGAGGAGGAGCATGGAGGTAGCTAGCGGCCGAGGGCTCAGCCCTTGCCACCTTGCCTCCCCTTTGTCGCCGGGAAGGCAGGAAGGTGGGGAGTGTTGGTCGGGGCTATAGAGCCCGGCTATGGGGGGCCAGCGGCCCTAGTCGACCGGCGGCAAGGGCTTGCTTGCCCTCGCCCAAATCTGGGGCGAGGGTCGCGACCCTCCCAGATTAGGTGAGGGGGTCGCCGCTCACTAGGGGGCCGCCACCCGGCCGACCCTCCAGCGTGCGACGGCCTTTAGGTCGGCCCAACGAGGGCCGGCGACCCTCACCGGATTTGAGGGAGGGCCATGACCCTCACCCTAGATCCGGGCAAGGGCATGTAGGCCCTCGCTATTGGTCGTTGGGGCTGCCGACCGCCGACTAGGGCTAGACGGCCTCGGCCGACACTCCCCACCTTTCGCCTTCCCGGCGATGGAGGGGAGGCGGTAGCGGTGAGGGCCGAGCCCTCAACCGCTAGCTGCCTTCGTCGTCGTCATCCTCCCCCCCACCCTTCCTTTTATTTTATTATTTTATTATTTTATTTTATAATTATTTATATTATATCAAAACAATGTCATTTTGACACTGTTTAGCCACATTAGCATGCAAAACGATGTCGTTTTGCGCGTAGCTCGCTGGAAAATTGTCACGCAAGCGTTTTGGCCGGATTTTCTCGTCGATGGCACTTAAGTGATCCATTTTACTCCGATGTTGGCACTTAAGTGTCACTTTTGTAACTTTTGGCACTTAAGTGTTCTTTTGTGCCAACTTTTGGCACTCCAGGGGTCCGAGTATCGATAAATTTAACTACATTTTTGCCATAACAAAACGATAATAAAAATATGAGATTTGTTAATGACAAAAAGTAAGGGAAACAAAAAATATACTAATCGGATCATGTATAGGGGCGAATAGGTGATTTTCATTGCTCTTTAGCTCATCTTCACACACAATCTTCACCTATTCATCCCCCTTAGAATAGGTGATTTAGTGGAAATGAAAGAATTTAAAGAAATGTTGTTATCACGAGAGAGAGAGAGAGAGAGAGAGAGAGAGAGAGAGAGAGAGAGAGAGAGAGAGAGAGAGAGAGAGAGAGAGAGAGGATAGAAAATTGCATACAAAAGATTATAAAGGTTCGGCTTTTATAAGCTTACATCCACTCTCCCGCACTACACCCTATTAACTAAATTCCACTAAGAACAACCAATAAGGGGTTACAAGATCTGATCTATAAATTCTCAAGCTTGTGTGTACAACTCCTCACACACTCTCAACCTCTACATAATTACACAATAATGCTCACAGAGACAAATGTATTATCTTAGAAAACACTCTTCAAACGTGGAACTAAAAGCTTCGATTTCCTTAAGTGCGATTTTTTCTTTCAGCTTCAAGATCTCCTTTTATGCTCCTCCCAGTCCAAGCTGACTGTTGGACAAATCTCCAGGAAGATTATCCAGCCAATCGACTTGTTGGCTTAGATCTTGCTATGAATATTTGATTGCTTCAAGGTCGTCGAGGATAGAGCTTCCCAAAGATTTTGCCGCCCAGACAGCAATTTGGGTTTCCATAAGTGGATTGCTTCATCTTGGAAAGAATGTTTTGCCTCAAGTATACCATTCTAGGAAAGTTGAATTATCGAGAGATATTTGAAAGACTTTCTTTTTGGAACTCCCTAAAAATATGGGAGGAAATCAACCAATCGCCACTAGCTGTTGCACAAGTGTATTGCATCCTTTCTAATCATTTGACATGACACATAGGGAAGGAATTAATTAGCCACAAATCTGGTTCTAATTGATAACGTTTGATTATATTCCATTAGACTTTCCACTTGAAAATTACTTATCATCATAATCAAAGTCTTTGTTCCGAATAAATTTTGTCAATCTTCAAAACCACTTTGGGAAATTTCCTCAATAATCTCCCCATTTTTTATGATGACAAAATTTTCCAAGTAGAACTTAACAAAAGATTTTGAAAAGTTTTAATAATCAAATAGCTCCATTAAAAGCAAGATTTTAGATAAGGCACAATGTGAATTTTATAAGAATTTTGCTGATTTTGTAAAGATTAGTACAAAATTCTTCCAGAATATTGAGCTAATCAGAGTAAATAAGATTTGTAAATAATTTCTTTGCTCCGGTTAAGGAAGTTCAAGAAAAGAATAAATTCAAGAAAACTTCCAATTTTTATATAACTCCCCCTGAGCAAGATCACAAAAGATCTTCATCTGTAGAGAGTGTTATGCTTTTCCTACATTTTCTCCCCCTTTTTCTATCCCTGAGTAGGATCACAAAAGATCTTCAACCTATTGGTTGGATTCCACTAAGAAGAACCAATTGAGGGTTACAAGATTTGAGTTGTGAATACTCAAGCTCGTGTGTACAACTCCTCACGCACTCTCAACTTCTAAATGATTACACAATGATGCTCATAAAAACGAATGTATTATATCATAAAACACTCTTCAGATTTTGGAATTAAAAGTTTCGATCCTGTTAAGTGCAATTTTTCCTTTCAGCTTCAAGATCTCCTTTTATACTCCTTCTAATCCTAGCTAACCGTTGGACAAATCTTCAGGAGGATTGTCTGGCCAATCTACCTCTTGGCTTGGATCTTGCTAAGAAGATCTAATTGCTTCAAGGTCGTCAAGGATGAAGCTTCCCAAAGATTCTACAATTCATATAGTAGTTTGGCTTTCCATAAGTTGAGTGCTTCATCTTGGAAAGAATGTTTCGCCTCAAGTATATCATTTCAAGAAAGTTGAATCTCTAAGAGATATTTAGAAGGCTTTCCTTTCGGAACTCCTCATAAATATAGGAAAAAATCCAAACAATTGCCACTACCGTTGCATGAGCATATTGCATCCTTCCTAGCCGTTTGACAAAACACATAAGGAATGAATTAATTACGTCACAACTCTAGTTTTGATTGATAATGTCTGATTACATCCCATCAGACTTTCTACTTGAAAAATACTTATCATCAGAATCAAAGTCTTTACTCCGGATAAGTTTAGTCAATTTTCAAAATTACTTTGCGAAATTTCCTCAACAATATCAATATGCATTCAACCGTACACGAATCTATGTTTCACATGTGAACCGGTCCATAAAATTTGTACAAATAAATCAGCTTTAATGTCGTAATTCTATCTATTGCTAGACGCGATGATCAATACCAGAAATATAAACAATAATTTACAGTTGAAGTGTTAAGTCATGTGCCCGGATTCTTTTTCGATTCTTAAGCTACTTTTTGAACCGAATTCGAGAGAGGGGGGGGGGGCACTCAAGTAGAATGACTCCCCAGCAAGGACAATGAAAGAGGAAGCTGAAGAAGGGGCGACCTCAATCCAACGTCCATCCTTACTCTGCACTTCCAATTCGTTACATGATTTTGGTGAAGCATGGTCACGAAGTTTTGTCTCGATGGCAAAGAGCCCTGGGCTTCTTGGACTCCTCGGTCCCAGGAGCTGCGTATCTCACGACGCGGAAATTGTATCTGACCAACTTGGCTAGCGATTCAACGTACTTGTCTACGCCCAGGCTTCCCAAAACCAGCTTCTTCATCAGTGAATCCAACTCCGAAACCCTCGTGACATACGTTTTCATCGTCTCACTGCATGGTCATAAAAAGGGCACACGCCGAAACAACAATTTCTTCTTGCATAAAAGTAAATGAAATTCAAATTCGTGTCATTAGCGATCCATTTGATAGACATTAATCTCTTAACACTTCATTAATTAGAACTGATGATACAATTACCAGTAATAAAAAAAAGAAAAAGGATTACCAAAATCTTGTGTTTCCCTCCAGCCACATGAGATCTGCTAATCCTTTAATGGAGCACGAGTTGGGGGCGTAGTCCATTGCAAACGTCTCGTAAAGAGGCGAATGAGGAAGATTCCAAGGTAGCTTATCTGGGATGTTGAACCAGTCCTTCACATCGGTTGGGAGCTCAAGCAACGCCTCCAATTCTTGGAACGCATCATTGTGAAGCTCCAAGGTCATCTTATCAGTCAAGGCTTCAAAGCAACCTAATTCTTCAAGAGCTTCTCGGACTTGAATTTGCAAGGAGTCCCGTCAACCTGTCCCTAGCTTTGCGCCATCTAATTTGAAAAGACCTATGGGGAAGCTTCAGTGTTGAAATAGAGCTCATGATCAATTTGTCCTTTCCAAGTACTTTTTCTAAACGTTTTCTCCTATTCTTTTCTTAAGGTTCTTTGCTGGAGTTATAGGGCTTGGCATCCTCGAAGTAGCCACAGTAGCAATTTGAAAGCTACAATCTTTCCATGAAGAGTCGATTATTTTCCTTGTTTTTCCCTTTTTGAGTGGTTTAAACAAGAGTTGACTAGTGAATGCAAGTGTTTTTTTTTTTTTTTTTTTTCAGTGGGGGGGGGGGAGCATTTGGAGTTAGTGACTTGACTTTTAATTCAAGCAATGATGATGGTTATCTTCCTTGCCGGCACATCTTCTACGTGGAATACATGGAAACAAATCAGCAGTCAAGTGACCCTGAATTTTTTTAAATTTAAAAAAAACCATAAATTTACTCATTATTATACAAATACTTGAATTATGTTACACGTGTATAAATTTGAATTTTTTTGTGACATAATAAAAAATTCGAGGTATTTGTGTTATAATGAGCATAGATTGAGGTTTTATGAGATATTTTTTAATATTTTTATTTTTAAATTCCGGTTGGTGTTTTGAAAAATGATAATAATAATAAAAAAAGCAAATTGACTTTTCAAAGGTAAGCGAGTGACTAGCGATAATTACGAGCCCTTCCTTGCGTCCCTCTCCCTCTTGCTCTCGTCTCTCGTTTTTTCCTTTTCCTTAATTAAAATTACAAGTTTAATTACTGGGTAGTTTTAATTTCGAATTTTAATTAAAAAATAAAAAATAAAAATATCATGCATGTGCACGTAAAATTAGGTCACATGAGTAATGTCGCATGGCATATAATTTGCATATTAGGTTGCACGTTGCATGTCATGTTAGTATAGATATTATTGTGTATATCATTGCATTGTATGTATATTAGGTTTCATTAAATAAGAGAAATCCTAAAAAATTGAGTGAGCGTGTACAAATTAGAAATCATATCTAGAGCATTGATATAAATTTTGAGTTAACATTACAAATGTTTTTATTTCTATGAAGTAAGTCTTGCAATTTATTTATTATTTTATTAGGTGTTAAATTGGTAGATTGCACGCCCGCATTGTCTCCTCATATCTTAGGGAGTAATAAAATGAATTCAAGCTGTTTGATAAATACTTTATCATGAAAGGAATAGTACCGAAAAGATATTAAACAAATCTAGTGTAATCAAGTCCCCGTGTCCAAATTTTCTGGTTCATAGGAGTGAAATAATTCTCTTGTTATTTTACTTAGGTATATAATTGACCTACCATAAATTAATTAATGGTAATTCTTATGTAAAATTCATTTGCCAGCTAAAAACTTAAACTTAAGTCACGAATTGATATGGATTTGGGAGAGCCCGAGCTGAATTTATACTTAGTAATCTATTAGCCAAATCTTAGGTAGTACATTCGAGATTAGATCACAATAGATCCAAAAACAGAAACAATACAAATAGAATTCGATCCCCTTAATTTCTTGTTATTTTATTTTTTCATATTCTATTTATTCATACTCTCTTAAGCAACCTTCTAAAGTGCATGTAAGTTATGTGTGCGATATAAAGTTCATTATGTGGAACTCTTTTAATTAGTCCTATTGGCTCAAATGATCCAAATGAAAAGTAACTAAGGGGCTGTTTGTTTAAATTTATTTCTGTTCCTTGGAACACAAATTTTTGTTCTTTTGTTTTAGGGAAAAAAGAACAAAAACGCGTTTGTTTACACTTTTTTCTGTAAAAAAAAAAAAAAAAAAAATATTATATATATATATATATATATATATATATATATATATATATTCCCGAGAATAGATTTGGAACAGAAAAAGCAATAGAAAAAACTTGTTTCTTGTTCCCGAGAACAATTCTAAAAAACACTTTTTTTTTTTCTCATTTTTCTTCTTTTTCTTTGGCCCGTTCGGCCTCGACCATGGCCGGCGAACGGCCATTGAGGGCCGACGACCTCGTCGGGGGCGACAGCCTTACCGTGGCTGAGTGAAGCCACCGGCCCTCATCAGTCGGTCACCAGCCATGGCTGAGGCTAGCGACCGGCCAAAAGGAAGAAAGACAAAAAAAAAGAAAAAAGAAAAAAGGAAAAAGGAAAAATAAAATAAAAAAATAAAAAATTAAAAGAAACAAAAAAGTTATACAAGTTTACCAAATGTGTTTTTGTTCTTTTTTATTCTAGGAACATAAATTTTGTACACTTACCAAACGTGTTCTGTTCAAAATTTGTTCGGGAAAAAAATTGTTCTCCTTTTGGGAACAAAAATAGTTTTTCTATTTCTACTCTTGGAAACAATTTTTGAATAGAAACATTACTCCAGTCGCGAAGCGGCGACGGGGCGAGTCACCAAAAAAAAAAAAAAATTACCAAACGTGCCCTAAGTGTCCAAGCATGAACTTTTACTATAGAGATATGTTAAGTTTTCCATTGGTGCAAACTAAACAATTCATTTGGTGATACAATTTTATTTTTCTATTTCTAGAATAAATTTTTTGTTTAAAAATAAGTTTGGAATAAAAAAAAAAATAAGAACTCTTCTCATCGCTCATTTTCTTTACTAGTCGACCACCCACTTGTAGCTATCATTATTTGCTGTCAATTGTAGGTTGTTGTCTGTCGGTCACCATCGGTTGTCGGCCACTAGCTACCACTGCTGATTGCCACCATCGCCATTCATTGATCGCTACCAGTTTCGAGAGCAGAAATTTTGCGTCATTATCAAACACAAATTTTACTTAGATATTCATCAGAAATAGAAATAAAAAATCTATTTTCCTTCTATAAATCAAATTTTGATTAGAATAATTATCATTCGAGCACTTATTGTGTCATTTTTTCCCACTAGTTATTTATTTATTTATTTTTTTGCGCCAACAATGTTCTCTTTCACATTGGATCTTTGCCTTTTTAGAAGTCCCATCAAATGAAAAAGTGTAGCAATGACGCAGGAGTGTTAAATTCAAAATGTATTTTCCTACAAAACTGGACACACTGATTAATCGGTATTGAGGAAAAAACTCAAGGTGGAGAGTGCTCCGTCATATTCGCGAGAGTAACGGATCCCTTTTCATTTCCCAACGAGAAATCAACCAAGATGAGGCATCCTTTACAGGATTAACTCGACATATATTTTCAACAAAGTCCAAGCACTTTCGCTAAGGCATTAGTTCTCCATGATTCCCAGAGATGAAAGACTAGTGTTTATAGAGATGTTTTTTGGCTCCTATATAATAGTACATCTAACGTGAGCCAACCTTATTCATTTACACAAGGACCTCTTTTTCTTTGAAATTTTTGCAAGTTGTAGAATGCTTTTTGCTGCTAGTAGGAAATAATTAAAGAGTTTTTTTCCTTAGAAGAGAGAAAAGAAAATTTTCTTTCTTCATGAGCACCCATTTATTTGTTATATTCTTTTCCAATAGTTGCTTGCCAGAAGTAATCTCATCATCAACAGCCTGAAGCACATATAGGTTCGAGGATATGCAATTGGCTTAGATAATATAAATTAAACAAGCTCCAGAGGGGAAAGAAAGGGAAACCTGGCAAGTTTCCCAAATATTGAACATCCAATCAATTAATTATTAACCACGGTAAAACATATGCCCTAAGATTTGACTCGCAATTGATTGGTGGGGGCTAAAGGACACTCGATGTTTTGAAAACATCTCGATTTCAAATTCTGTAATAAGTATCCATCGCCGAAGCTCCATTTTCGCCCTCTTTAGTCCTGTAGATACGGGGGAGATCGGCAACATCAAAGGGCTTAAAAAGCAAAGGGTGTTGGTCGTCCACAAGCTCATTAGGACACTGCATCATGCCTTGAACGGCAGAGAAGAATCCTATGCAATATCTTGCCTCGTGCCTGCTTATCGTTACACGGTGACAAGGGGTGTGTAATCTCCCATTGCTCCATCCCTACATGCAAAAAAAGAAAAAAAAAAAAAAAAAAGGAGAGGCTTACAATGATGATGGTCCGTCTCATCACAAGCTAGCGCATTCAATCATACATGAATCTATGTTTCACACGTGAACTGGTCTATGAGATTTTTACAAAGAAATCAGCTTTAATGTCGTAATTCTAGCTATTGCCAGACGAGAAATATAAACAATAATTTACGATCAATATGTAAAGTCAGAAGATGCTCTTATAGCATGTTACCTACTTTTTGAACCAAATTTAATAGAGAGAGAGAGAGAGAGAGAGAGAGAGAGAGAGAGAGTGGGATGGAGGGGGGGGGGGGGGACTTACATAGAGTGACTCCCCAGCTAGGACAATGAAAGAGGTAGCTGAGGAAGGGGCGACCTCGAACCAACATCCGTCCTTAGTTTGCACTTCCAATCCGTTCACATGATTATGGTGAAGTATGGTCACAAAGTTTGAGTCGCGATGGCACCTAATCCCAAGCTTCTTGGACTCCTCGGTCCCAGGAGTAGCATATCTCATGAGACGGAAATTGTATGCAACTGACTTGGCTAGAGATTCCAGGTACTTGTCTACGCCCAAGCTTCCCAAAATCAGCTTCTTCACTAGTGAATCCATCTCCAAAACCTTCGTAACATACTTATTCATTGTATCGCTGCACATTCATGAAAAAAGGCACACATCAAAATTACAATTTCTGTAGATAGGGTTGTGGATTGGCATCTTCACAGATGATTCATTTTCCATTTTCTTCTTGCATCGAAGTAAATGAAAATCAAATTCGCATCATTAGTGATCCATTTGATAAACATGTCTCTTAACATTTCCTCAATTGGAACAAATAATATAATTACCAGTAATAAAAAGAAAAGAATTACCAAAATCTTGTGTTTCCCTCTGGCCACATGAGATCTGCTAATCCTTCGATAGAGCCCAAGTTGGGGGCATAGTTCATTGCAAACACCTCGCAGTGGGGCGAACGAGGAAGATTCTCAAAATAGCCGTCATACGGCTTATCTGGGATATCGAACCGGCGCTTCACATCGATCGGGAGCTCGAGCAATGCCTCTAGTTCTTGGAACGCATCATTGTGAAGCTCCAAGGTCATCTTATTGTTCAAGGCTTCGAAGCAACCGAATTCTTCAAGGGCTTCTCGGACTTGACTTTGCAAGGAGTCCCATCGACCTGTCCCTGGCTTTGAGCCATCTAAATCAGACAGATCTATTAAGGGAAGCTTCAGTGTTGAAATAGAGCCCATGATCAATTTGTCTTTCTTTTTGGGTACTTTTTCTAAACATTTTCTCCTATTCTTTTCTTGGGGTTCTTTGCTAGATTTATAGGGTTTGGCATACTCGAAGTAGCCACAGTAGCAATTTGAAAGATACAATATTTCCATGAAGAGCTGATTATTTTCCTTGTTTTCCCCTCTTTTAGTGGTTTAAACAAGAGTTGACAAGTGAATGCTATTTTTTTTTTTTTGGGCACGTAGCTTTTGGAGTTAGTGACTTGACTTTTAGCTCAAGCAATGATGATGGTTATCTTCCTCGCCGGCATGTCTTCCACGTGGAATATATGGAAACAAATCAGCACGAAAGTGACTCTGAATTATTTTATGTTATTAAAAATCTTAAATTTATCCATTATGGTGCAAATATCTGAATTATATTACATGTGTACAGTGAGCATTTGTGTTGTAAAGAGCATTGATTGAGGTTTGTTGAGATTTTTTTTAATAATTTGATTTTTTCTTTAAAATTCCCGGCGGTGTTTTGAAAAAAGATAATAATAAAGAAGAGCAAATTGACTTTTCGAAGGTGAGCACGTGGGTGGCGATAATTGCGAGCCCTTCTTTGCATCCCTCTCCCTATTGCTCTCGTCCGTCGTTGCTACCGATCGACACTGATCGCGTCAAGGGATGACGATGAGATCGAGACTCTTGATACCGACACGTGTCGCTTTTCAACGGTACAGCTACGCTTGCCGGCCAGTAGGCGTGTCCGGTTACGTGTGCAAGATGGGCCCCACACTCTTTGCCGATGAGTCGATGACCTAGGTCAGGCTGGGGGGGCTAAGATGGATAAATTCCGATTTTTGTTTATTTAATCGACCATAATTTAGGAAAAAAAAAGTAGGTATTTATTCGCTTTCTTTTGTTTGTCTTTTTGGTCCCGAGTAGGTATACCGTATATATTCGCATTGGAGCATCCCCGAATAAAGGGAACTCGACTCTTATATAACGATGTATAGTCATTATTAGATTATATTGACCACTAAAATGGTCGAGTGAGTGCTTTGAAGAGGAAAAGAACTGCTTTCATGTTTTTCCTTTTTTTCACCCTTTCTTGGATTTTTTGGTAAAAATTAATGTTTTATTTGTTTTGCGAATGATAAATAATTTGAAATATATAATTTTTTTTAAATGATTGCACCCTCTCTTTGGATATTCTTGTAGGCTCCATTTGTTTTATAGAAAATAAAAAATGGAAAATATCTTCCTAAAAATCATAACTTTTATCTCTTATAAAAATGAATTGATGAAAAATATTTTCTTCATCTGTAAAAATTTCTTAGGCATAAACTGTACTCAATAAAGAAAACTTATTTTTATTGACTACGTATTTCAAACAACACAAGAAATTATTTTTAAAAAAATATTTTCTAAATTATTTATTTTCCCTGTGAAATAAATGGAATCCTAATATTTTCCTTTTATGCATCCGTATCTGACCAAATTAATGCATGGATCGGTAGGGTTTGGAATAATGATTTGTTTACCGTCCCGCACCGTTGACAAAGCTTCTTTGTCGCTTTCTAGCTTGGCATGACAAAATGGTCGAATAAGTGCTTTGAAGGGGAGAAGAACTGCTTTCTTGTTTTCCTTTTTTTGCACCCTTTTTGGGGGACATTTTCGGTAAAAATTAACGCTTTATTTGTTTCGTAAAGAATAAATAATTTGAAAATATTTTGTTTAAAATGATTGCACCATTTCTTTGGATATTCTAGTAAGCTCCATTTGTTTTGCGGAAAATGAAAAATTTGGAAAACATCTTCCTAAAAACAATAGCTTTTATCTCTTATAAAAAAGAATTGATGAAAATATTTTCTTCATCTATAAAATTTTTTAGACATAAACTGTACTCGACAATGGAAACTTCTTTTTATTGACTAAGCATTTCAAGTAATATAAGTGATCATTTTTAATAAAATATTTTCTAAATTATTTATTTTCTCCTTGAAATAAATGGAATCCTAGTATATTCCTTTTATACATGAGGAAATTAGTGCATGAATCGGTAGGGTTTTGAATAATGATTTCTTTACTATCCCACACTGTTGAAAAAGCTTCTTTGGCTGTGTTTGGGAACAACTTTCCCAAGTATCTTTAGACACCTAAAGGCCTTTTGGCCAAGTATCAGGTGTTTGGCAAAAATTTTAGAAACCCCATTGAGCCAAAGCCAGCCTTCTGAAGGCTGAAAGCCCAAGGCAGCCCTTGGGGTACCTTGGGCTTTCAGCTTTGGCTTTGCATTTGTTTCCCCCTTCTACTGTTCATTTTCTTCGTAGACTTTCTACTGCTCATCTTCTTCGTTCAAGCGTTCGGCAAGGCTGCTGAGGGCGGACGACGAACCAGCGAGAGGCTAGTGATGGTCACGGCGATTGTTGCCGGTAGGTCACGCGACCTTCGGCGGGTATTTAGGCCGCGCGATCCGGTCGTGCGACCTCGCGAAGAACCCAAATGCGACCTCACGGTGACCCCAAGCGTGACCTAGATCTGGGTTGCTAGAGGTCGTGTGATGTGGCCAGATCTGGGTTGCGCCGGCGCTAGAGGTCGCGCGACCCAGGTCTGGTCGCCGTGAGGTCGTGCGACCTCCGGCCGTGACCTTGCGGCAGACCCAGGTCTGGTCGCCGCGAGGTCGCGTGACTTCCGGTCGAAGCTCCTCCTCCGCTTCTCCATTTCTCTCCCCTCAAAGCTTTGCCGCCGATTCTCCGATCATGCTCCTCCGCGCCGCCCCTGCTTTTTCGCTCCTCAGCCCCACCGGCGACAGCCTCTCCTCGCCATTGTTGTCTTCCCCCGTGGGGGTGAATCCGGCGGCGCTTCGGTTCTCGAGCAGCTGGCACGAAGGCTCCCTGGTGGTCGGCGTGAGCAAGGAGTCGAATAGCCGGCCGCTCATCGGCGTCGTGTTCCAGCCCTTCGAGGAGGTGAAAGAAGGAGCTCGATCTGGTGCCCACTGTGCCTCATATTTTTTTCTTTTTTAATTAATCACCAAAGTCATTTGTAAATTTATCTCTCCAAACACTATTTTACACAAAGGTATTTTATAATGGACTTTCAAAGTACAATTTACCAAACACAATTTGCATTTTGAAAAACCCCTTTAACTCAAAGTCCTTTGCATTTTCTCAAAGGCTTTCCCCAAAAGTCCAACCAAACGCACCCTTTGTTACGTTCTAGCTTGGCATGACAAAACCATTGGAATTATCTTATTTTGTACACATTTTATGAAAAAGAGTACCTTCTCTATATGACTATAGATATTCTTTTTTAGTCTGTTTTACTCTACCTTTCAATTTACTCTTAAATTTTTGTTTTACCTCTTTGCAAAATAAGTCAAACTCCATACTTAAAACTAAACGTTTCCATTTATAGCCCCCTTTAAAAAATGGAGATTCGAACCCCTAACCTCTTCTTTCCTATATGGAAAGGTGGCCATTCAAGCATCATGCATTCTCGTGAAAGGAGCTAAATTTTATGTTGCACATAATTGACACATACCTATACTGGATTTGGACATATGAAGTTGAAATTGTTAGCATATTTACATTTCTTAGGTTTTTTTAGGACTTGATTGAATTTTACACAATAAATTTTTGATTGATTAGCAATTTTTCCATTGAGCTTTGAGATAGCTTGCTTGATGAGGCAACGGGTCTATAGCCAAAAATATGTGATCAAGCAATAAAAAATAAAAATAAATAAAGGGATCCAATTGGATATCAGATTTACGTGGATTAGTTAGTGGAACTTACGTCGTGGGGAGAGCAGCATACATGAGTTATTACAATGATACTCGAGTTACTAAAACACTTACAATGTTTCCTAACTCTTGATTATCTGCAACAATTCAACGTTTCACAATTTCTCGCAAATTAATTTCACATATGAGTTCTATAAAATTTCATCATAAGATTTTCATGGTTTCAATTTCTCATAATGAAATTCATGAGTGGCACAATTAATTGTCATGGAAGGAATTTTTTTTTTTATGCAATTTACAAAGAAAACTCACTTCTTATATAGAAAAGATTTGGATCCAAAATAGGAAATCTACTCAAACTAGGAATCCTACTCCAACTAAAAATAAGTCCTGCTAATATGACGGCACCGTTATTTACTATCAATAATAATGCGACAATGACCACAAATTCCCATACGTGTGGATTTGGCTACCGGAGCTATGGAAATCAGAGATATTAAAGACCATAACTAAGAGAGATTGAAAAGCAAATCCACGGAGAATTACTATTTTATTATGGAATGAAAATTATCGTGAAATATTGAATTTAGGAAATATTTTTTATAGTTCTTTTTAATGGCACACAAATGTTTTCAGTTGTAGTACTTCCATGCCAAATCTTGAAAAAGAAAAAAATGCATGTAATAGGATACACACAACATAAAAGTATCTTCGCTTTTAAAACGATCCAAAGATAGAAACTATACAAATATAATTCGATCCCTTTAATTTCTTGTCATTTTCTTTCTCCATATTCTATTTATTCATACTCTCTTCGGCAACCTTCTAAAGTTCATAACATGGAACTCTTTTAATTCATCCTATTGGCTCAGCTCATCCAAAATGAAAAGAAATGAGTGTCCAAGCATGAACTTTTACTTTAGAAATATGTTAAGTTTTCCGTCAGTACAAACTAAACAATTTGCTCAAAATCATTGATTTGGAACACTAACTTTGGTTTTGGGCCAAAAAGAACTTGGTTCACTAACCTTGACTCTTTCATTTTTGGCTATTCATTACTCTTTCTCATTGAAATGAACGAGTTTTCGTACTAGTTTCCACATGAAAATCTTAATGGTGAGTCTTCTTGTCCTTTTAAGTAAATTTTCTTTTATATCCTTTTAAAAATTGAGAGATCCACCTTCTGATTACTTAGGGTGAGCATAACAACTATTTTATTTTTATTCCAGAAAATTTTTTCTATTCTAGATTTGTTTCCGGAAAAGAAATCCATTGGTGATGTAATTTTATTTTTCTATTTCTAGAATAAATTTTTAGTTCAGAAATAAGTTTGGAACATAAATGAAAAATAAAAAAATTTCTCAATGCTCGTCCTCTTTACTAGTTGGCTACCCACCTACCGTTGTCGTGAACCGCCTTCGCTGTCTGTCCGTCACCAACTTTGTTTGCCGGTCATTACCACTACCATCTGTCGCTCCCCAGGAAGGAGAAATTTTGTCTTTATCAAGCGAATCATACACGAATTTTTGCTCTAAAGCTCATCTAGAATTAGAAATAGAAAAATCTATTTTTCTTCAAGAAATCAATTTCTAACTAGAATGATTATCATTCTTGCCCTTATTATATGTTTTTTTTTTCCTCTAGTTATTCTGTAGTTTCTTTTTTCGGCAACTATGGTCTCTTTCACATTGGATCTTTGCCTCTTTAGAAGTCCCAACAAATGGAAAAGTTTAGCAATGACATAGGAGTGTTAAATTCAAAATATATCTTGCCCTTATTATATGTTTTTTTTTTCCTCTAGTTATTCTGTAGTTTCTTTTTTCGGCAACTATGGTCTCTTTCACATTGGATCTTTGCCTCTTTAGAAGTCCCAACAAATGGAAAAGTTTAGCAATGACATAGGAGTGTTAAATTCAAAATATATTTTCCTACCAAACTGAATACACTAAGGCTCTGTTTGGTAAAAATAATTTATGTTCCCCGGAATAACTATTTCTATGCTTTTGTTTCGAGGAATGAAAAAAGAATAGAAACGTGTTTGATAAAAATTTTGTTTTCAGGAAAAAAAAATCTATTTTTTTTGTTCCCATGAATAGATTTAGAATAGAAACAAAAAGTATAAAAAAGTAACTTCTTGTTTTTGGGAATAATTTTTCTTTTCTCTTCTTTTTTTCTTTTCTTTTCTTCTCTTTCTTTTCCTTCTTCTTCCTTTTGGCTTTTGGTTGGTCGTCGGCCTCGGCCATGGCTAGCAATCGGCCGACGAGGGCCGGTGACCTTGTCGGAGTGTCGCTAGCCTTTGGCAATGCCAAGCCATGGTGAGGCTATAGAAAATTATTCACATAAACAACTTATTAATCAAGAAGAATCGGATCCATATATAATTGTAAAACACCGAGATCAATAAGTACAGTTGAATTACTTGTCTAAGCCATTACTTCACTTGAAGAAAAATAGATCATTCTGATAATCAGAGATCTATTGGAATGCTAGATTTTCCTCTCTTGACTTATTTCAATATAGCAACTTTTAATGGAATTAAAGCAACTGATAAGTATAACCTATCCTTTTATAGGCTAAAGAGGGGACCTAGCAAACCCTAATCAATAGCGTGTTAACTAGGAACTTTCCATTATGGGCTTAAGTTAAACACAATTGCCTACATCTTACTGCTCAACTAGGCTCGTTATTAATAGACGCCACAAAGGAGGAAGATGGAGAGCAAAGAAAAAAAGTAAAAATAAAAAATAAAAAAGAAAAAAAGATAAAAGAAGAAGAAAAAAAGGAAAAATCTAATAAAATTATTAAAAAATTAAAAGAAACAACAAAATTATACAATTCTACTAAATGCATTTCTATATCGGGAATAGAAATTTTGTACAGTTACAAAGCGTGTTCTTATACTCAGAAATTATTTCTGGGAACAGAAACAAAAAAAAAAAAAATCATTTCTGATAAAAAATTGTTTCCAAGAACAATATCGTTACCAAACACGCCCTAATTAATCGGTATTGAAAGAAAAATTCAACGTGAAGAGTGCTCCGTCACAATCACAATAGTAACAGGGCCGTTCTCTTCTCATTTCCCAACTACCAATCTACCAAGATAAGACATCCTTTACTAGATCAACTCGAGATATATTTCCAACAAGGTCCAAGTGCTTCATTAAGGCATTAGTTTCTCCATGATTTACAGCGATGAAAGACTTCTGTTTATAGAGATGTTTTTTGGGTCCCTACATAATAGTACATCTAACGTGAACCGACCTTATTTCATTTATGTAAGAACCTCTTTTTCTTTGAAATTTTTGGAAGTAGTAGAATGCTTTTTGCTGCTAGTAGGAAATAATTAAGGAGTTCTTTTCCTTAGAAGAGAGAAACGGAAGAAAATTTCTTCATGAACACCCATTTCTTTGTTATTTCTCTTACAATACTTGCTTACCAGAAGTAATCTCATCATGAACAGCCTGACGCACAAATAACTTAGAGGATTTGCAATTGACTTAGATATTATAACCTAAACAAGCTCCAAAGGGGCAAGAAAGGGAAACCTGAAAAGTTTCTCAATTACTGAGTGACATCCAATCGATTAGTTATTAACGACGGTAAAACATATGCCTTAAGATTTGACTCGCAATTGATTTGTGGGGCTAAAGGACACTGGATGGTTCGAAAGCATCTTGATTTCAAATTCTGTAATAAGTATCCATCGCCGAAGCTCCACTTTCGCCCTCTTCGGTCTTGTAGATACGGGGGAGATCGGCAACATCAAAGGGCTTAAAAAGTAAAGGGTGTTGGTCATCCACAAGCTCATCAGGACACTGCATCATGCCTTGAACGGCAGAGAAGAATCCTATGCAATATCTTGCGTCGTGCCCGCTCACCATTACACGGTGACAAGGGCTGCGTAATCTCCCATTGTTCCATCCCTACACGCCAAAAATTTTTAAAAAAAAGGTGAAGGCTCACTACGATGATGGTCTATCTCATCACAAGCTAGCATCAATTTCATTATATCAATATGCATTCAATCATCGAACCAGCCCTTCACATCGATCGGGAGCTCGAGCAATGCGTCCAATTCTTGAAACGCATCATTGTGAAGCTCCAAGGTCACCCTATCAGCCAAGGCTTCGAAGCAACCGAATTCTTCAAGGGCTTCTCGGAATTGACTTTGCAAGGAGTCACATCGACCTATCCCTGGCTTTGAGCCATCTAATTTGGACGGATCTCTCAGGGGAAGCTTCAGTGTTGAAATAAAGTCCATGATCAATTTGTCTCTCTTTCCAAGTACTTGTTCTAAACGTTTTCTCCTATTCTTTTCTTGGGGTTCTCTGCTGGATTTATAGGGCTTGGCATCCTCGAAGTAGCCACAGTAGCAATTTGAAAGCTACAATCCTTTCATGAAGAGTATTATTTTCCTTGTTTTCCTCTCTTTTAGTGGTTTAAACAAGAGTTGACTAGTGAATGCAAGTGTTTTTTTTTTTTTTTTTGGGCACATAGCTTTTGGAGTTAGTGACTTGACCTTTAACTCAAGCAAAGGTGATGGTTATCTCCCTTGCCGGCATGTCTTCTACGTGGAGCACATGGAAACAAATGAGCAGTCAAGTGACCCTAAATTTACCCATTATGATACAAATGCCCAAATTATGTTACCTGCATATAAATTTGAATTCTTTTTGTGACGTAATAATAAAAAATTATAGGTATTTATGTTATAATGAGGATAGATTGAGGTTTTTTGAGAATTTTTTTTAATATTTTGATATTTTTAAAGTTCCCACCGGTGTTTTGAAAAATGATAATAATAAAGAAAAGCAAATTGACTTTTCGAAGGTGAGCGAGCGGCTGGCAATAATTACGAGCCCTTCCTTGCGTCCCTCTACCTCTTGTTCTCGTTCGTCGTTCGACTGATCCGTACTAGTTATGTCACGGAGACGAGGATGAGATGAAGGCTCCTAATGCCAACACATGTCGTTTCCAACGGCACAACCAGGCTTGCCAGCCAGTAGGTGTGTGCGGTTACGTGTGCAAGATGGGCCCACACTCTTTGCTGATGACCTGGATCGTGAGTTAGGTTGGGGGGCTACTACAGATAATTCCCAATTTTTATTTATTTAATCGACCATAATTTAGAAGAACAAGGTAGGTATTTATTCGCTTTCTCTTGTTTGTCTTTTTGGTCCCAATTAGGCATACCATATATATTTGCATCGAAGAATCCCGGAAAAAAGGTGCACTTGATTCTTATATTCCGATGTATAGTCATTATTAGATGATATCGACCGCTAAAATGGTCGAATGAGTGCTTTGAAGGGGAAAAGAGCTGCTTTCTTGTTTTCCCCTTTTTGCACTCTTTTTTGGGATGTTTTCTGTAAAAATTAACGCTTTATTTGTTTTGCGAAGATTAAATAATTTGGAAAACATTTTCATAAAAATAATTGCACCCTTTCTCTGGGTATTCTATAAGCTTCGTTTATTTCACAAAAAAATGAAAATTTTGGAAAATATCTTCCTAAAAAAATAGCTTTTATCTCTTATAAAAATGAATTGACGAGAAATATTTTCTTTATTCATAAATTTTTTTTAGACAAACTATACTCAAAGAAACTTCTTCTTATTGACAAAGCATTTTAAGCAATACAAGCGATCGTTTATAAGGAAATATTTTCTAAATTATTTATTTTCTCCGCAAAATAAACATAATCCTTGTATATTCCTTTTATGCATCCATATCTGACAAAATTAGTGCATGAATCAGTAGGGTTTTGAATAATGATTTTTTTACTGTCCCACACCGTTGACAAAGCTTCTTCGTAGCATTCTCACTTGGCATGACAAAACCATTGTAATTATCTTATTTTCTACAAATTATGAAAAGAGTATCTTCTCTATATGACTATAGATATTCTTTTTTTTGTCTGTTCTACTCTATCTTTCAATTTACTATCAGACTTTTGTCTTACTTCTTTACAAAGCGTGGGAGTCAAACTCCATACTTGAACTAAATGTTTTCATCCGTAGCCCCCTTTAAGAGATTCAAACCCCTCACCTTCTTTACTATTCCACACTGTTGACAAAGCTTCTTTGTAGTGTTCTAGCTTGGCATGACAAAACCATTGTAATAATCTTATCTTCTACACATATTATGAAAAGAGTATCTTCTCCATATGACTATAGAGATTCTTTTTTTGTCCGTTCTACTCTACTTTTCAACTTACTCTTAGAATTTTGCCTTATTTCGTTATAAAGCGTAGGAGTGAAACTCCATACTTGAAACTAAATGTTTTCATTCATAGCCCTCTTTAAGAGATTCGAACCCCTCACATTCTCCTTCCCATATGGGAAGGGTGGCCATTGGAGAGCATCATGCATTCTCGTGAAAGGGAACTAAATGTTATATTGCACATAATTGACACATACCTATACTAGATTTGGACATATGAAGTTGAAATTGTTAGTGCAACTACATTTCTTAGTTTATTTTAGGACATAATTGAATTTTACACAATAGATCTTTGACCGATTTGCAATATTTCCGTTGAGCTTTAAGATAGCTTGCTTGATGAGGCAATGGGTCTCTAGCCAAAGATATGTGATCAAGCAATAAAATAAACAAAAAAAAGAAAAAAGAAATCCAATCGGATATCGGATTTACGTGGATCGGTCAGTGAAACTTATCTTACAAGGAGAGAACAATACTTTTCTTGAAATTGAGCGATATCGCAAATATTACAAGGACACTCGAGTTACTAAAACACTCACAATGTTTCCCGACTCTTAATTATATGCAATAATTCAATATTTCACAATCTTTTGTAAATCAATTTCACATATGAGTTACATAAAATTTTATCACAAGATTTTCACGGTTTCAAATTCTCATGATGAAATTCACGAGCTGTACAATTAATTGTCATGGAAGGAATTTTTTTGGATGTAATTTACAAAGAAAACTCATTTCCTATATAGAAAAGCTTTGGATCCAAAATATGAAATCTACTCAAGCTAGGAATCCTACTCCAACTAAAAATAAGTCCTGCTAATATGACGGCACCGTTATTTACCATCAATAATGATGCCACAATGACCACAAATTCCCATATGTGTGGATTTGGCTACCGGAGCTATGAAAATCAGAGATATTGAAGAACATAAAAGAGAGATATTGAAAAGCAAATTCACAGAGGATTATTATTTTATTATGGAATGAAAAAACATTGTGGAATATTGAATTTAGGAAATATTTTTATAGTTCCTTTAAATGGCACAAAAGTGTTTTCAGTTGTAGTACTTCCAAGCCAAATCCAAACAAAAAAAGAAAAAGAAAAAAGAAAAAAAGAAATGCATATAATAAAATACACACGACATGAAAGTATCCTCACTTCTAAATGATCCAAAGACAAAAACAATACAAATAGAATTCAATCCCTTTATTTTTATTTTTTGGTTATTTTCTTTTATTATATTCTATTTATTCATACTCTCATAGGCAACCTTCTAAAGCACATGCAAGTTATGTGTGTCCAAGTATGAACTCTTTTAATTCATCCTATTGGCTCAGCTAATCCAACATGAAAAGAAATGAGTATCCAAGTATGAACTTTTACTTTAGAAATATTTTGAGTTTTCAATAAGTGCAAACTAAACAATTCGCTCGAAATCATTGATTCAAAACACTAACTTTTACTTTGGACCAAAAAGAACTCGGTTCACTAACCTTGACTCTTTCATTTTTGGCTATTCATTACTCTTTCTCATTGAAATGGACGAATTTTTGCACTAGTTTCCACGTATGAAAATCTTAATGGTGAGTCTTCTTGTCTTTTTAAGTTGATAAAGCTAATACTAACACCTAGAGGGAGATGAATAGGTGTTTAAAGAATTTTTGAAAAATAAATTTCGAACAAAGTCTTTTGGCTGGAATTTACTATAGCATCATCAGAGAAGTATACTTTTTTGGAGTGCAAACACTTAATGGAAGATTCATTTTCTCTCACTAAGTCACTCTTCTTGTGATTTTCTCTCTTGAATACAATTTATAAGAATTGTCGATGAAGAACAAGTGGTTGGAAAGACTTCAGACTTCAGACTTTGGAATTTCAATTTTCACGCACTATCTCAAATAGACTAAATGGCCTCCTTAAATAATACTCCATGCCTCACTAGCCATTGGCATTTTCCAAAAGAATTTTTTCCAATCAATCCTTTGGACACAATCGATTAAGGAAATCTTATAACTGTTTGAAGAAAATCTATTAATTCTGGTCACCCATACAATTAGATTCTAGGTTTCCATAAGTAGATGTTTCCCAAAAAGGAATTTGTCTTCAAGATTGATTTCATCAATTTGCGACTGATTCCATCAATGTATTTATAAAAGGTAAGTGAGATTCTTCACCAGAGAGCCGAATATTGAAAAATAGATTCCTACTGCATTCATTCTAAATCCTTGTCGTAAAATTAATAAATTTGAGTCTGATGATATCTTCATTCTAGACTTGATTTTAGTCTGGATTGCGTCAGAGTGGAAATGACTTTTGGAATGAATAGATTTTGGTAAGCGTTTGTGATATAACTTCAGAAGTGTTCTATTCTTCAAAATAAGAATAAGAACAAGAAAGTTTTATTGGTTCTGGATAGTTTCTTAAAACCCGACATTCAATAATTTTTCGACAGTCTGTGTATTCTTGTTGAAGACTCTGTAAGCTTTACTTGAAGTAGAATAATCAATAAATATCCCTTCATCCGATCTTTCTTCAAATTTATCAGGCCGATTATTTCTATTCTTCAAAATAAAGCACTTGCAATTAAACACATGAAAATAAGAAATATTTGGCTTTTTTCCCTTGTAATCTTCATAGGGAGTTTTCTCTAGCATAGGCCTTATAAATACTTTGTTAATTATAAAACAAGCAATGGAAACTACTTTTGCCCAAAAATGATAAGAGACTTTACTTTCAATTAGCAAAGTTTTGGTCATCTTCTATAAATATTGATTTTTTCTTTCTACAACTCCATTTTGTTCTGGAGTATAAGGAGAGGAGAAAACATGTTGAAGACTATTCTCATCACAAAAATTTGCAAAGTATTGATTTTCAAATTCTTCCCCATGATCAGTCTTAATATTCGAAATGACATAACCTTTCTTATTCTAAACCATCTTAGCAAACTTTGAAAAATATGAGAAGGTTTCTACTTTATTTGCCAAGAAGAAAACCCACATAAATCTTGAATAGTCGTCCTCAACTACCAAATAGTACTTCTTACCACGGATACTTTGAGTTTTAGTTGGTCCGAAAAGATCCATGTGAAGAATCTGCAAGACGCAATTAGTTGAGACTTGATTTAGAGATTTACATGGTGTAAAAAGTTCAAGCTTTTGGTGCATCATTTTGGGAAGACCATGGACCAGTTTCTTAGACAATAGTTTAGCAATCTGTTTCATACTGATATGTCCAAGCTTGAGGTGTCAGAGATTTGCTTCATCTTAAATTGAGATAAGACATTGAGAGCTTTGGACTTGTGTCTAGAAGATAAATGTTTCCATGCCTTCGTCTAGTGAAGGTTTGAAAGAAGTCTTGACTAACTCTAGAACAAACACTTTCTTGTAAATTGATTATGAATCGCATATCGCATAATTGACCTATGCTTAGAAGATTGTAGTTCAAACCTTTCACTAGGGAAAAATTGTTGATGATCAAACTTCTAATCCTCATTATTCCATGTCCAATAATTTTTCCTTTGCTATCCCCTCAAAATGAAACATCAAGGCCTCTTTATTTTTCTAGTTTTATGAAACTGCTTGAATCTCTAGTCATATATCTAGAACAGCCACTATCCAAGTACCATTTGTTTTTCCTCTCAACAATAACCTGCAATAAAAAAAAAAAAATCTCAAACTTTCTTTGGTACCTAAATTTTCTTGGGTCCTAAGGAGTTAGTTTAAATTTTTTTTTTTGCTTAATCCTTCTTAACATGTATCCAAACTTTAGGACATTCATTCTCAAAATATTCTAAACTATCACACTTAGAACATTTAAGAGCACTTTGATCAATAGGTCTTACAAAAACTTTCTGAAAATGATTTTTGTAAACAGATTTTGAAGGTCATTGTCTAAGTCTCTCATTGACTTTAGGCAAATCGATCAAAAGAGCATTTTCTTTACTCAGACCCAAACCAAATTTATTACAGTAGGGTATTTGATCTAAAAGAATTTGTTCTAAAGTTTTTGACCCTTTGGAGAACTTTGTAAAAATATCTGAAATCTCCTTTTTCAAATTTTTTATTTTCTTTTGAAAGGGAATCGGTATTTTCTTTCACATAATCAAACTTTGTCTCCTTTTTCAACAAAAATAAATATCTTACTGGGAGAGTCTATTGGAGATATGTTTAGTCGATTTACAGAAATTGTAAACGGGTTAGCATATCAAGGTCAACCAATTTCTCTATCGTGTAAATGAGACAAAGTTGAAAAAGGAGATTTCAAATTGGCCAAAGTAAGATGTTTATTTTTGTCTCCTTTACACGATATGTTCTTTCATTGGTGACATAAAGTCTATCTCAAACTTTTTAACTGTTTTACATGAAGAAATTCTGTTATATTCAACATGGGACAAAACACAGTATAAAGAATATATGGCTTTTGCATCAAGAGCTTCTCTCTTGGTAATTTCTATTGGGGTGGTTTCCTCAACATCCTTGTCTAAGACTTCTTTTCCCTTGTCAGATGTAGAAGTTGCCTTTGGGTTGATCCCTCTTTTTACAACATCCCATTCTAGTGGATCTTTAGATACTCTACCCCTCCACGTGTCCTGGTGCTAAACAACTAGCCATAGAAGATCTTTAACTTATAAGTATAAACACTTCAACATATAAGCACAAGGTTCTAATACAAATTGATAAAGCTAGTACGAACACTTAAAGGGGGTGAATAGGTGCTTAAAAGCATTTTTGAAAAATAAATTTCAAATAAAATTTGAGAATCAAACAGAGTCTAATAAACAAATCACCAAACTTTTGAAGAATATTTAGAATCAAATAACAGATGGAATTGATTTTACAATACTTAAAATGATGCAACAGATTTAAATAAAAAGCGTTAAGGGAAAAGAAAATTGCAGATGGAATTTATAGTGGTTTGGCTTAGATTAAGTCTACGTTCGCTTTCCCATGCTGATTGCCTTATGGCTAGATTTCACTATAACATCAATAGAGAAGTACAATTTTTTTGAGTACAAACACTCATTGGAAGATACCTTTTCTCTCCTAAGTCACTATTGTTGTGATTTTCTCTCTTGAATACAATTTGTAAGGACCATCAATGAAGAACAAGTGGTTGGAAAGATTTCAGACTTTGGAATTTCAATTTTCACGCACTATCTCAAATAGATTGAATGACTTCCTTAAAGACTCCTCCATGCCTCACTAACCGTTGGCATTTTCCAGAGGAATTTCTTCTAATCAACCCGTTGGACAAAATCGATTAAGGAAATCTTATAGCCATTTAAAGATTGAGATAAAAATTCATTGATTCTGGTTGCCTATATAATTATAATCTAGGTTTTCATAAGTAGATATTTCCCTAAAAGAAACTTGTCTTCAAGATTGATTTCATCAATTTGCGATTGATTTCATCAATGTATTTATAAAAGGTAAGTGAGATTTTTCATGAGAGAGTTGGATATTGAAAAATAGATTCCTACCGCGTTCATTATCAATCCTTATTGCAAGATCAATAAATTTGAGTCTAATTATGTCTTCGTTTTGGACTCGGTTTCAGTCTGGAATGCATCAGAGTGGGAAAGACTTTGGCAAGAGTTTGCGATATAACTTCAAAAGTATACTATCATTCAAAATAAGAATAAGAATAAGAAAGTTTTTGTCAACTTCAAAACTATGGTAGGAGTTTTTTCAATATAAGTAAATATCTTTTTTTTTTTTAAAATCCTTTTGGAAATTTGAGATATCCACCTTCTGATTACTTAGGCCCTGCATGGTAATGTTTCTGTTCCTTTTATGTTTCCGAGAACAGAAACAAAAAAAAGTGTTTCTGTTCCAGGGAACGGTTTTTGAACAAAAGAACGCGTTTGGTAACGTTTGTTCCGGGAATAAAAAATGAATAGAAACATGTTTGGTAAATTTTATTCTTTTTTTTTTTTGTTTCTTTTAATTTTAATATTTTATTTTATTTTCCATTTTTTCCTTTCTTTTTTATTTTTTTCTTCTCCGGCGACCGGCCGATGGGGCCGACTTGACCTCGCTGTGGTTGGGTGTGGCTCGGCCTTGCCTTGGTTGGGTGAGCTTAGGCTTGCCCAGATCCGGTGAGGCCGAGCGTTGCCAGCCGAGCCCGAGCTCGCCCAGCCAAGGCGAGGCTCGGTGTCGTTAGCGCGGGCAAGGCCGAGCCTCGCCGCCCTGCCGTCGGAGCCGAGCACCTACGCCCCGAAGCCCGCAGCTCAACGCCGTCCTAATCTCACCACGCCATTCGCAACGCCGTCCGCCAGTCTTTGCCCGCGTCGCCCCGTGTTGATCCCGAAGCCTCTAGTGCCGCGCCGCCATCGCACCATTCTCCGGAGCCCCTCGTCGGAACCCTAGCCGAAGATCTCCCCTCGAGCGAGGCCGAGCCTCGCCTTGGCTGGGCGAGATCGGTCTCACCAGCGCGAGCGAGGCTCGGCCTCGCCGGGGGTCGGTGACGCTCCGGCGAGGTCGCCGACCCTCGACGGCCGGTCGCTGGCCATGGCCGAGGCCGGCGACCGGCCAAAGAAAAAAGAAGAAAAAAAAGAAGAAGAAAAGAAGAAGAAAAGAGAAGAGAGAGAAGAAGAGAAGCGTTTCTTTTTGGCTTTGAAGAAGTGTTTCTTTTCTCCAGAAGCAACTTTTTTGTGTTTCTTTTTTTTGCTCCAATTTTGTTCCGGGAACAAAAAAACAAAAAAAGAACAGAAACGCAACCAAACGCGTTTCTGTTCCTTTTTTGTTCCCGGGAACAAAAAAAGTACAAAAGTGTTCCATAAACATTTTTTTGGAATGTTTCCATGCAGGGCCTTAGGGCGCCCATGGCGACCATTCTATTTCTATTTAAGAATAATTTTTTTGTTCCAGACTTGTTTCTAGAACAAAAATCTGTATGGTGATGCAATTCATTTTTCTATTTTATGGAACAAATTTTTAAATTAGAAATAAGTTTGGAATATAAATGAAAAATAAAAACTCTTTTCACTCATCCTCTCTATTAGTTGACCACCTACTCGTTTCTGTTGTCATTTGTTGCCACTCGTCGGCTAGCTTCTGCCAATCGTTGCCAATTGCCAATCATCGGTCACATCATCATTTGCTGTTGCCATTCGTCAGTTGTTGCCATGGCCGTTCGTCAGTCGTTGCCACGGCCGCTATCTCTTTGCGCCTCAAGAAAGAGAAATTTTATGTTATTATCAAATATAATTCTATTTCGAAATAGAAATTTTACATCGTTATCAAATATGAATTTTTGCTCAAAAACTAATGTAGAAATAGAAATGAAAAATTTTATTTTTCTTCCGAAAATCAAATTTTGACCAAAATGGTTATCATTTGTGCCTTTATTGTGTCTTTTTTCCCTTTGGTTATTCTGTAGTTTTTTTTTTATTTATTTATGCTAACTATGTTCTCTTTCACATTGGAAGTCCCATCAAATGGAAAAGTTTAGCAACAACATGGGTGTGTTAAATTCAAAATATATTTTCCTACAAAAGAAACACTAGTTAACCAGTATTGAGGGAAAAACTCTAGGTGGAGAGTGCTCTGTCACAATTGCAAGAGTAATTGAGCCATTCCCTTCTCATTTCCCAACTAGAAATCTACCAAGATTAGGCATCCTTTATGAGATTAACTCGAGATATATTTTCAACAAGATCCAAGCACTTCATTAAAGCATAAGATCTCCATGATTTTTAGAGATGAAAGACCAGTGTTTATGGAGACGGTTTTTGGCTCCTACATAATAGTACATCTAAAGTGAGCCAAACCTTTTTTCATTTACACAAGAACCTCTTTTTCTTTGAAATTTTTGAAAGTAGTAGAATGCTTTTTGCTGCTTGTAGGAAATAATTAAAGAGTTCTTTTCCTTAGAAGAGAGAAAATAAAGAAAATTTCTTCATGAACACCCATTTATTTGTTATTTTCTTTTACAATACTTGCTTGGCAGAAGTAATCTTTATAAACAGCCTGAAGCACAGATAGCTTCGAGGATAGTTATTATAACCTAAACAAGCTCTAAAGGAGAAAGAAAGGGAAACCTGATAAGTTTCCCAAAAACTGAGCGACACGCACTCGATTAATTATTAACGACAGTAAAACATATGCCTTAAGATTTCAGCAATTGATTGGTGGGGCTAAAGGACACTCGATGGTTCGAAAGCATCTCGATTTCAAATTCTGTAATAAGTATCCATTGCCGAAGCTCCACTTTCGAACTCTTTGGTCTTGTAGATGCGGGAGAGACCAGCAACATCAAAGGGCTTGAAAAGCAAAGGGTGTTGGTCGTCCACAAGCTCATCAGGACACTGGATTGTCTCATGAACGAAAGAGAAGAGTCCTATGCAATATCTTGCCTCGTGCCCGCTCATCATTACACGGTGACAAGGGCTGTGTAATCTCCCATTGCTCCATCCCTACACGCAAAAAAAAAAAAAAAAAAGGGAGAGGCTCAAAATGATGATGGTCTGTCTCGTTACAAGCTAGCATCGATTTCGTTGTAAAATATGCATTCAACCATACACGAATCTATGTTTCACATGAACCCATCTATGAGAATTTTACAAAGAAATCAGCTTTAATGTCATAATTTTAGCTATTGCTGGACATGATGATCAATACTAGAAATATAAACAATAATTTATGATTGATATGTAAAGTCGGGTTCCCGAATTCTTGTTTGATGCTCTTATAGCATGTCACCTACTTTTTGAACCAAATTCAATAAAGAGAGAGTGGGTGGGGGGAGACTCACGTAGAATGACTCCCCAGCGAGGACAATGAAAGAGGTAGTTGAGGAAGGGGCGACCTCGAACCAACATCCTTCCTTAGTTTGCACTTCCAATCCGTTCACATGGTTCTGGTGAAGTATGGTCACGAAGTTTGCGTCATGATGGCACACAGCCCCAGGCTTCTTGGATTCCTTGGTCCCAGGAGCAGCATATCTCATGAGACGGAGATTGTATCTAAACGACTTGGCTAGAGATTCCAGGTACTTGTCTACACCCAAGCTTCCCAAAACCAGCTTCTTCACTAGTGAATCCAACTCCAAAACCCTTGTCACATACGTTTTCATTGTCTCGCTGCATATTCATGAAAAAAGGCACACATCGAAACCACAATTTTTGTAGATAGGGTTGTGGATTGGCATCTTCACAGATAATTCATTTTACATTTTCTTCTTGCATCGAAGTAAATGGAAATCAAATTCGCAGTCACTGGTGATTCATTTGATAAACATGTCCCTTAACACTTCCTTAACTGGAATAAATAATATAATTATCAGTAATTAAAAAAAAAAAGGATTACCAAAATCTTGTGTTTCCCTCCGGCCAGACGAGATCTGCAAATCCTTCGATAGAGCCTGAGTTAGGGGCGTAGTTCATTCCAAATGCCTCGTAGAGAGGTGAATGAGGAAGATTCCCAAAAGGTAGCCATCATACGGCTTATCTGGGTCATTGAACTGGCGCTTCACATCAGTCGGGAGCTCGAGCAATGCCTCCAATTCTTGAAACGCATCATTGTGAAGCTCCAAGGTCATCCTATCAGTCAAGGCTTCGAAGCAACCGAATTCTTCAAGGGCTTCCCGGACTTGACTTTGCAAGGAGTCCCATCGACCTGTTCCTGGCTTTGAGCCGTCTAATTCGGACAAATCTATCAAGGGAAGCTTCAGTGTTGAAATAGAGTCCATGATCAATTTGTCTTTCTTTCCAAGTCCTTTTTCTAAACGTCTTCTCCTATTCTTTTCTTGGGGTTCTCTGCTGGATTTATATGGCTTGGCACCCTTGAAGTAGCCACGGTAGCAATTTGAAAGCTACAATATTTCCATGAAGAGTCGATTATTTTCCTTGTTTTCCCCTCTTTTAGTGGTTTAAACAAGAGTTGACTAGTGAATGCAAAGTTGATGGTTATCTTCCTTGCCGGCATGTCTTCTACGTGCAATACATGGAAACAAATGAGCAATCAAGTGACCCTGAATTTTTTTTATGTTATCAAAAATCCTAAATTTATCCATTATGATACAAATACCCAAATTATGTTACATGTGTATAAATTTCAAATTTTTTTGTGACATAAAAAAAGTTTATAGGTATTTATGTTATAATGAGCATAGATTGAGGTTTTTTGAGAATTTTTTTTAATATTTTGATTTTTTTTAATTCACACACATGTTTTGAAAATTGATAATAATAAAGAAAAGCAAATTGACTTTTTGAAGGTGAGCGAGTGGCTGGAAATAATTACGAGCCCTTCCTTGTGTCCCTTTCCCTCTTGTTCTCGTCTGTTGTTTTGAAAAATGATAATAATAAAGAAAAGCAAATTGACTTTTTGAAGCCGAGCGGGTGGCTGGAAATAATTACGAGCCCTTCCTTGTGTCCCTTTCCCTCTTGTTCTCGTCTGTTGTTCAACTGATTCGGTTACGTCACGTAGACGACGATGAGATCGAGGCTCCTGATACCGACACATGTCGTTTCAACGGTACAACAAGGCTTGCCGGCCATTTATTTATTTAATCGACCATATTTTAGAAAAACAAGGTAGGCATTTATTCGCTTTCTCTTGTTTGTCTTTTTGGTCCCCAGAAGGTATTCCATATATATTCGCATCGAAGCGTCCGGGAAAAAAGGGCACTCTATTCTTATATTCCGATGTATAGTCATTAGATGATATTGACCACTAAAATGGTCAAATGAGCGCTTTGAAGGGGAAAAGAACATTGATTTCTTGTTTTCCTGTTTTTGCACCCTTTTTTGGGATATTTTCTGTAAAAATTAACGCTTTATTTGTTTTGCAAAGATTAAATAATTTGAAAAATATATATTTTTTAAAAATGATTGCACCCTTTCTTTGGACATTTTGGTAAGCTTTGTTTATTTCATAGAAAATAAAAAATTTGGAAAATATATTCCTAAAAACAATAACTTTTATTTCTTATAAAAATGAATTGACGAAAAATATTTTCTTCATCCGTAAAATTTTTTTAGACATAAAATTTACTCAATTATGGAAACTTCTTTTTATTGACTAAGCATTTCAAGCAATACAAGTGATCGTTTATAAAGAAATAGTTTCTAAATTATTTATTTTCCCGTCGAAATAAACATAATCCTTTTATATTCCTTTTATGCATCCATATCTGACGAAATTAGTGCATGAATTAGTAGGGTTTTGAATAATGATTTCTTTACTATCCCACGGCATTGACAAAGCTTCTGTGTAGCGTTCTAGCTTGGCATGACAAAACCATTGTGTCGCGACCTAATTTTTTCTTTTTTTGGGTTCACCACCTAAAACTAGGTTAATGGACTACTAAGCTTTTAGACTTAGCTCAGGCTCTCCCAAACCCATACCAATTCGCGACTTAAGATTCAAACATTTAACATGCAAGATGTTATTAATTAGGAGTCGCCACTAATCGGTTTATGGTAGGTCGATTAGACACCTAAGTAAAATAAATGGAGATTTATTTTACTCCTACGAACCAGAGATTAAGGGTACGGGGACTTGGTTACACTAGAATTTTCTAATGCTCTTTCGGTACCATTTCTTCTTAATTTTTTCAAAATGTTTTTGCAAGCAGCTGATTTATTTTAACCTAAGTTACTATCATACAAATGTGGTGACCACACGGGTGCTCATCCATTATTTAAAATATTCAAGTAAATAAATTGCATCACATAAAGCAAGCACTCATTTTTTTTTGGATTTTCTTAAAAATTAGAATTCTTTTATAAAATGCATTTTAACACTAAATGACTTAATCTTATTAATGTGGAAATTCTAATTATATGGGTCTATTATGCGAACTAGTTATTATGCATCTTATGACCTAACTTTACTAATAAATTCTAATTAAATGATCATATTATGCAACTAATTAACATGCACCTAAATTTTTGTATTTTCGTATTTTTTTTTATAGAAATTCAAAACTAATAAAAACCCTACTCAAGCTATCTAAAGTAATTTTCTAATCCATTTTTGGGATTAATTTGACTTAAACCCTATTCTGTCTTAGAAAACTATATATTTTTTTAAAATGAGAATATGAAAATGTGGCAATTATATCTAAGACTCTAAAAAAGGCTATTTAAGTCTAATCCTAACTTATTTCTTTTAAAATATCTAAAAATGCAGTCCTAAAAATATTATCTAAAAATGCAATCCTAGAAATATAATCCTAAAAATTTGATTAATTAAACTACATGTCTATTATATTAAACCATAATGTCCTATATGCTTATGCAATTTTTGAATATTTTGATTTTTTTTTATTTTTTAGTTTCTTTTTAATTTTTTTAGGTTGAATAATTATTAAATTAGGGTTAAATCTAAACAATTAATATAGCCACTAAATAAAGGATCAAAATAATTGAAAAAATAACATGTTGTCTCACAGGTTAAATTAACAATTATTTTAACCCTAATCATCACAACAACTCAAAATAATTAAATAATCTAGTTCGAAGTCTTACGGACCAAATTAAATAATTATTATTATTTAACAATTAAAATTTCACCAAGAAGCCCAAAATTAATGTAATTAAAAGAATGATCCGATGTCTCGGGATCAAACTAATTATTACAAAAATCTTGGATAAAGCCTTAAGGATAATGTCTAAACAATACAAATAACTAACATTAATATACCATGATCTAACTTAAATAATAATAACAAGACTTAAAATATAAACAAACAAATAAATAAAAAAAATAAAATAAACCACCTAAGGCTCAAGAGAGGACAGTGGCGTCGGCGGCGGTGTGGTGGCGCGGCGGCTGGGTCGGCGAGGAGGGCTCGCGGGCTGGTGCTTCACCGGGTGTCGGAGGCGGTGGTAGCTTCAGAGCTCCGGCGAGGGCTGGGCAGCAACTGGTCGCAGCGGCGTCGGGCTCTAAGCGGCGGTGTTACAAAAGCAACAGAGGCGGCGGTTGTAACGGTGGCGTCAGCAAACCGGCAGCAGGGGCACAATAGCAGTTGGCCTCACTCGGAAGGGGTGCGGTAGCTGGGGGAGCTAGGCGGGCTTGGGCGAAGGCGCTGCTGGTGCTCCGGTGTCGGGCTGCAGCGGATCGGTGGCGCTGCAGGTGTCGGGGCAGAGGCGTCGGAGGAGGAGCGGTCGCGGATGCTTTGCGGGCTACAGCCCGGGCCCGATCGGCGGGTTGCAGGGAGCGTCGGCGAGGAAGGCGCGGCGTCGGGTCGTCGCGGCGATGGTGCTCGCGGTGGCACGGTGGCGAGTGGAGTGGCGGTGGTAGCTGGTGCTCGGACGGAGAGAGGCGAGCGGCGACGGGCGGTGCAGAGATGGGGGCGTGGCGAGGCTTGCGGGTGCTGGTGCGCGGAGGCGCGGTGATGGCCGGCTGAATCGCGAACCGTTAGGTTGCAAGCGAAGCGGAGGGAGTTACTGTAGGCGTCGGTGGTGGGGCACTCTCGGAGAAGAAGCACAGTAACTTTTTTTTTTTTAACTTTCTCTCACCTCAAGTCTCTCTCACGTCCTCTCACCTTTCTCTTTCCCCCTGAACTCTCTACCCCTTCTCTGTTTCTCTGCACACTTCTTCTCTTTTCAGCAGAAAGGAGGAAAAACCTTTTGACTTTTCTTCTCCTTCACTCAAGAACCGAAGCCCATTCCTCTGTTTTTTTTTTTTTTCTTTTCAATTTCTGACGAAAAGTAACCTCCGCTCTCCCCCGAAAGGTGAAGAAGAACCCCTCTATTTATAAATCGAAAATTTGAGTTTGTTTCGCCGGTGGAGATTTTTGCTCAACCTCTCGCCGGTGGAGATTTTCGCTCAACTTCTCAACAACAAAGTGGCTCCAAAATCACATGGTTGAGGTTTTTTTTTTTTTTTTTTTAATTCAATTTTTTTTTTAAAATTTCCCTCTACAACTGAATGCTCTATTATTATTTTCTAAAAGATAAATTAAATTTTAAAATAGGTGTCAACACATTGTAATTATCTTATTTTCTACATATATTATGAAAAGAGTATCTTTTCTATATGATTATAGATATTCTTTTTTTTTTTTTTTTTTTTTGTTCTACTCTATCTTTCAACTTACCCTCAAACTTTTGCTTTACCTCTTCACAAAGCATGAGAGTCAAATTCCATACTTGAAGCTAAATGTTTTCATCTGTAGCTCCTTTTAAAATGTGGAGATTCGTACCCCTTACCTGCTCATTCCTATATGGAAAAGGTGGCCATTGGAGCATCATGCATTCTCGTGAAAGGGTACTAAGTTTTATATTGCACATAATTGACACATACCTACATTGGATTTGGACATATGAAGTTGAAATTGTTAATGCAACTACATTTCTTAGTTTATTTTAGGACTTGATTGAATTTTACGCAATTGATTTTTGATTCATTTGCAATTTTTCCGTTGAGCTTTGAGATAGCTTGCTTGATGAGGCGATGGGTCTATAGCCAAAAATATGTGATCAAGCAATAAAATAAACAAAATAAAGGAATCCAATCGGATATCAGATTTACGTGGACTGGTCAATGGAACTAACCTCAAGGGAAAAGCATAACAATTTTTTTTTTTTTTTATGAATTGAGCGATATCACAAATATTACAAGGACACTCAAGTTACTGAAACACTCACAATGTTTCCTAACTCTTAATTATATGCAATAATTCAAAGTTTCACAATTTGTCGCTAGTCAATTCCACAGATGAGTTACATGTAATTTTATCACAAGATTTTCACGTTTCAAATTCTCATGATGAAATTCATGAGTTGCACGATTAATTGTCATGAAAGGAAGTTTTTTTTTTGATGCAATTTACAAAGAAAACTCACTTCTTATATAGAAAAGATTTGGATCCAAAATAGGAAATCTACTCAAACCAAGAATCCTCCTCCAACTAGAAGTAAGTCCTGCTAATATGATGGCACCATTATTTACCATCAATGATGATGCCACAATGACCACAAATTTCCATATGTGTGGATTTGGCTACTGGAGCTATGGAAATTAAAGATATTGAAGACCATAACTAAGAGATATTGAAAAGCAAATCAACAGAGGATTATTATTTTATTATTGAATGAAAAACATTGTGGAATATTGAATTTAGGAAATATTTTTATAGTTCTTTTAAATGGCACAAAAGTGTTTTCAGTTGCAGTATTTCCAAGCCAAATCCAAAAATTAAAAAATTAATAATTTAAAAATCATTTAATAAAATACACAACATGAAAGTATCCTCACTTCTAAAACAATCCAAAGACAGAAACAATACAAATAGAATTCGATCCCTTTAATTTTTTGTTAATTTCCTTTTCCATATTCTATTTATCCATACTCTCTTCAACAACCTTCTAAAGCGTTTGTAAGTTATGTGTGCTATATAAAGTTCATATTGTAGAACTCTTTTAATTCATCGTATTGGCTCAGCTCGTCCAAAATGAAAAGAAATGAGTATCCAAGCATTAACTTTTACTTTAGAAATATGTTAAGTTTTCCATTAGTGCAAACAACAATTCACTTGAAATCATTGATTTCAAACACTAACTTTTGTTTTGGGACAAAAAGAACCCGGTTCTCTAACCTTGACTCTTTCATTTTTGGCTACTCATTACTCTTTCTCATTGAAATGGACAAGTTTTCGTACTAGTTTCCATTTATGAAATTCTCAATAGTGAGTCTTCTTGTCTTTTTAAGTTTATTTCTTTTTAAAATCCTTTTGAAAATTTGAGATATGCACCTTCTGATTACTTAGGGCGTGTATAGCAACCATTTTATTTCTATTCTAGAATAATTTTTCTGTTTCAGAATAGAAATCCATTTGGTGATGCAATTTCATTTTTCTATTTTTAGAACAAATTTTTAATTCAAAAATAAGTTTGTAATAGAAATGAGATATAAAAACTCTTCTTATCGCTCGTCCTCTCTATTAATTGGCCACCTACCCGTTGTTGCCATCATTTGTTGCTAGTTGTTGGCTGCCTTCCACCAATCATTGCCGATCGTCAACTATCGTCCACTGTCGTTGTCTGCCAATTACTGCCAACGTTCGCCAGTGGCTATCACGACCACTATCTGCCGCGCACTGAGTAAGAGAAATTTTGTGTCATTATTAAACATAATTCTATTTTGAGAATAGAAATTTTGCATTGTTATCAAACACAAATTTTTGCTCAAAAACTTCTACAAAAATAGAAATAGGAAAATATAATTTTCTTCCCAAATCAATTTTTGACCAAAATGATTATGATTCTGTAGTTTTTTTTTTTTTCCTTTTACGCCATCTTTGTTCTCTTTCACATTGGATCTTTGCCTTTTAGAAGTCTTATCAAATGGAAAAGTTTAGCAAAAGTATGGGAGCGTTAAATTCAAAATATACTTTCCTACAAAAGATACACTGGTTAACTAGTATTGTGGGAAAAACTCCAGGTGGAGAGTGGTTCGTCACAATCGTGAGAGTAACAGAGCCATTCCCTTCTCATTTCCCAACTAGAAATCTACCAAGATAAGGCATCCTATATGAGAGTAACTCGAGATATATTTTCAACAAGGTACAAGCACTTCACTAAGGCATCAGATCTCCATGATTTATAGAGATGAAAGACCAATGTTTATAGAGATGTTTTTTTGGCTCCTACATAATAGTACATCTAACATGAGCCAACCGTATTTCATTTACACAAAGGGAAACTTGATAGGTTTCCCAAATACTGATTGATATGCACTCAATTTGTTAAATTATGTATTGAGTTTGAGTGTTTGCAAAAACGCGATTCACACACCCGTAAAAAAAAAAAAAAATGCAGAGGGTTTTCCTTATTCTTTTGACGAGGGTCCGCCAGAAACCCTACAAAGAAAAGAAGCCACACACAAAGAGAAGCCATAAGGAGTGTTGCTTGCTGAAGCGAAGATACGTATGTGAAAGTAAAGAAAAATGTTGTTCTTGTTTTTGGGCGTGCGTAGAGCATTTCTATTTTGAACTTGAACGCATGGTAATTTTGTGTCATGAGTTTATACCCAAGTGAGTTGTTTATTTATAAACACTTTGGGTTTTGGGTTAAATCTAGGTGTGGGAAACACTTGAGCATGTGAGTGATTGTAAACTCTAATTCTCCTATTATAGTGAATTATTTGCTACTAGCTCTTCCCATAGTCATAGGTACCGATACTCAGACCGAAGCACGTAAATTTCTGTTGTCCTTATTATTTTTTGTTTATTTCTTTGGTAATTTTGCGTTGACGTAAATTGCAAGATCCTGTCGTTTCTGCATAATATATCCCAACAATTGGTATCAAAGCTTGGGGTTGGATTTCTTGATTGTGATTTGGATCTTTTGCTTGTCTAATTATTATCTAGAAATTCTGTTATTGCAATTATGTCTAAGATGAAATATACAATTTAGAAGTTTAACGGGAGTAACAGCTTTGTGTTATGGAGCATCAAGATGCAAGTTTTATTGACAATACAAGGTTTGGCTAAGGCATTGGATGGTGAAGATGAGTTGCCTATTATAATGAAAGTCTATGAGAGGGTAGAGTTGATGGAAAGAGCAAAAAACACAATCTTGTTAAATTTGACAGATGAGGACTTGATAGAGGTTCTTGAAGAGAAGGATGCTGCAGCATTATGGGCAAAACTTCAAGCACTTTATGTAAAGAAATGTTTGAACAATCGATTATACATGTTGAAGAAGATGTTTCAATTTAGATATACGAAAGGTACGTCTATCAGAACCCATCTAAATGAATTTAATAAACTCATGTTGGATTTGAAGAATGTTGGTAAGATACTTGATGATGAAGAACATGGCATGATGTTGTTAGCCTCTTTACCATAGTCATGGGAGCACTTTACCGATTCACTGTTGCAAGGACATACTACAATTACCTCAGAAGAGGTAAAGTCCACCTTATTCTTTAAGGAGTGGCAGAGAAAGTTGCAAGATGACGGTCTGGCGCAAGGAGTAGCGCAAGCACTAACAATCAGGGGTAGAGAACAGCATCGAGGGCCTAATAGCAGTAGAGGTAAAAACAGATCGAAATCATGCCATAGAAATTCCAAGGGACACGTGAAGTACTTTGGGTGTCACGAGGAGGGGCACATTATGAGAGATTGTCCAAAGCAAATGAATAAAGTTGATAGACATAATACCACAAACAGTGTGGCAAACGTTGCTGAGGGGAGCAATAGTGATGCAGAAGTTGTTTTATGTGTGATTGCTATTTCATCATAAGATGAATGGGTGCTAGATTTGAGGTTTTCTTATCACATGACGCTTCATAAGAACTGGTTTACTACTTACCTGACTGTAGATGGTGGTAGAGTTCTTTTGGGGAATAATGCAGTTTGTAAGGCTGTGGGAATAAGGACAATTCGGATTCGGATGCACAATGGGGTGGTGCACACATTAACAGATGTGAGGCATGTACCAGAGCTCAAGAAAAATCTTATTTCTCCAGGGACACTCAATTACATTGGGTGTGGATACACCGCTAAAGGTGAAGTACTGAAAATCTCTTGAGGTGCCATAATAGTGATGAAGGGGAAGAAAGTGAATGCTTTCTATCATCTACTGGAGAAACCATGACCAGAACCACTGCAGTTTCATCGGGTGAGTCAGACTCTAACTTGACTCAATTATGGCATATACGTTTAGGGCACATGAGCGAAGTAGGTATGACGATACTGAGTGAAGGGGGTTGTTGAAGGGTTAAAAGATAGGAAAGTTGGACTTATGTGAACACTCCATATTTGGGAAGTAGCACCGAGTTAAGTTTATTACAGCTATTCATTCGACCAAACGACTAGTTGAATTTAATCATTCAGATGTCTGGGGCCCGTCTTCGGTTCCTTCGAAAGGAGGTGCCTAATATATGCTGACATTTATCGACGATTATTCAAGGAATGTATAGGTATACTTTCTGAAGCACAAATATGAAGTGTTTGATCGGTTAAAAAAATTTAAGGCATTGATTGAGAAGTAGTTAGTTAAACAAATCAAGTGCCTAAGAACCAATAATGGCATGGAGTTCTGTGGTGAAGATTTTACTGAGTTCTGCAAGAAAGAAAGTATTGTAAGACATCGCGCAATACATGGGATACCACAGTAGAATGGTGTGGTAGAACGGAAGAATATAAATTTTCTTAAGCAAGCTCAATGCATGCTTTTACATGTAGGACTTAGTAAGAAATTTTGGGTTGAAGCAGTGAACATGGTATGTTACCTGGTTAATCGATCTCCATCATCTACTATCGAGTGGAAGGCTCCTGAGGAAGTATGAGTGGGGAAAACTTTTGATTACTCTGGATTACGTATATTCTGATGTCCTGTGTATGCTCATGCAAGTGATGGTAAGCTTGAATCGAGGGTGAAGAAGTGCATATTTCTATGTTATGCACATGGGGGTGAAAGGCTACTAGCTATGTTGCACCGATCCCATATCACCCGATTTTCTAATTAGCAGAGATGTGATCTTCGACGAGACTGCAATGCTTCAATAGAGGAGTTCTGAGATACAACCAGTAGAGAAGATAGATCATGGTGTCATTAGTGAGGTAAAGCTTTAGGTAGAGACTCTGAAGACTTCGAAGGTAATAAAAGTTGAGACTGCAAATGAAGCCCCAGTTCCTAAAGTCGATGATAGTGAACAATTAGCAAAGTTGTAGCACATTATAGCCGTTGATAGATAGAGAAGGCAAATTAAATCACTAGTACGTTATGGTTATACAAATATTGCTTATACATTGACTGTAGGTAATAAGGTGAAGACAGATGAGCCTTTGTCTTACTCTGAGGTGATGGGTAATTCAGAGTCGTCGCAGTGGCTAGGGACTATGAGTGAAGAGATGTAATCTCTCAATCGAAATCAGACATGGGAACTGGTCAAAGTATCAAATAGCCAAAAAATTGTCGAAAGTAAATGGGTCTTTAAATGGAAATAGGGCATTTCTAGTGTCAAGGCAACGAGGTATAAGGCGAGAGTTGTGGAGAAGGGGTATACACAGCATGAGGGCATTGACTATAATGAGGTGTTTTGTCTTGTGATAAGACATACTTATATTCAAGTTTTACATGCCTTAATTGCTTCGCAGGATCTCGAGTTAGAGCAGCTAGATATGAAAACTGCGTTTCTTCATGGTGAGTTGGAGGAACAAATTTACAGGAGGCAACTAGAGAGATTTGCTATTCTGGGTAAGGAAGATCATGTTTGCTTGTTGAAGAAATCTTTGTATGGGCTAAAACAGTCTCCTAGGCAGTGGTATAAACGTTTTGATACTTTCATGGTTAGTCAAGATTACACAAAAGGTCAAATGGATAGCTACGTTTACTATAGGAGATTGGAGAATGGTTATTTGATTTATCTACTCTTATATGTTGATGAAATGTTGATAGCAACTAAGAATATATCTAATATCGATGTGTTGAAGAGGTGGTTAAATGTTGAATTTGAGATAAAAAATTTATGTGTTGCAAAGAAAATATTGGGTATGGAGATTTTGCGTGACAGGGCTGCAGAAGTTTTACTTTTATCTCAAAAGAAATATATTGAGAAGATCGTGGCACGTTTTAATATGCAGTTGACAAAATCTGTAAGTACACCTCTAGCGAAGTACTTTAAACTTTCAGATAAATTATCACCGTGGACTAAGGAGGAGGAGGAGGAGGAGCATATGTCCCGTGTTCCTTATTCTAGTGTTATGGGTAGTATTATGTATGCTATGGTGTACAATAGGCTTGATATTTCACAAGCTGTAAATGTGGTTAGTTGCTATATGAAGCGTCATTATAAAACTCATTGGAAAGTTGTGAAGTTGATACTCAGATATTTGAAGGGAACAATAGACGTGGGTATAGTGTATCAAAGAGACAGCAATGGCAATGAGACCACTAGTTTTATGGATTCGAATCACGCCGGTGACTTGGATTATTATAGGTCTTTAGTATGGTACATATTTACGCTAGCAGGTGGTGCAGTTAGTTGGAAAACGTCCTTACAGGATCACATTGCCTTGTCTTTGACTAAGACAGAGTACATGGCACTAACCTTTATAGCGAAAGAAGTGATATGGTTACAAAATTTGCTCTCGAACTTTGGGTTAGATCAGAAAAGTGTGGATATACACTATGTTAACCAAGGTGCGATATATTTGACATATAATCTAGTTTATCACGAGCAAACGAAGCATATCAACATCAGGTACCACTTCATCAGAGATATCTTAGCTAAGGGTAATGTTATTGTAAAAAATATTGCTATAGTAGATAACCTAATAGACATGATGACTAAGTCTATTCCTTTGGCGAAGCTCAAGTTCTGCTTGAGCTCTACTGGTGTCTGTGGAGAGTGAGCGCCTGTTGGGGCATTATGAGAGAAGCATGGATGATGAGCTCTATAACATGGCTTCAAACATTGAGCCAATGTGGAGAATTGTTAAATTATGTCTCGAGTTTGAGTGTTTGTAAAAACATGATTCACACACACATAAATAAATAAATAAAAAATGCATAGGGTTTTCCTTCTTCTTTTGATGAGGGATCGCCGAAAATCCTACGGAGAAAAGAAGCCGCACATAGAGAGAAGCTGTAAGGAGCACCGCTTGCTGAAGCGAAGATATGTACGTGAAAGTAAAGAAAGATGTTGTTCTTGTTTTTTAGTGTATGTAGAGCATTTCTATTTTGAGCTTGAATGCGCGATAATTTTGTGCCGTGAATTTATACTCAAGTGAGTTGTTTATTTATAAACACTTTTGGTTTGGGGGTTAAATCTAGGTGTGGGAAACACTTGAGCGTGTGAGTAGTTATAAACTTTGATTATCCGATTATAGTTGATTATTTACTATTAACTCTCCCTGTGGACGTAGGTACTAATACTTGGACCGAACCACATAGATTTCTAATGTCCTTATTATTTCTCATTTATTTCTTTGATGATTTCGCGTTGACGTAAATTGCAAAATCCTGTCATTTCCGCGTAATATATCCCAACACAATTAATTATTAACGACAGTAAAACGTATGCCTTAAGTTTGACTCGCAATTGATTGGTGGGGCTAAAGGACACTCGATGGTTCGAAAGCATCTTGACTTCAAATTTTGTAATAAATATCCATCACCCTCTTTGGTCTTGTAGATACAGGAGAGACCGGCAACATCAAAGGGCTTGAAAAGAAAAGGATGTTGGTCGTCCACAAGCTCATCAAGACACTGGATCGTGCCTTGAATGGAAAAGAAGATTCCTATGCAATATCTTGCCTCATGCCCACTCATCATTACAAGGTGACAAGGGCTGTGTTTTAATGTCGTAATTCTAGGTATTGCCAGACATGATGTCAATACTAGAAATATAAACAATAATTTATGATTGATATGTAAAGTCAGGTTCCCGAATTCTTGCTCGATGCTCTTATAGCATGTTACCTACTTTTTGAAGCAAATTCAATAAAGAGAGAGTGGGTGGGGGGAGACTCACATAGAATGACTCCCCAGCAAGGACAGTCAAAGAGGTAGCTGAGGAAGGGGTGACCTAGAACCAACATCCATCCTTAGTTTGCACTTCCAATCCGTTCACATGGTTCTGCTGAAGTACGATCACGAAGTTTGCATCACGATGGCACCAAGCCCTAGACTTCTTGGACTCCTCGGTCCCAGGAGCAGCATATCTCATGAGACGAAAATTGTATCTAACCGACTTGGCTAGAGATTCCACGTGCTTGTCTATGCCCAAGCTTCCCAAAACCAGCTTCTTCACTAGTGAATCCAACTCCAAAACCCTCGTAACATACGTATTCATTGTCTCGTTGCATATTAATGAAAAAAGGTGCACATTGAAACCACAATTTCTGTAGATAGGGCTGTGGATTGGCATCTTCACAGATGATTCATTTTACATTTTCTTCTTGCATTGAAGTAAATAAAAATCAAACTCGCGTCATTAGTGATCCATTTGATAGACATGGCTCTTAACACTTCCTTGATTGGAATAAATAATATAATTACCAGTAATGACAAAACAGTGATTACCAAAATCTTGTGTTTTTTTCTGGCCACAAGAGATCTGCTAATCCTTCGATAGAGCCCGAGTTGGGGGCGTAGCCAACTCCAAATGCCTCGTAAAGAGGCGCATGAGGAAGATTTGCATGTTAGCTGACGTATGGCTTATCCGGGAAGTCAAATCAGCAGATCACATCGTTTGCAAGCTTGAGCAATTCCTCCAATTCTTGAAACGCATCATTGTGAAGTTTCAAGGTCATCTTATCATACAAGGCTTCGAAGCAACCGAATTCTTCAAGAGCTTGTCGGAGTTGACTTTGTGAGTAGTCCCATCGACCTGTTCCTAGCTTTGGGCCATCTAATTTGAACAAATCTATCTGGGGAAGCTTTAGAGTTGAAAAAGAACTCATAATCAATCTGTCTTTCATTCTGGGTACTTTTTCTAAAGGTTTTCTGATGTTCTTTCCCTAGGGGTGTTCTTTGCAAGTTTATAGGGCTTGGGGTCCTCGTAGTAGCTACTGTAGCAATTTGAAAGTTACAATCTTTCCATGAAGAATTGATTATTTTCCTTGTTTTCTCCTCTTTTTGTGGTTTAAACAATAGTTAACCAGTTAAAGAAAGTTTTTCTTTTTTCTTTGGCATATAGGTTATGCAGTTAGTGACTTGACTTTAACTCAAGCAATCATGCGGTTGCCATCCTCTTCGGGCATATCCACGTGGAATACACCATCAACAGTTAGGTGAAAATTGAAGCCTAAAATTAATGCCTCGCCCAGGAATAGGAACCCTTGCAAGCAAAGAAGTAACTCTTACTTTTGAATATTGCTATCTTATGATCTTTTTAATTTTCGCATGATATGATGACCATATATCATTCATCAATTATATTTTCACTTTAAAAAAATTTATTTGCATTTATTTAGTATTTGGAATGGAATATGGTATTGAGAATTGAAAAAGAATTGGAGTGATTGATCGATGACTTAACACTATATCTACCTCATACAAGAGTAAACTTAGAACATTTTAGTGTTTGAGCTCTTAGATGTTTTGAAAGGCATAAATCAAAAGCTAGTGGCCCATTTAGAGGTTTGGAGGGAATCGAAGATAATACCATACTCATGAAGTTCAATTATAGGAGGATAGGGAATTTCCTCATACTTTTATAGTGAAGAATAGACCAAAATAGAAGAGCCCAAAGTCTTTTTAATCTAAGGAGAATTGATGATTAATAATCATATTAAGGTGTTGTTGTGCCCCATGGTGACGACTTGGCTAGTAGGCTATGAAAGATGAGGTACGCTCGATCATTGGTGTTCAAATCATGATGATTGAAGTGTTGAAATGCACGCAAGATATGTGTTAAAGTAGTCTCGCATAAAAAAAATTGGTGCAGTGTGGAACAATTAATACATCCAAGTTGGCTTATAACATATTGACTCAAGCTTTTAAGTAAAGGACAAGCTCGGAGTTGGCTCTCTTTCAGCAGTCTCCTTAGGTAAAGGTACCGCTTCTGCCACATACTCTCAACAAGTAAATGGTGCAATACAGAGACACTTTTTTTTTTTTCTTTTTTTCAATATAGAGACACTTTGATCAAGATGTTTTTTGGCGATGAAAACAAGTAAAGGAATTGTCAAATTCCTAAATGAATTTGGAGATGAGTTGGACGTTGGTCGACGGTGGAGTCTAAGTGGAGAAGCGGACAAAGTGGCGAAGAATGGGATGCGGCAATGGAACCAAGGAAAAGAAGTTAAATCGATTCGGAAGCTTCTTTGAACTATGTATAGTATTTTATCATAATCCACCCCGACTAGATGCATAAATTGCAATGTTTGAAATTATAATCTAGGTCAATATTCTATCGAATTTAGCCTATAGAATTAGAAATTTATCGTCACTCTACATAAAAATTTATATATGATAACTCTATAAAAATAGAGTTATTTTACCTATTTTAGGTAATAAATAATGCAATATCTATGAGAAAACATTTAGATTTCATTCTGATTATTCGAATTTTCCTTATTTATGCAGAATAATGAGATATGGAGAAGATAATGAAAAGAATTGCAAAAATCAAGAATTCAAATAAAAAAGTAGTGGAAGATGGATATCAAATCAGGGAATCCTTGATTTTGTTCCCTAATTTTATGCGTAATTGCTTGGAGATAAGGATATTAGATATATCCTATAAATAGGAGAACATTGAGAGAGCAGCTAGTTTTTTGTAGGCCCGTTAAACGGGTGGGTCGGGTCATAAATGGTCCGACCCAAATCCACATATTTAATCCATTTATGACCCATTTATTACAATGCAAATTTTTTGACCCATACCCAACCCGACCCATACCCGACCCATTTAACTAAACTTAAGAAAGCTTATATAAAATCAGATTTTAATTAGGCTTTACGGGCCTAAGTCTTATTTATTGGCAATTAATAATTATTTTCCGTAATTACTTAATTATTTATTTATTTTTCAAAATTTAGACCAGGGTAGCTAGTAACCGGAATTTTATTCTGAATATAATGGTGTGGTTGATTTGTTTAATTGATTGTTATTTTGTGCAAATTGAATGTGAATTGTGATTTTGAGGTATTTATCCCATAATTTTATATTTTCAGCAACTGATTGAAAAATAACCAAGTGTTGGTTTACAACGCCAAAAATGGATTTGTGGGCTGTTGAAATTAATGGGGTTTTAAAAGGGGAAAATATTGTATTTTGGCTAAGGCCAACCATGTATCAACACATGATTATGATAAAAATGGTGGCATTCTCAGATGGTGAGAACAATGTACTATATCAACCTACGGGCCCTGATATGTTAGCTTAAAGCGAGCAGTATGCTTTATCAGCATAGAGTGAGCATCATGGGTATACTATATCAACCCGATGATTGGTATGTTAGCTTAGCGAGAGCAGTATACTGGTGTACTATATCAGCCTACAGGCTTTGATATATCAGATTAGCAAAAGCAGTACATTTTAGTAGCTTTTGGAGAGCACCGTCAGTATACTATATCAGCTTATGGGCTTTGATTTATCAGCTTAGTGAGAGCAGTATACTAGTGTACTATATCAGCCTACGGGCTTAGATATGTCATTTTAGTGAGAGCAGTACACCTTGACAGCTTCTAGAAAATATTATTAGTGTGCTATATCAACTCAAGGGTTTGATATGTTAGCTTAGCGAGAGCAATAAATTATAATTATTAGCTTAGTACGATCTATATTATCTATTTTTAGCGTAGTGTAAGTAGTCCTGGATATGATCGAACTTTATAGATAGTATTGAATGGCTTGACTAAGAGAATGGTCTTGATGACATGGAATCGACTAAGTCGATTTGATTGATGACTCGATCTGATTTGATGACTTGATAGGTGAAATGACTTATTGGTTATGCAAATTGTATTGAATTGCAGGAAGGGACTGAGGGCAAGGTAAGTCCTCTTACTCGTGATTGTGCTTAGGCAGCCTTTAAGGCGTATTTTCTTCCTAGTTGGGTCTTAGGGGGTGAACTTGTTGAGACATTATCTCATCCCGTTGTGAGATAACTTTTTTTAGGTCCTTAGAGCGAAGAAGCTTGGAACTTGAGGCAGAGGGGTCAGGAGCATAAATGGCTCAAAAGTCCTTTTTGAAGATAGACTTCTTGTAATTAGACCATAAAGTTGACCTCTATTTGTAAACCAGATTGTGGTTTTTAATAATGTGTTGATTTGAAAATTGTGACCTGACTTTTCTATCCCATCTTGTTGTTGTCAAGGGATTAATTATTCTCTTCCACATACGCATAAAAATGAATGAGTCGGCAACGCGTTCTAAGACGTTGCTATTTAATCGATCGCAGAGGGATGGGTATGTGCTTGAAGGATTGAGACGTGACATCTAAGGACTGTACATTTTTAGCGTGAAAGTTAGAAGAGGATCTCAATGCAATATGAAGTTTCTGTATCTTAATCTCCATAGCATATTGCTAAGCCTTGACTTCCAAAAGAAGCTCTATCGTCCTTGGATAGTCAGCATTCGGTTCTATCTACGCATTGGCATCAGTGAATTGAGTTCGTGGAGAGTTGAGAGATGAGGGAACATTAACTTGTCTAGTTCCATAATTCATAATAGATTCTTCAATGTCAGCTTCAGGAAATTAGGAAGCATAGATATCTTCAGAATGTGCAAGATATCGACTGATACATCACTCACAAAAACAAGAGAAAAAGTCCCTGTTTTCTCAACAGCTCCCCCTATTTCTGTGCCTACAGGTGGAGAAATGATTCCTTCTTCTTGAGTCTCTCATTTTTAGAATGAGAGTGATGTGTTGTCTCTGTACGTACTCCTATTGGACCACTCACTTCTGAATCTTTAGATACAGATATGGCAATTGTAGCTTCATAAGAGTCATCCCATGACCTTTTCCTTCTTCATCTCTTGCTTCTTCTTCCTTCTTTGATTCTTCTTATTCTTCTAGCTTTGCTTCTTTGTCTCTTTGTTCTCTTTGAATTGGTTTCTTAGTTCAAGGTAGTGGCAGAAATTGTAAGATCATCATCATTCTCTTCATCTTGCAGGATGAGTGATCTTCTCTTCTTTACAAGTTCTTTCACAATTTCCTTGCCTTTCCTCTTCCTTGCAGCAGAATCTACCTTGGTTTTGCTTGAGGACTCCTTCTTCAAGTGCTCAATGGCTTTGTTCAGATCCTTCAACCTCATCTTCGAAATCATTTTTAGTCCTATAACCATAGGAGCAATAGTTCGAGAGCAAAGAGAGATGGGAAACTTGATCTAAAAATGTCTAAACAATTTTGTAACAAGCGTAAAATAAGGCAACTGGCCGTTATCTTTCATAACTGTCCTGTACATGTGCATCGAGATAATATGAGGGAGTGAAAATCTCTTCCCATTGCAAATAGCAAACATCAGTTGTGCTTTGAATCTAGAAACATCTGTTTTTGATGCAGCCTTCGGTCTGATGCAATTAATGACAACTTTATGCAACAAAACACTTGAGGCTGATAGTCTAGAATAAGTGATGCCTCCTTCTAGTACTCTGTCCTTGACAAATAAAATCTCATTGCTCAACCAAATGAGACACTTATTGATTGAAAACCACTCCTTTCCACTCCAATAATGTATGCTAGTGTGTCAACATCCACCACATAGGCTTCACTCACAGTGAACTAAATTCTATTTTGGTCAAGAAAAGACAGATTTGAATAGAAAAATGCAGTCAACTCTGGATATGCAATAGTTGTTTCAGAACAAAAAATTCTCGAGTTGAAAGAAGGCTAACTTCTCTCACAAGTTAACCTTGATTGAATCTAAGAAATCAAAATCAACAGTTCGAGGATTCATTACCCCTCTTTTCAGCATTTGTGAGTAAACCTTTTTGTGCTCCTTATAACGAAACAATCTCGTTCTCTCTCCAGGAACATCAGCAGCAACACCCATTTTGGGTTGAAAAGTCAAATAAAATATCTCATCATCATCATTGTTCTCAGGATGATTAGAACCAAACCTAGGGTCTGCAGGAAAATGAAGAAAGTCATTGTTTGTCAATTCATTTAGTGCTATACCCAAGTGCTCCATCCTTCTTAGGAACAAAGTCTCGTTCTTATATCCTTTTTCCCTTCGAAACTCATCGATAAAGGGCATAAGAGTACCTCCCTACTTCAAATGAGTGTAAAGCCTATAGAGAATCTAGGGTCTCAAGGCTCTAAGAGGTTCTACGTCTTCCTCAACTTCCTCTTCCAACTTCCTCTTCCAGAGGTTGGCGTGGAACATTCTGTGTAAAATGCTGCGGAGGATGCTATGGAGAGTTACACAAAATGTCTTCCTCAGTGAGATCAAAATGAGGATGCCCTTCTGGCATGCTTCTCGAACCTTGATTAGCAATTCGAGAGGATTTCCTTTAGTAAGACATATTTGCAGGCTAGGAGGATTTCACAGACAAGTTCAAGTGAAAAAGATGGAAACTTGCATAACAAACTTGAGAGTAGAGGCGAGAGAGTAGAGAGTCTGTATTTTAGGGTTTGAAAAGAGGTGCTCAAAAGAAGTACAAGAGGGTATATAAAGAAAATGAAAGGTCACAAAGAAAAGGAGGTAATCGAACCGTCATAAGGAAAAAAGAAAATTGCTTTTCGAAATAAATGAAAATAAAAATTGCCAAAAATTCAAAAAATTCGAAGAAATAGGCAAGTAAGGATTCGGTTAAACATACTTTTTCATTCCAAAAATAAAATACTTGGAATCAAGACATTCTCTTACTGAAGTAGCGTCTAGAAATTCTGAGTCCGATCGACTCTAGATTTTACTCCAAAAAGGAAATAATATTCAGCTTGGTGCAAATAAACTCAAATAGATTTTTCTTTAGGGGCTTCGTGAAGATGTCTACTAGCTGATTCTTCAAATTAATGAACTGAATCATAATCTCGCCATTTTGGACATGATCTCTTATAAAATGATGTCGAATCTCTATATGCTTTGTTCTTGAATGATGAATTGGGTTCTTTGTGAGATTAATAGCACTTGTGTTGTCATATTCGATCTCGATACACGATTTTTCAATTTCAAAGTCTCTTAGTTGTTGTCTTATCCATAGGATTTGAGAGCAACAACTCCCAAGAGCAACATACTATGCTTATGCAGTTAAAAGAGCCATAGTACTTCGCTTCCTTGAGAACCCATATACCAACATATTTCCCAGTAGTCGACAAGTGCCAAATGTGCTCTTTCTATCGACTTTACAACCTTCCTTTGATTATCTAACTTGCAATCCCAAAAGGAAAGTTAACTCACCCATCATGCTCATCTTGAATTCATCTTGCATAAATCTTGAAAATTTCTTGCAAAGACTTTCGTTAGGAGAACCAAAAATAATATCATCTACATAAATTTGTAACAGTAAAAAGTCTTTTCCTTATTTCTTTATAAACAGGATTGTATCAACATTTCCGTTTTCAAAACCATTATGAGTTAGAAACTTACTCAACCTTTCATACTAGGCTCGAAGTGCTTGCTTCAGTCCATACAAGGCCTTTTTCAATCTGTAGACTAAGTTTGACTTTCTTGGATCTTCAAATTTTGGTGATTGTTCCACATAGACTTCTTCTTGTATGAATCCATTCAAGAATGTACTTTTTACATCTATTTGGAATAACTTGAAACTTTTATAGCAAGTAATAATCTAATTGCTTCTAACCTTGCTATTGGTGCATAAGTCTCGTCATTTTTACATCTATTCTTCCTATGTATATCATTTTGCCACGAGTTTTGCTTTGTTTCTGACCACTTTACCATTCTCATTTATTTTATTCTTGAAAACCCATTTCGTTCCAATAATGGATTTGCCTTTGAGTTTTGGAATTAGTTCTCATACATCATTGATGCTGAATTGTCTGAGTTCTTCCTGCATAGCTTCTGTCCAGCTTTCATCAGACAAGGTTTTATCTACTCCTTTAGAATCTATTTCAGAAACAAGTGCTAGAGCATTGAACTCTTCTCTTCCTTTGGATCTGGTGCGAACTCCTTCATCAATGTTGCTAATGATGAATTCTTTGGGATGACTTGACTTATGCTTCCAGTTGCTGCTTTGTTTGAAAGTTGGTTGATCCTCTACATTTGTTAAATCTTCTCATTCTGCTTGTTGTTGTTCTCCAGAAGTCTGAACCTTTTCAGGGGAAATAGACTTTGTAAAGTCCGAAACAAGTTCAAACTCTTCAAGTTGAGTCTAGTATGGTAGATTCTCCAGATAATCTTGAAACTTGAAGTTCATAGATTCTTCCACGGATTTAGTCTTCTTTTTAAAGACTCGTAAGCTTTGCTTAAAGTAGAATAGCTAAGGAAGATTCCTTCATTTGATTTTGCTTCGAACTTTCCAAATCGATCATTTGCATTCTTCAGAGTAAAACATTTACAGCCAAAGACATGAAAGTAGGAAACATTCGGCTTATTTCTTTTATACACTAGACTTCAAGAATACTTTGTTGATAATATAGCAAATAGTTGAAATTGCTTCTGCCCAAAATCGAAAGGATATTTTGCTCTCTATCAAGAGAGTTTTGGCCATCTCCTATAAGGATCCGTTTTTTCTTTCCACAGCCCCATTTTATTCTTGAGTGTATAGAGAAGAGAAAACATGTTGAAAGCCATATTCATCATAGAACTTAGCAAAGCCCGAATTCTCAAACTCACCTCCATGGTCAGTTTGTATGCTCTAAATAACATAACCCTTTTCATTTTGAACCTTCTTGGCAAACTTGGAGAAATAGGAAAAGGCTTCAAACTTATTTGCCAAAAAGTAGACCCAAGTGAAACAAGAGTAATCATCCATGATTTTTAGACAATATTTATTTTCACCAATACTATGAGTTCTGGTTGGACCAAAAGGTCCATATGAAGAAGTTGTAGAGCTCGATTGGTAGAGACTTGATTCACAAGTTTAAAGGAACTTCTTACTTATCTTCCTAGAACATAGGGAGTGCACAACTCATTCTTCTGGTAAGCTAGATTAGGAAGTCCTCGAACAATCTTCTTTGAAGAAATCTTGGCAATTTGCTTCATGTTAACATGATCAAGCTTCCGATACTAGAGACTTACTACATCTTGAATAGAGATAAGACACTGAGAACTTTCTGGGTTTACATCCAGATGGTAAATGTTGCCATACCTTTGCCCATTGAAAGATTGAGAGAAGTCTTGACTCGTTCTAGAACAAATGTCTTCTTAGAAGTTTATTTTGAAACTAATATCGTAAAGTTGACTTATGCTCAGCATATTGTAGTTCAATTCTTCCACTAAGAAAACATTGTTGATTGATAGTTAGGATTTCAATCTTCACGGTTCCACATCTTACAATTTTTCCTTTGATGTTTCCTCCAAAAGATACATTTCATCCATTCAGTCTCACAAGCTTTATAAAGCAACTTGAGTCTCCTATCATATGCCTCGAACAACCACTATCCAAATACCATTTGGTCTTCCTTTTGATAGTGACTTGTGATCATAAGAAAAATTCAAACTTTCTTTGGTATCCAGATTTTCTTGGGTTCAGGAGGGTTAGTGTCACGCCCCGATCCTCGGGCACGTACACATCCTTCTACTTTGTCGATTTTATAATGTGATATCCCAGGATTAAGTATCACCGATGCTTTCGTTTATTAAGCACATGCGGAAGCAATTATAAATCCCCAGACAATAACACAATGGGATAGAAAAGCAAGGCCATATTTTTCATATTGAAATCTACAACCAAACCTTTATACATGGCATAACTCAAAGTCTATTCACAAGACTATTCATAACATTCTAGTCACACTCTATATACACAACACAAGGTTCACAAAAGAGAATGGGATCTCAATCCTCATCCGGGTCGTACTCAGGATCATCCTGATCCTCTTCTAACTCTTCTTAACTAAGCTCACATCCTACAAACTCTTCATCTTTTACCAGCTCATCGTCCTCTTCTGATTCCTTCTTCACAAGCTCATCTATGAGCCTGAAATATTGTCTCACAACCGGGATGAGATTACGTCTCAGCAAGTTTTACCCCACTAAGACTTGATTAGGAAACCAATATGCTATCCGGGCTGCCTATGCACGCACGAGTCAGAGGACTTACCTTAGCCTCATATTCCACCTACATATTAGCACAGTTCAACAGGCACCCAAGTAGTCACATCATAGATCGATATCTCGATCAATCGACCTAGTCGATTACATGTCAATCGGACCATTCAAGTCACTTCCACTCAATCAGTCAATTCACGACAACAGATCAAATCATTAATTAATCGACCTAGTCGATTACATGTCAGTCAGACCATTCTTGGTCATTTCGATCAATACTATCCATTCTCTAAAATAACCCATTGGGTTACCAAGCCAGCATATTATACAATTCATTCTCCGAGATGACACACTAAGTCATCGAATTACTATAACATACTATTAATTCTCCAAGATAACCTATTGAGTTACTAAGCTAGTATATTGTAATATTCATTCTCCAAGATGACTTATAGAGTCGCCGAGCATATTCATCATAATGTACATTCTCCAAGATGACATGTTGAGTCACCGAGCCATTATGGCATGTCGTCCAGTCTCCAAGATGATCTATAGAATCATCGAGCCAACATTTAATACCATCCATTCTCCAAGATGACCTATAGGGTCATCAAGCCGGTATACAAGCAATTCTTTCTCAAAATGACATGAGAGTCATTGAGCTATAATAGTATAACGTCCATTCTCCAAATGACATACGAATCATTGAGCCATTAAAGTATTTTTTTTTGTTCCGAAGACACAATCAATTTTACCATTTTTGTCATATTTGATAAAAGTACACATGTGTGGGCATACGGTCGGCCTTAGCCAAAATATAATAATTTCCTTTTTATTCACCCACTCCTTTCGGTAGTACAAAAATAGATTTTTGATGCTGTAGACTGACGCTCGGTAATTTTCCACTCAATTACCCAAGTTATTCAATTTCTAAAATAAATACCCACAACCACTATTTGCACTCAATTTGCACAACCAAGTACTCAATTAAATAAATAGAGAGCACCACTACAATCAGCACGAAATTTCAGTCGTCAACTATCCTTGTCTAATTTCCGAAAATTAAATAATTAAATAATTCATTTCGAAAATTAATAAATAAATACTAAAAATCCAATTTAGGCCCGTATTGCCTAATTGAAGCCCAATAAGGGTCAGGACAAATCCCGAGATGCATTCAATAAATAGTTTAGGCAGTTCTCTAGCTAAGTACACTAATCACCTAACTAATATGTAATGCAATTAACTAATAATTACTAATCCAGTCTAATCTAACCACCTAATTGCACTTAATTAAATCTAATCAACCATTAAGCATCATTAGTCTACTAAACAAGGATTAGTGAGATTATTCATTTGGCAAAGCGAAGACCGGAACATCGTGATGGCGACGCGACAATGCGACAACGGTTGAAATTCGAATTTTCGGCAACGTCGACGATCACTCGGGCTGGGCCCAAAGGCCTTGCAAGCCCACAACAAATTGTTGGGCTTGGGCCGAACTTGGGCCGACTTGCTTCACGGGCCCAAGATGGGCTGAACTTGCTGGGCCTCTCTGGACTGATCTGAACTGAAATCTTGTGGGCTGAACAAATGCGAGCTGGGCTTGACTGAAGATGGGCTGCCTTCTTGTGCTGAGATGGGCTGGGCCAAGAAGCCCTGAAATTTGCGGCCACGCTGGGCTAGGCTTGGAGACACAAGCTATTGGGCCGATCCACGAAGATTCTGGCTTCGTGTGAGAGACACGGACGAGCGAGCAGAGGAGCAGCTTTAGGCAGAATGGCTTCGCTGGGGAATTGATCAAGAGAAGCAGCGAAGATGGAGCCAACGTGGTGGGCGCAAGGTTGAGAACTTTGCCTCAAACGTGGCAGCTTCGGTTGGGTTTTCGGCAGTTTGCTGGCGTTCGGTGGAGAGCAGAATCGGTGGAATCTGCTGGGCTGTTGGTTTCGTGGAGAGGCCGCGTGGAGGAGGAGCGGTCAACAAACGGTTCGGTGGTTGCTAATGTTGACCAAAGGAACTGAAATTTGCTGGAGGATGCATGGAGTTGGCCGCACGTGGAGATGGGCGTGGACAGCAGCTGCAGCGGAGAGAGGAGTGGATTCGGTGGTGTTGGAGCTTCGGCAGAACCCATAAGGAGAAATGAAGTTACAGGCAAAAAATGAAAGTGAACTTCGAAGCAGCAAGGAGGTTGGCAAGGATGGCGTGCTCGTGAAGTTGAGGAGAAGAAAAGTCCAAACCAAATATCTATAATCATCATTAGAATGCCCCAAAAGTCCACATGATTATCCTCTCATATCCCCTAATACTTTCTTGCCTTTTTATTCACAAATAAATCAATTTAATACCAAAAGTTGCACCCCCCCCCAAGCCTAGTCCGAATTCCTTCAATTTTGGACTTTAGTTTCCTCACCAAATTTCCTAATTTGGTGTCCAATTTTTGTTGTAGAAATAATCCACACAATTTCTACAAATCCCCATCACCAAAAGACTCGATAAGGAGGCCAAAAATCCATTCAATTTGGCCTATCCAAAGTTCCGTTCATTTTCGAACCGTCTGAAGTGATTTTCCGTAAAAAATCCCGAACTCGACGGAACCTCTTCGAACAACAAGACGACATCCTATAGATGAATTGTGATATGCTCGAACGTTCGAATTCCGAAACCAAATTCAATTTTGTGGTTAAAATCGATCGAACATGATTTTAGTCCGATCCGACCTATCAGGTAGCTTTTAGGGATTTTACCGCGGTTTTATCCCTTAACAGCTTCACCCAATATATTGGTTAACTAGTGAGTGATCAGCTCAGAGAATCTCCCAAGGTTTGAAGACCATAGGCGCGCCAGCAAAATGCCCATTTCATATATTCGGGATGGGATTGAAATTCGGGATTTCACAGTTAGTATTAAAAACAGTCTTAGCTTAGTCCTTCTTAACTAGTCTTCAAACCTTGGGAGATTCTTTCTCGAAATGCTCTAAGCTGTTACACTTTGAACATCTGAGTGCACTTTGGCCAACAGGTTTTAAAAAAACTTTTTCAAAATGATGTTTGTAAAATGCTTTTGTAGGTCTTTGTTTAATTCTTTCTTTTATTTTGGGAAAATCAATTATATGCGCAATTCAATTGAAGGGCCACAACACAGAAGACTACCTTGATGATTGGTACAAGAAATCGAAATATCTTACTTCATATCAATTCATGTTGCAGCCAATTAGAAGTAGCAAGTTCTGGGAGCCAACTGATCGTGAAGCACCTCAACCTTTGCCACTAAAGAGGAGAATGGGAAGACCAAAGAAAAAAAAGGGAAAATGTTGGAGGGAGAGGACTCATGTCACCGTAGGATGAATAGGATGGGTGTATCGGTAAAGTGCTCTTTCTGCCACATAGCAGGGCACAATATTAAGGGTTGTCAATTAAAGAAGCAGCAAGAACAATTGAGGCCAGCCGAAGGGCTTAGTGAAGGGACAGTTGGAGAAGGAGAAATAGAAAGGCGAAGTGACTCGACTTTGTTCTTGAGTCAACGACAATAAACCCGAGTAAGTCATGACAATTGTGTTTATGTTGCTTTATGATTTGTTATGAATATGTACATAGATATAAGTGACATATATGTAATGTTTTTTGTCTTTGTCAGGTCACGGTGACATGTGAAGAATTGGCTGAAGCCCCTGCTATACCTGAAAATGAAGGGCCTGTTCAAAGAACCAAAGGTGAAAGATAGCCACCTGCAGTATTGGCTAAAACAATTGGAGGGCTAGTTAAGTCGACTGTTCTTCAGCAGCAACAGAGAAAAAAATACCCGGTCAGTTAAATGATTTGAGTTTACTTTTCATTTACGTTCTAATATGGCATGATGTTATATTTATGATGTCCTTTGCCTTTTTCTCAGGTTCGAAGAAGACAAGCTAGAGCTCAGCTGCTAATAGAGGGTCCAACTGAAGGGCCACCACAAGATCCATCACCAAGGTCATCACAAAGGCCACTACCAAAGCCTACCGAAGGTGTCCTTTGAAGCTGAAGGCGTAACTAGAAAAACAACCAGAAGAAAGCCAAAGTCAAATCAACAGCCACCTATAAGAAGGCCACCTACAAGACGCCTAGCTGAAGAATTGGTGAAGAAGCCCCATCTGTAGCTGAACAACCACAAGAGCCGAAGAAATCACATGTAAGAAGAAGAGGTAACCAATCACAAGTACCTGAAAGTGACGCTCCCCTTTGAACAAGAGGGGCTCTTGGGAAGAGGCTTAAACAATATGGTTATGGCCTTTATACAGATGACCGTTCTGGAATAGTTATTCTTAATGTAAGTTTTATAGGATGCATTTAATTTAATTTATAGTGCAAACTTTTGTTGATAATTGAGTTTTCTTTTTGAAGCCTTGGAGAAGTTCAGAGATTCTTATCTCTCAAGGCCGAACTCAAGAATCAACGGCTGCGCCAATAAAGAAGAAGACATTGCCTGTGCCAACAAGAAAGAAGAGTAAGAAGAACTCAGTTGTAGGTCCATCCGAATCAGTTCAGCCTACAACAGTTGCAGCTCCTTTTGAATCAGTTCAGCCTAGGACAATTGCAGCTCCATCAGACTCAACACATCCCAAGACAGCTGAAGAAGAAGTCTCACGTCCAGTTAGAAAAAGTGCAAGGATTATGAATCAAGTGCGAAGTCCATCAAAACGAGCACGAACAGGAGGTATTGTGCATATTGATTGATGAAATGGGATGTGATATGGTTTGTGAGGCTGAGGAATCAGTTGTAAACATCTGTGGATGTTTGTTTTTTTTTTTTTTTGTTTTTTTATAATAGTTTGTCATTGAGTTAGTTGAGTTTGTGAGACTTCATTTGTCATTAAGTTTGTGAGACAGATGTTCAAAATCAATGGAACAACCGTTATTGCTTATCATTTTTGGCATGCTTGTTTCTTTTTATTTATTTATTTTGTTTTTCTTTTACTTATTGCTACTTCTGGTGGTGGATATATGGTGGTGATTTGGGGTGCTCGTGTGGCTAGTGGTGGTTGCTGGTGAAAAGCCTGGTGGTGGTGGGTTGGGTTGGAGGTTTTTGCTGCATCTAGTGCAAGATGTATGTGCAATATGCACAACTTGCACCAGGTTGTGCTGGTGCAAGCTGGTGTAAGACACCTTACACTTGCAACTTATGCAGCAACATACCACCAGCATAGTGGTGGCTGGTGGTGGCTCAAGTGGATGCTTTGGGATGCCTGGTGGTGATGATGGCTGGAGATGGTGGCCAATGGTGGGTGGTGGTGGTTGCTGTTAGTAGCCGATGTGTACAAAAAAAAATGCCACTTAACTAATCATTTTCTAAAAAACCTAGCACTTAAGTGTTCACTTTTAACAACAAGTGGCACTTAAGTGATCCTTTTAATAATAACTTGACACTTAAATGACTCTTTGTCTGTCACGACTGGCACTTAAGTGATCACTAGATACAATTTATAGTACTCGAGTAATCACTCGTGTCTGTTCTATGTATATGGTGGTTTGCAGCAAAACAGAGAAGCTGCTGGTTTACACATTTGTTGCTGGTTTACATTCAATCCAAGTAAAATAGTCACCACAACACATCGACCTAATATACATTCCATCATCATTGATTTATATTTGAGAATAAGCAAAAACTCTCGAAATCATTCATTCATTCATTCAAAACAAGTACATTTCCCAACACATTTACAACTATGGCAGTTGGAGAAACTTCTGCTCATCTTCCAGTTCTTTACATTTCATCATAAAGTAGGATAGACAAAGAAACAGCAACAAAATAAACGCTTGGTAACACTTCCGTTCAATTTTCATTTTTGCAACTTCGTTCTTCAAATGGTTAACGGAAGATGCTTGAGCTTGAGCTTGCATTGAGTCAACATCGTCCAAGTCGTCCACAAGCGTAGATGGAGGTTGATGACATCCATCAAGTAAGTCCAATATCACCTCTGTGGCTCGGTGAGAGAATTTCGCATCAACCCATTTGAAGTATTTGCACTTCGAGCCTTCTCTATATTGAGCACATCCATAGAATCTTCTCTCGGGATTCGTTCGAGTCCATGATGTTCTTCTTGGACTTGGAAACCCACAGAAACATAAATGCTTGCCTTCTCCTTTGCTTCGGCGAGAGAAATTTGAGCCGCTGCTGAAAGTCTTGCTCTCCATTTCCAATATTCGGTGGTAGAATTTGGGGCAAATCGAATTAGGGTGCGAGATTAGGGCTCCAGCGCTTCAATAGCATTTTGCCCGATTTAGGGTTTTAGATTTAGGGCAAATGGGGAAGACGACGGCGTTTTCGCTGATTTAAGGGGTCTATTTTGGGCGAACACCCGGAATGACGTCGTTTGGGGTTAATTCGAGCTAACTCAGCTCTCCGGCAAGACACATTGGCGAGAGATATTAATATTTTAATGCCACGTATGATTTTTGGCCAACTTCACCGGAGATGGCACTCAGGTGTCCCACGTTTCTTAAAACGTGGCACTTAAGTGTACCTTTTGTAAGTTATGGCACTTAAGTGTCCCTTTGGGCAAAGTTATGGCACTTGAAGCGTTCTTTTGCCTACTTTGATCCTATGATGTGAATGGGATATATCATTGCATGGACATCCACCTAAATCATATGGTTTCCACAAAAACGGAAAAATGATTTGTCCGAGGGACACAGAAATGGACCGCTTTAAAAAAAATAAAATGATTTGAGGTTGTATATGCAAGCACGCGTGCATTAGCTAATACTTAAAGATAAAAAGTGGGTTGTGATTATATGCTTGCATGATTACTAAGTTGAACCCACCACCCCGACAGGAGTTCAAGGGGTGATAGTCGAAATACCCACCACCCCGACAAGAGTCCGGGTGGTGATAGTAATAATCAGATCACGTGTGGATGCAAGAGTGTATGAGAAGCATGGTATCATTGGTTCCCATTATGCATGAAATGATCATATTGTTTATAGCACGCACACATGAATCGATAACATGCAAAGTGTGGCAATGGCCAGGTGAAATTGCTTCTGACGCAACTTGTATGTGATTGATGAACTGCATCATCTAATGGCCATGTGCATTGCGTGTATTATACTGAGATATAACATGTAGGGTATGGCATACTGGGTAAGGTTGCATGCGAACCAACTATTTGATTATTGGTTGGCCCTGGCTATTGTTATTATTTGTGATCGTTGGTTTGTTTGTGGGGTGGTTCTGGAGAGATACCCAGAGTTGAGTTGGTGTTCTAACCGAAGCTTAAAGGGAGGACTCGCTGAGATTTTATCTCACTGGTTACTGTATAACCACTTTCAGGCCCTTATAATGGTTATTGATGAGTCCTAAGACGTCACTTTTTGTCGACAAAGGGAGGGGGTTGTCACGTGCTTGGGGTTCGGGCTGTGACAAAGAAGGAAGAGGGAGGGAAAAAAAAAGAGAAGAAAAATAAGATGTTATTAAAAAAATTATTCACGTAAGTGCCAGCAAACCAAAATTGGCCGAATAAACTAAATTGGCATAAATATAAAAGGCTTAAAGCTCAATTGATCAGAAAAAAAGTTTCGACTAAATTGGCACAATTACAAGAGTTATAGGAATTTTTTAGTAACTCTCTGTAGCATTTGGCGACCTAATCTTCAATTTGATCACCCAAGAGCATTGCGAAATTCTTTTCAGCCCTTCCGGGATGTTCTCACGCCACTCTCTTATAGTGGTAGAATAAGTTAAATTTCCCTTAATGATCTACTTTAACTTATCAATTCATCTTGATTATCACAAGAAGTTTGGATTAAGTAGCGAACATTTAGTTTCATAGGGACAATTAAGATGAGTTAGCACACATGGCTTCATGAACGAAACTAGTTTTAGTGAGATATATTCACATAAGTCAATAAAACCTAATATACCACATTGTAAATAAATAACCCAAGTCTGTCATAAGCGTGTCATATTGGTAAAACAAGAGATGTCGGAAAATAGCACAAGGAAGATGTATAATTATTCATAAAGTCCTAAACATATTATATGATAGCCAATTCAATCATAAAATTTTCAATTTGCCAATGGAAGAAATGTGCTAAAAGTCCTAAAAATTGTCATAAAAATCCAATTGAGTCCTAAAGCTTCCAAAAAATATAATCAAATTCTCAAATTTGTCAAGTTAGTGAAGATCTTCTATTAACTTCCTCCAATTTGACAAACGAAAGATGTTAATAAATTGTAGGACTTAATCATACTTTTTAAATTTTCAGAACTCAATTGTACATTCGTGATAAATTTTAGGACTTCCAATATAATTATCCATTTGCCAAGAAATAGTCATTTCAATTAATTTTGGCCAAGAAATACTTAAGTGGATGTCCAATCAACAATGGCTATCTTACATGGCACGATTAATGCTAACATTGACATTTTTCCAAATCTTTTTAAATTTTCTTAAATTTTTTGTTTTTCCTTTCTTTTCTTTTCTTTTCTTCCTTTTCCTTTTTCTTTTCCTTCACCGGATTTCAGGCTGGTGGGGTCACTGAGGCCTAGTGACCCTCGCCCACACTAAGTGAGGGTCAAGACAACCTAACCTAAGGCCAACGAGGGTCATCCAAGTCTCGGGGACCCCACAAGCCAGAATTCCATTGAAAAAAATATAAAGAAAAATGAAACAAAAAAAAATTCAATTACCATAAAAAAATGACAAAAATTCCAACCTCGGCGCATGTTGTGTCACATAGGATGGCCGGTGGCGGCTAGTGCTAACTGGGTATCCACGTAAACATTTTCCAATTTAAATTAGTTGGGAGGATTATATTGGTAAATAGTAAAAAAATTAGGATTAAATTGGTAAAATTGAATTTGTTAAAAAAAATTGGTAAAATTGAAAAATTTAAGACCGAATTAGCCACAGTACAATAAAGTTAGGACATTTTGGACAATTTTTACATAGAACTTGGGCTTCTTTGGTGAAGATGATTAGTGGGTAGCCTAAACCTTATCCCAATTTGAGGGTAGCAACGATTGGCCTTGCCACACCAAGATGCTATGTTTGCTTTTGGAGGCCATGTCCGCCATTATAATGATCATTAGGGCTGGGTCTTGTCTACTTATTTTCACGAAAATACTCACATGCTATGCTCTTGGTTCTTTGATAGAAAATTAAGATCCAGCCAAACTTGACTTGATTTGCCTTTTCTTACTAATAAAAAGACTAAATAGAAAACCAACAAGCAATAAAGGTACCCCTAGTCTTCTTTATTTTGACTGAAAACTTTTATTTAAGTGTCCATGCAACTTTTGTTTGTTATGATCCTAGGATTTATCCTAACCATGCTAAAAAAGGAAAATCACAATCAATGTATTAAAAGTGCACGATCAAGTATATAATCAAAATAGAAATGCACAAACAGTGACATAATATTTATCTTTAAGAACATTCAAAACCCTATTGTACAATAAAAGCTTGTTCAATTTCGAATTTAATTTTTGTGCTTTTACATTTTTTTATGCCAAGCCTAAAATGTTTATTCAAATCCCTAAACTATGTGAATTTTAATCTAAGAAAATATAAATTAATTCTACCCTAGAAATAAAAATAAAAATCTAAAAAATAAAATGTAATTCCTAAACTATTTCCTAAAAATATTATTTTTGGAATTTTTTTATTCTAAAGAAAAAACGGGGATTCGGATCGAGTCGAAGACCCGGTTCAAATGTGAGTTTCGGCCGGACCCTCGAGGTCCGAATCGGGTTTGAAATTCGGACTAGCCTTTGGGCCCAAGCCTGAATATATCCAAATCTTAACCATTTCTTTTCGACCCACGAATTCTCAACCCTGGCCCTTCTCTCTTAGCCTGGCTCATGTCTATGTCCAACCCAGCTTTATTATACTCGGTCTTTCTCTCGTTTTTAAATTTCATATTTTTCATTTCTTTTATTATTTTCTATATATATATATATATATTTTTTTTTAATTTCTATTTTTCGGCTTCTTATTCTCGAGACTTCACCGAGGGTTCTCCATCGAGATTTACTTGGAGTAACCTTTCCTCGGCCATCAACATTTACCGGCCATCTACTCTATCATCCACCACTACTTGCCATTGTTAGCCAACAATCCTAGACTGCCACTTACCTATCCCGACTTCAATTCCGACCATAAAAAAACTACTTGCTAACCATAGATTTCCAACCAAAATATACATGCTAACTGTAAGGGCTAATTTATGACCCCACTTGTCAATAATATTGTTTGTTTTGGACCGGAGCGCATACGGTTAAAACACGTCATTGGTAGATTAGATTTATATCACTCCTTATACGGCACGTCACCTCACCTTCTCCAAGCGATGTGGGATTCGATTCATTCCTACTCCTATCATCATCCTAACAAGGCATGCTCCTAGCCCATCCCTCATAGCGTCCAATCGTTGCACGCCCACTAGCTTCCACCCGCTTTATTCCTAAACCACACAATTTCAGCTGGGTTTGGCTCTAATACCATTGTAATGGCTGATCTCTAGCCCCATTGCTAGCTCAGTAGGTGGTGGAGTTGACAATGAGATCTCCATGACACCTAATCAATTTAATCGAGTCAGGCGATAAATATGTGCGATAAAGTATGCAAAGATTTGGCCAAAGAAAATAGAAAGTACTTTGTCCAAGTGCTGGAAGAAGTAATAGAGCAGGTTCAACTGACAAAGTTTGTTGAGACGTGTCAATAGGTGCACTTGAGGGGTTTTGAGTATTAATGTTGATAGGTGTATATGTAAGTCGATTATGAATCATGTTAATATTATACGAAACAGAGGTTCACCAATGTGTTTGAAGAAACTCACCATACACTGTTAGAGGAGTTGGAGGAGGAACAAGAAGGGTGTCCATAAGAGTAGGAGGAGAATTACAACTTGACTCAATATCTACACCAACACCACCAAGAGAAGAAACGGCAGGAATAAGTTGGTCTTTCGAGGCAAGAGAGTACCCATAGACGTAGTGGTATTGGATGTTACTGAAGGGTCAAAGGGGGTCCGGACAAGCATCAGCATGCGAGCTTTCAGATAGAGTCGAAGAATCCCTTTTCCTCTTCTTCTCCAAGAGTGCACCAGCGTCCACTTCTTCTTCATCTTGCAAAGCGCCAAGTTCGTTCAATCGAGATTCTTAAGTAACTGGAGGAACAAGCGTAGTTGGTTGAAAGACAGCTACTAAGAGCAAGAGCAGTTTTAGGAAAATATAGAAGCAAAGGCAAAGAGCACATAGCAAGACAAGTACCTTTAGTATCCTTTTTGGAAGTTTTGGAGAAGACTAAGTTGGAGTTTCCTTTGAAAACATACTTTCAATATCTTCATCCTTTAGAAAATCTAGCTTTAGCACTTTCTAGTTAGATGGTTCCATATGGTCCTTAAGGTTAAAAGTCTTCTTACCCTTTTTGCCAGCAACTTTAGATTAGTGTGATCACAAAATAATTTCACCCGACTTGGAGTAGATCTGATGGTTTCTTGGTAAGAAGAGTCGAAAACTACAGAAACCTACCAAATGGTTTATCCAGGAGTACAACTAGGGGTAGATTGGAATACATCAACATTAGAGAAGTATTGTGTGCATGATCTGGGTAATCTTGGACCAATAGAGAAAAAGGGCCATCAGCTAAGAATTTGTAAAGATGCTTGTTCATATAAGGAAATTCCAAAGAACATGGGATCCACCTAAATCGTATGGTTTCCACAAAAACAGAAAAACGATTTGTCTGAGGGACACGAAAATGGACCGCTTTATCAAAAAATGATTTGAGGTTGTATGTGCAAGCATGTGTGCATTGGCTAATGCTTAAAGATAAAAAGTAGGTTGTGATGGTATGCTTGCATGATTACTAAGTTAAACCCACCACCCCGACAGGAGTTCGAGGGGTGATAGCTAAAATACCCGCCGCCCTGGCAGGAGTGCGTGTAGTGATAGTAATAATCAGATCACATGTGGATGCAAGAGTATGAGAAACATGGCATCATTGGTTCCGATTATACATTAAATGATCATATTGTTTATAGCACACAAGCATGAATCAATAACGTGCAGAGTGTGGCAATGGCCAGGTGAAATCGCTTCTGACGCGACTCGTATGTGATTGATAAACTGCATCATGTAATGGCCATGTGCATTGTGTGTATTGTACTGAGATATAACGTGTAGGGTATGGTATACCCGGTAAGGTTGCATGCGAACCGACTATTTGATTATTGGTTGGCCCTGGCTGTTGTTATTATTTGTGATCGTTGGTTTGTTTGTGAGGTGGTTCTGGAGAGATGCCCAGAGTTGAGTTGGTGTTCTAACCAAAGCTTAAACGGAGAACTCATTGAGATTTTATCTTACTGGTTATTGTATAACCACTTTCAGGCCCTTAGAATGGCGCACTTGCTGGTGTAGCGGAGAATCCTGCCCCCGCTCCACCAGAGATTGACCTGACAGAGCTTGAGTCCGATGGGTCTAAGTGATAGGGGTGTCGAACTTGAGGGTTCTTTTTGTTTAGTTGGATTAGCCTAGCCTAGTTTCTTTTTGGTTTGGCTTAAAGGATGGATCACCCTCTCTGGTGGGCTTGTAAATTTGGAAACGATCCCCCGTTGGTTAATCCAATGAATATGTGTATATAAGAGTGGTTGTTGTTGTTGTTCTTGTTGTTCATCCCTCTATCCCTGTTTGATTGCTTGATTGTCTGTTTCATTGGGGGATGGTTCGTTTTTCGCATGCGCATAAGGAAAGATTAAAATGAATGGTTGTCAACGAGTCCTAGGACATCACTTTCTATCGACCAAGGGAAGGGGTTGTCACGTGCTTGGGGTTCGGGGTGTGACAAAGAAGGAAAAGGGAGGGAAAAAAAGAGAGGAAAAATAAGATGTTATTAAAAAAATTATTCACGTCAGCACCAACAAACCAAAATTGGCCGAATAAACTAAATTGGCACAAGTATAAAAGACTTCAGGCTGAATTGATCAAAAAAAAAAGTTTCGACTAATTTGGCACAATTACAAGAGTTATAGGAACTTTTTAGTAACTCTCTGTAGCCTTTGGTGACCTAATCTTCAATTTGATCACCCAAGAGCATTGCAAAATTCTTTTCAGCCCTTTCGGGATGTCTTCTCACGCCACTCTCTTATAGTGGTAGAATAAGTTAAATTTCCCTTAATGATCTACTTTAACTTATCAATTCATCTTGATTATCACAAGAAGTTTGGATTAAGTAGCGAACATTTAGTTTCATAGCGACAATTAAGATGAGTTAGCACACATGGCTTCATGAACGAAACTAGTTTTAGTGAGATATATTCACATAAGTCAATAAAACCTAATATACCACATTGTAAATAAATAACCCAAGTCTGTCATAAGCGTGTCATATTGGTAAAACAAGAGATGTCGGAAAATAGCACAAGGAAGATGTATAATTATTCATAAAGTCCTAAACATATTATATGATAGCCAATTCAATCATAAACTTTTCAATTTGCCAATGGAAGAAATGTGCTAAAAGTCCTAAAAATTGCCATAAAAATCCAATTGAGTCCTAAAACTTCCAAAAAATATAATCAAATTCTCAAATTTGTCAAGTTAGTGAAGATCTTCTATTAACTTCCTCCAATTTGACAAACGAAAGATGTTAATAAATTGTAGGACTTAATCGTACTTTTTAAAATTTTCAAAACTCAATTGTACATTCATGATAAATTTTAGGACTTCCAGTATAATCATCCATTTGCCAAGAAATACTTCTTTCGATTAATTTTGGCCAAGAAATACTTTAAGTGAATGTCCAATCAGCAATGGCCATCTTACATGGCACGATTAATGTTAACATTGACATTTTTCCAAATCTTTTTAATTTCTTTTGAATTTTTTTTACCTTTCTTTTCTTTTCTTTTCTTTATTTTCCTTTTCCTTCACCGGATTTCAGGCTGGTGGGGTCACCGAGGCCTAGTGACCCTCGCCCACACTAAGTGAGGGTCAAGATACCCTAACCTAAGGCCAACGAGGGTCATCCAAGTCTTGGGGACCCCACAAGCCAAAATTCTGTTGAAAAATATATAAAGAAAACTGGAACGAAGAAAAATTCAATTACCATAAAAAAAAATTACAAAAATTCCAACCTCGGCGCATGTTGTGTCACGTAGGATGGCTGGTGGCGGCCAGTGCTAATTGGGTATCCACTTAAACATTTTCCGATTAAAATTAGTTGGCAGGATTATAGTGGTAAATAGTAAAAAAATTAGGATTAAATTGATAAAATTGAATTTATCAAAAAAATGGTAAAATTGAAAAATTTAAGACTGAATTAGCTATAATACAATAAAGTTAGGACATTTTTGACAACTTTTTTTACATAGAACTTGGGCATCTTTGGTGAAGGTGATTATTGGGTAGCCTAAACCTTATCCCAATTTTGAGGGTAGCAACGATTGGCCTTGCCACACCAAGATGCTATGTTTGCTTTTGGAGGCCATGTCCGCCATTATAATGATCATTAGGGCTGGGTCTTGTCTACTTATTTTCACGAAAATACTCACATGCTATGCTCTTGGTTCTTTGATAGAAAATTAAGATCCAGCCAAACTTGACTTGATTTGCCTTTTCTTACTAATAAAAAGACTAAATAGAAAACCAACAAGCAATAAAGGTACCCCTAGTCTTCTTTATTTTGACTGAAAACTTTTATTGAATTTAAAATTAAGGTAAACGTCAGGCCAATTCAACACGATGGCTTTGGTTCAAAGAAAATAAATTGCTATAACGCCTAGTCTCTTTTTGCAGGATGAATGTGCATTAAATAGTTTTATTGAAAACTAACAAGCAATAAAGGTGCCCCTAGTCTTTTTTTTTTTTTTTGTCTAAAAACTTTTCTTGAATTTAAAATTGGGCCACCGACCAAAAATAGAAAAGACAGAATTTAAAATTAGGCCAAACGCCTGACCAACCCAACACATTGGCTTTGGTTCAAAGAAAAAAGATTGCCATAACACCTAGTCTCTTTTTGTGGATGAATGCCCATTAAATAGTTTAATTTGGATTGGCTCAACCCACTCATTTTATAGGCCTATATATTAGTAAAGATTCCCTAGAGTTATTAATTCTCATTCTACAAAATCATATGCGACAAATCCTTTACTGATAACTTTTCGTCCCATGACCCACAGCATGTACAAGGAGCAATTAGCGCATCGTTGATCCGCCAGTAGAGAGAATGATAGATCCGATGTAATGATGTGATGAAATTCTAATTTAGATGGTGGGAAAAGGATAAAGGTGATTAAGGACACGCGGGGCGTTCAAAGTCATCATTGTACCGATACTTCCATCAACTATCAGAGAGTTTTTTTCTGCGGACAACACCCGCAATTATCATGAAAGTGCTCCTGCAGCATCCTATATGGAACAATTCGATTCCCAAAATACTCTTGAACAAAAGTATTGGTTCCGCATAAAATAATAATGCTAGAATTAATAATATATATATATATATATATATATAAATTTATCGTAATTATGTCAATTCAATCTTCTTCTTTTTACCAATTAAGTTATAAACTTTTTTTCATTAGTACCAATTCAGTTTATCATGTCAATTTTCGCTTAAAATCGCTGATATAAACACCGATATATTATGTGACACGATAGACCGGTGCTAACGTGAATAATTTCTGATAATATTTTATTTTTTTGATTATTTCTTTTTCCTTTTTCTTCTTTTCTTTTTTTTTTTTTTTTTTTTTCCTTTTCCTTCTTCCTCTAGTTGGTTGTCAAGGCAAAGTCCGGTGAGCTTGACCTTGCAGTTGCTTAGCAAGGGCAAGCTCGCCCTACCACTGGTGAGGCTCAACCCTCGCCATATCCAGCGGGTTTGAGCCTTGCCCCCTTCAACCATTCCATTCTCCAATCCACCCTTGGCTTGTTCGTTCCCCTCCACGTCAACGACACGAGTCTCTCATCTATGTAGTCAAACCAAGGTAATGTTTTAATCCTCATGGCTGTCTTCAAGGATCTCGAGTTTGAATGATGCTTAAGATTCCAGAAAATCTTCGATCAATTCGTTGTTCATCAAACTTCTGTAGGAGTTCTTAATATCATCAAGTTCAACCAGTGACACTGTTTTGCTATCACCGATAGAATCTTAGGGCTTGATTAGTTGTCATTTGGCTCAGATTTGTCGATTTTCTTTTGGAAATGTTCAGTTCAGTACCTTGTGCAAACATGGCGAGCCTCCCCTCTTCAACGACTAGAGAGGTTGACCTCCCCAGCTTGGCGATGGCAAGCCTCGCCCTCAACGGATTTTACAAGGTGGTGACCGGTTAAAAGAAGAAGGGAAAAAAAAAAGAAATAGAAAATAAAATATCAAATAAAAATTATTAAAAATTGTCAACGTCAATGTTGACTATATTACATAAGACAGCCGATATCTATGTTAGCGATTTCTAACTAAAATTGGCTAGATGGACTAAACTAACACAAACACTAAAGGTTTAGAACTCAACTCGAAAAAAAGAAAGATTTATGACTAAATTGCACAATTGCAATATGTTTGAAACTTTTTCGGTAATTCTCTCATATATTAACTACTAAAGATTTTTTTTTTTGAACGGTGTCTTTGCACAACACTCCTTATAACATCCTTTATCGAAATATTCGATTCCTACAACATTCTTGAAAGAAAAGACAAAAAAGGATTCCCAAATTACTAGTCTTGCGTAATATAATAACAAACGGTTCGATGGAAATTGTAGCATTGTGTTTTGTTTTTTGGTTTATTGTTTGACAAGAATCCCATAGTCACTTTAAATAAAATTATAAAAACAATGTCTACATGAATTCTACCACCTGTGATTTTGTACGGTTATTCTTGAAGTATATGAAAATTTTGATATGATTTAGTACTATTTTTAATTGTCAAGAGGCAACAGTCTTAGGATTACACCTGTGGTGGCCCATTTCCAAAAGCGGGGTGCAATTGTTCGTAAAAAATAAAAATAATTCAAAAACACTTTTCTAAAAATGGTCACGTGTATCACTTACAAAAATAAATAAACGAAAAATATTTTAATCTTTCACGAAAATATCTTGACATAAATTGTTATTAATAGTGAAAATAATTTTCATTCATCAATTATTTCATGCGATATAAGCAATTATTTTTTAAAGAATATTTTTCAAAATCATCGTTTTTCTACGAAACAAACAAAACTACACTTATCGAAATGCCCAACTAGAAATCCACTTTTTATAATATATATATGTCTTACCATTAGTTCAAACTTGTACAATTAAGACAGTTATTTCAATTTCTTATGAAAAAAAAAAAAAAAATTCTAAAATGGCTTTTATGGCCGGGTCTATCTTGGAACCGGCTGTATCAGGTGGACTTTCGGGGTAGAATCAGCGGCTTCAAGGTCCTTGCGCAAATAACTTTTTAAAGTTTCGGAATTGAACCCCTTTTAGTAATCTATGTAGAGTCCTGCTGGCGTGACGGCACCGTTACATTGAGTTTCTAGTGGTGCTAATGTTGACCAAAATTTTCATTCCAAGAATTGGCTATCGGGCGTTGATAAGTTGTTTTATTCGATCCATAGAAAAAAAATTAAAATAATTCCCTGAGAAGAAAATAAAGTTGAAAAGCCATTATTTGTTCTTGTTAATCACTTCTCTCGAGTCTCAATCTTCATCCCGTATGTGGACAACTTTGCAATATGAATTTTTTTAACTCAACATTTTATTATCAAAAAATTCCATAATGCTCATAAAATAGATATATTCATGTAGTACAACTTTAAATCTTGGTAAATGTCACAATATCTCTATTCACAATAAAACTAAGGAACAATCTAAGTAAAAAAGTTCACATTTTATAAAGTGCTGCACTTACAACGTAACATTGCAAATTCTTTGTATATTATCATAATCATGATATTGCAAAGGCCCCTCTAACAGCCAGGTTCAATGGGGATTCTCCCACACTATTTTCGTAAAGTGCCTAGCGAGAATCGGCTTTTATTAAGGACCATGTTACCATGACTGCACCGTTATCTCCCATGAGTAACGGTGCAATTGGAAATTCTATTTTGTTTTCACATAATGGGCAACTAGACAAAAAAAAAAAAAATGAAAACCATCTGTTTTGTATGCGCATAAAATTTGAAAAAAACGTATATAATGATATTCAAGAAAGAGAAATTCATGAGTAATAAACTATCAAGTTTAGATGATAGATATTTATCCAATATATATATCACGTAATCAAACACAAGAAATTCTCATTTTATAAAGTTTTGCACTTGCAACACAAATTTCATCGTCTTATTATCGTTGTTGTTATCGTTGTTGTTGCTACTGCTGTTGTTGCCAGTAGTAATACCAATATTTAACATATTCTTAACATTGTTTCTTAATTTGCGTCTGAAATTAAAAGGCAATGTTGCAGGGACCGGATAAGCCAATCATGAGGTTTCAAGCAACACTTTTTGTAATAATGGTTTGTTACCTATGAAGAAGTGAGGAACCGTTATGTCGGCATTTCCCTTTCTACATATCATATGCTAGCATCAAGTATGCATGCTCTTTTACCATAGGAAAGCGAAAACTTTAAGGAATCTGACCATGTCTAGCTTTCTCCTCCATGCACGAAACGTGCCTAATGTTTTTTTCTTTTATTTTCTTTTCTTTTGGCTTATAGGTGCTGCCAAGGCGTTTCCACATGTAGTCTCTCATCGGGGAGGTCGAACTGGCCTCATCAAACACTCTAGCTCTCTCTCTCTCTCTCTCTCTCTCTCTCTCTTTTCTTTTGCTTTTGATAATAGCGGTAGAGAGAAACTTTAAAAAAAAAAAAAGGCCCAAAAAGACACCCTCTCCTTCTGCGTACATTCCTTTATTTTTTCTTTTTCCAGATAATTATAATAATAATGCCGTCAAACACATGCCCTCATCATCAACCCACCTTCCTTCCCACTTCTTTCTCTACTGTCCAAAAATCAAGCTGTCCTCCAATAGCCTTGCTTAAAGTCAACATTTGCGCAAATTATGACACATAAAATATCCGGTATTAGCGATTTCTAATTAAAATTAACTTAATAGACCAAATTGAAAAAAAAAATATAAAAAATTTCAGCACTCAACTCATAACATTAAAATGTTTAAAATTAAATTAGTAAAAATACAATAAATTTAGATTTTCTTCTTTCACTATTTTCCCCACTACCATCTACTATTTATTGGTCGCCACCATCCTTAAGAATCCACCAGTTTCTCACGTCTCCAAATTCACTGCCCATCATCTTCTTCTTCTCCATCACAAGAGGATTTTGGTCTGCTCCCCACTGAACCGCAGCAATCATGCTTGACCCGAGAAAAGGTTCCCTGCTACACTTGTTTTTCGCATTCCTAATCTTCGGCTTCGCAATCCCATCAGCCACGTCGACAGCAACGACGGTCGGGGACAAGTCTGAAGCATCAACAACACCACCTACGGTTGCAGCAGTAGACTCCAGAGACCAACTTACATGCACAATGTGCGCCGCATGCGACAACCCGTGCCAGCCTGTGCTTTCACCACCACCACCCCCGCCAGAAGTCGAGTGCCCGCCACCACCATCTCCACCCCCACCAGAAGTTGAGTGCCCGCCGCCGCCGCCACCCGCCTGCATTGTGTGCGAGTCACCGGAAACCCAAAGCATCTTTGCCTCCCCGCCTCCACCAAAGGCCATTTGGAGTTACCCATACTACTCCCGTCCACAGGATTTTGGGGCCTCCAGTTCCCTTCACTTGGAGATGAATGCCGCTGTTTATGCCACTTCTCTTGTTCTCAGCGGGATTCTCTACGTGCTACACCTCTAGCAACTGCCCACGATAATAATGCCTCTTCCCTCACTGCGCTCGTTTCTTATCCAAAACACGTGGTCACCTTTGTATTTTCTGTTTTAGGGTTTCATCACCAATTAATGCTTCATGCATAGTCGTGAATGTGATCGAATCAGAGTCCAATGCCCCATCTTAGAAGGTAGATTGGGCATATTTATGTGGCACAATAACGAGAATTTGTTTTCCGTCGGAGGAAAGTATCCTCTTCTTTATGTGGATTACAGTCTATTCTCAAATTCTTACTTTATACTATAGTTTTTAACCGTTTTTCCTCAAGTTCTTGGCGATTGATGTGAGAAGAGAATGGTTCCTAAGAGGTGTGTGTTTGTATTGATTAGGGTAGGTTAGGTTGCATATGAGTTTGCCGCGACCTTTCCAGAAGGATTCTCTTTTCAGATATTGGAGAAGATTTAGAGAAAATTGTTCAAGACACATTCCAAATGACACATCACAAAAAGACAACTCAAACACATTATTGTTAAGATCATCCATAAGACTCGTCAATCAAGAACGTGGACTCTTATAAGTTTATACCTTGCGTAATATTGGATAGTCAATTTTTAGTTCACTTAACCATATGAGAATTCTATGTGAGGAGTTGTCACTAGCCAACTAATTAATGTTCCTTCGGTACATAAACTTAATTATATATCAATTGAAATGTCTAAGCAGTCTTTTAACAAATTATGACTCATAAGGTTCCTATCCGCTAAGTGTCCATGCAATTTTTGTTTGTTATGATCCTAGGATTTATCCTAACCTTGCTCAAAAAGGAAAATCACAATCAATGTATTAAAAGTGCACGATCAAGTATATAATCGAAATAGAAATGCACAAACAGTGACATAATATTTATCTCTAAGAACATTCAAAACCCTATTGTACAATAAAAGCTTGTTCAATTTCAAATTTAATTTTTGTGCTTTTACATTTTTTTATGCCAAGCCTAAAATGTTTATTCAAATCCCTAAACTATGTGAATTTTAATCTAAGAAAATATAAATTAATTCTACCCTAGAAATAAAAATAAAAATCTAAAAAATAAAATGTAATTCCTAAACTATTTCCTAAAAATATTATTTTTGGAATTTTTTTATTCTTAAGAAAAAACAGGGATTCGGATCAAGTTAGAAGACCCGGTCTGAATGTGAGTTTCGCTCGGATCCTCGAGGTCTGGATCGGGTTTGAAATTCGGACTGGCCTTTGGGCCTAGCCTGAATGTATCCAAATCTTAACCATTTCTTTTCAACATCTTCAGGTACAAGAAGAGCACCTCAACAAGGTCGTCCTCAAAGTGGTAGGAGTTCCGCAACCCGCTTCACCGCAGAAACGGCAATGAGAAAGAATCGGTGTTCTTGACTCCGAGCTCGAGCTAGAGCTTGATGTCAAGAAGCGGGTGACACGAAGGGAACGAAGGCCAAAGAGAAAGCAAAAATAAAGACGAGTCCACGGTCCGACCCAGCTGTTACAGCTGGCGTGCCATTGTCGTCGCCATTGCTGCCATTGTTTGTTTCTTAAGCATGGCGGGCGGACATCACCTTATTCCCATTTTTAGATAATGCTTCTCCCCTCCCCCCAAAAAAAAAAAGACTGGAAAACCTCTCGGATCTAATTTCAACAGAGGTCTGTGATCTCGGGTTAGAGATCTTGGAACTCCAAATAAGCAAAGATGGAGGCTCACAACCTCCAATCGAGGCCAATGACCTCCTCTTGCTCCGGCAACAACGCGAGCTCGGTTCTCCGGAGGTCCTTGGACTCTGGTAAGCAAAGGTGCGGCCCAACGAGGTGGCTCACGGCGAGTGTGGTCTTGGAATAACAGAGAAGGTGGCTTATTGTTAACACTAAGAAAATGACCAATATTTGGTTATTATCGACAAGTGAAAATTTCGGACATGCCAGAAATGATTAAGATGGTGGTTGCTAAAATACTTGATATACATATTCAGAAATGAAAATATAGAAAATTAATTTATTGACGAGAAATATCCTTTCAGTATACAAGTCTACTAATCGCCCTTTGAAGGGCCAACAAATTATAGCCCAAGTTGTTGTTATACCGATACTTGGTACAATGTCTTTCAACTTTTGCCATCAAGCGGCGGTTGTGTTCACTCTTCTTCAAGGGAAGTGACATGTCGACCCAAAGTTTCTTCTTATTGCAATATCTGGGCATTTTTAAGCTTTTGTTATGGCGTATGCCGACCAATTCCCTCTTAATCTCAGCCAATTGCTCTTCGAGGAGTGCTTCTTCGTTGTTGAGGTCAGTTATTTTATTAACCATGGCCTGTGAAGCAGCTTGGCTAGTCTTGACATTTCGACTAGTTTCTTCAATGGAATGGCTGGAAGCTAGGTGACTTTCCTCTAAAATGGTCGAGGAGATGATCAATTCATGATTACGTCGATAGATTTTCACCCCAATAGCTAATATGCCCGAGAATTCTCAACATATACTTTAATCTCAGGCAGTAAGTTTGAGCTGATTCTATCTTCACATAATTCACCTAGCAGATATTTGAGCCCGTCAAAGATCTCCCCATTATTAACAAGCATTGGAAAGCCACCACCGGAGAGGTTGAGGAACTCTAGAAGTTTGTTTCTTGTCTTTTCGATAGTGGTTGAAGTACACTAAATCAGCAGGTGGTGGAGTTGATAGTGAGATCTCCATGACACCTAATCAAGTTAATCAAGTTAATCAAGTCAAGCGATAAATATGTGCGATAAAGTATGCAAAGATTTGGCCAAAGAAAATAGGAAGTACTTTGTCCAAGTGCTGGAAGAAGTAATAGAGCAGGTTCAAGCGACAAAGTTTGTTGAGACGTGTCGATAGGTGCACTTGAGGGGTTTTGAGTATTAATGTTGATAGGTGTATATGTAAGTCGGTTATGAATCATGTTAATATTATACGAAACAGAGGTTCACCAATGTGTTTGAAGAAACTCACCATACACTGTTAGAGGAGTTGGAGGAGGAACAAGAAGGGTGTCCACAAGAGTAGGAGGAGAATTACAACTTGACTCGATATCTACACCAACACCACCAAGAGAAGAAACGGCAGGAATAAGTTGGTCTTTCGAGGCAAGAGAGTACCCATAGACGTAGTGGTATTGGATGTTACTGAAGGGTCAAAGGGGGTCCGAACAAGCATTAGCATTCAAGCTTTTAGATAGAGTCGAAGAATCCCTTTTCCTCTTCTTCTCCAAGAGTGTGCTTGCATCCACTTCTTCTTCATCTTGCAAAGCGCCAAGTTCGTTCAATCGAGATTCTTAAGTAACTGGAGGAACAAGCCTAGCTGGTTGAAAGACAACTACTAAGAGCAAGAGCAGTTTTAGGAAAATATAGAAGCAAAGGCAGGGAGCACATAGCAAGACAAGTATCTTTAGTATCCTTTTTTGGAAATTTTGGAGAAGACTAAGTTGGAGTTTCCTTTGAAAACATACTTTCAATATCTTCATCCTTTAGAAAATCTAGCTTTAGCACTTTCCAGTTAGACGGTTCCATATGGTCCTTAAGGTTAAAAGTCTTCTTACCCTTTTTGCCAGCAACTTTAGATTAGTGTGATCACAAAATAATTTCACCCGACTTGGAGTAGATGTGATGGCTTCTTGGTAAGAAGAGTCGAAAACTACAGAAACCTTCCAAATGGTTTATCTAGGAGTACAACTAGGGGTAGATTGGAATAAATCAACATCAGAGAAGTATTGTGTGCATAATCTGGGTAATCTTGGACCAATAGAGAAAAAGGGCCATCAGCTAAGAATTTGTATATATGCTTGTTCATATAAGGAAATTCCAAAGAATATGGGATCGGCATTGGCACGGTTTACTTCAAACCGACTTGCCTTGCATAATACTACGAGTACACTTCAAATTCAATGTAAAATTTTCCTTTCATCAATAGCCTCAAAGGGAAATCAATTGGAACAACAATGTTGAGCCAGAAATCAAAGGATTGCTTTTGAGGAAAGAAATTGAAAAGAGTAGGGAAAATCACTAGGAGTGTAAGGAAAGAATGTGCTATTAGCTTATTCGAAAGTAATGAAGCACCAAAGGATAAATCTGAAAGAAGAAACGCTAATCGAGACAAGTATGGGAGATCGACTTGGAATTCGACAACCAATGAACTACATACCCAATTGAAGGAAACCAGCCACAGCATGAAGATCCAGCAAAGTAATAGACATGGGACCTAGGGAAAGAAAAACCACTTAGTCAATGAAGACAAAAAACCTAATGGCGGCACCCAAAAGGCCCAAATCTAGGTCCCAATCAAAGCTACTGAATTGAAAAGTCGTCTCTTTTTCCAAGTTGAATCTGATTATCAGCCTTCATTCATAAATAAAGTCCATAAAAGTCAATCTCATAAAAAGGGAAAACTCCTTAATCGAGAGGGATCAGTAGTTCGGATATCAACAATGGAAGGCTTTTGAATCGGCAGCAATTCCCCACTCCTTCGAGGAAAACAAGGTTTAAAAGAAGCAGGGATGTTGAGATGGTTTTTGAAGCAAGGGCCAAGAATAAGCCACTCGGGGTATGCATCAACTAGATTGAGAAGATGGAAAAAAATATGCTAATGAAACGTTCATCTTCCTTTAGACTATCAAATACTTCGATATAATCTGAAGACAGTTACTCAATAGGTATGGGAGCCACGGAAATAGTGGAGCTTGAGAAGGAAAAAAAAAACCATAAATTCTAAGAGTTAGGGTTTAAGGATGAAGATAAAAGAAGTGTAAAGGTCAGAGTTTTTCTATGTATATGTGCTTTTACGGAGGTAAACAGTGTTCTTGAGAGATAGCCATCCGAAAAGATATAGATTATAATGGCAACGATTCATGAACCATAAGCTGCTAGAACAACGTGTCAAGATATTATAGGGCATTGTGAGCTGGTCTGACTACACACAAAGTACGAAGTGGTAGACGAACAATTCCCATGTCAAGATCAGCCACAGAGAAAAGGCACGGTCAAAGTCTTGTTTCTTAAAGAATCGAAACTGCTTTCCATTCTTTTTAAAAAGGGACCATATGTTGTCACAAAAAATAATTCACTTGGTACTTGGGTAAAAACAAACATGTGAATGGCACCTGAATATGGACAGTCACGTGCATAGCATGTAGATATCACTACAAATATGTTATTTCATTGACAAATCCAAAGATTAACATATGCTTATTAATGATGACATTCATCAATGTCACATGTTCAGTTGTCAAAATACAACAATGGATACTTGGTAGTCACTAATATAAATTGTTGCGATGAATAATTATTGAAGGGACATTGACAAGCTATTTTGAAGTTTGAAATCAATGAAGTAGTAAAGACCAAAGGTGCACGTTTTTTGAAGGAGTGGTGACAATCTGAAAACAAGATTGTGGGACACCCGTTGTTAGAGTTTACGAGAACGGATGAAAGGCATGCACAGTTATCGAGACATGGAGGTACTCCACAGAAGTGGGCCAAGTGGCTTAAGAAAATGTAGCCGTCAAAAGGCAATTGCAATAGACCATTATAGATACCGCTAGTCATTTATGGGAACGCCACCCGGCACCAATTAAGCAAATTTACTTTTTATCTTTATTTACCTACCCTTTATCTTTCTTAGCTATAGCCTTCAAATTTGCATTGTCGATTAAATTCTAGCATATATCTTTATCCCAGGTGCCGCGTCGTCGATTAAATTGTAATGTAATGTCTTTATGTTCTCAAGCTATGAGTCGAATAAATTCTGTCATTATGTATTTACATCTTATTATGTCATCGAATCTGTAATTTTCAAGTCTTGTCATCAATTAAATTTCGACTAGATTTGAGATTGCATAGTGTTGTTTGTATTGAAAAAATTGAATCATGTTTACCAGTGATATTTCATGTTCGAAATTGGTGCGAAATCCTAATTTCCTTATATAAAAAAATGAAGAATGACTTTCTAAAAGATATTTCATCACAGAATAACTCCAGCCAAATAATGTCATAAAATTCCAATATTACACTAGTCATCGAATCCAATGGAGTAATCTCCAACTGGTATATTAGTGAAACTTTTGCTAAGCTCTACTTTATGTTTACCGCTTGTTTATCTTGATAGAGTCAATGTTACATTCCAATTCTAAGTTACATGTCACCTAACAGTCTAGCATGAATCCAACTAGTCCGAGAGTTGATATGCACCGGTTGTACCTAATCCCATCTCTCCAAGAGGACTCCTGCGAATTCCGATATTCGAGAAGATTCATCTGGACGACCACGTTCGGAGTCTTAATCAAAATATGTAAATCGTTCGCGGATCTATAGTCAATGTTGAACTCTGGCTTACTTACTCGCAGGTGTGAATGAATTGCACCGAGGACGCATCTTGTAGCTTTCGTGTCGGATATGATCCGATGTCAAAGATGTTGGGATATATAAATCGGGGGGGTGGAAAAGAAAATGTTGACTGAGGACACGTGGTGCGTTCAAAGTCAAACGGTTATCAATGTTGCAGTAATACATACGTCAGCCATCAACTCATCAGAGTTTTTCTTTTTTACACAGACGTTGTCTCAAGCAAGATTTTCCAATGACAACACCTCCGGGCCGTATGGAAGTGCCCTTATAACATTTGTTATGGAATGATTCGATTATCAAAAGAGTGATTACACATAAAATAATAACAAATCTTTTCTATCTAGTTTACTGTTCGACAAGAATTCACGAGTCACTTAAATAAAATTCTAAAAAAAAAATAATGTGTACATGAATTCTAAAACCTATGTGATTTTGTATGGTTACCTTTGGAGTATATGAAATTTTGATATCATCTAGTACTACTCTTAATTGTCAAGACGAAAAACTCTTGGAAGCACGCTGTAGTTGGGCCGCGGTAGCCCAATTTTTATTTTATTTTTTTGGTCAGTGCGGTAGCCCAATTCCAAAAGTAAAACTAAGTGCATTTGTACATACGTCAAAGTCAAACGGTTATCAATGTTGCATTAATACATACGTCAGCCATCAACTCATCAGAGTTTTTTCTTTTTTTTTTACACAGACGTTGTCTCAAGCAAGATTTTCCAATGACAACACCTCCGGGCCGTATGGAAGTGCCCTTATAACATTTGTTATGGAATGATTCGATTATCAAAAGAGTGATTACACATAAAATAATAACAAATCTTTTCTATCTAGTTTACTGTTCGACAAGAATTCACGAGTCACTTAAATAAAATTCTAAAAAAATAATGTGTACATGAATTCTAAAACCTATGTGATTTTGTATGGTTACCTTTGGAGTATATGAAATTTTGATATCATCTAGTACTACTCTTAATTGTCAAGACGAAAAACTCTTGGAAGCACGCTGTAGTTGGGCCGCGGTAGCCCAATTTTTATTTTATTTTTTTGGTCAGTGCGGTAGCCCAATTCCAAAAGTAAAACTAAGTGCATTTGTTTCATGGAGAATAAATGACTTACAAATATTTTCCTAAAAATGATCATGAAACCTATTTATTGACTAATCATGTGATATAAAAAAAAAGATTTTTAGTTTTTCAAATCATCTATTTTTCTCGTAATAGACAGAGCCCAAGAACTTACTTTAGGTACCTAACAAATAGTCTGATTTATTTATTAAAAAAAGATCATACCATGGGTGTAAACTTGTAAAATCAAACTTGAACTTTTATTCGTTAAGTTTCTTTTGAAAAGAAAATAAGAAAAAAACATTTAGAAAGGCTTTTATGGCCAGGTTCACCTTGGAACCAGCTCTATCTGGCAGATTATCGAGGCAGATTCAATGGCTTCAAGGTCCTCGAGGCATTAACTCAAGCCGGTCCCGTTCTGTTTCAAATTTCCGGAATCGAAACCTTTTTATACTTAGAATTCTACGTATCAGATGCTATCATCAAGTACACTTTTTTTTTCATCTACAAGAGAGCATAAACTTTAAGGCGTCCGACCATATGTCTAGCTTTCTCCTCCATAAACGGAGCCTTTGCTGCAATGTTTCTTTGCTTAATTTGTGATATATATGCTGCCAAGGTGTTTCCATGTGTTATCTCAACTCGGGAGAGGTCGAGCAGGCCTCATCAAGCAATTTGGCTTATTTGCGAAGCAAATAAATTGTGGTAGAGAGATGCTCGGAGAAACGCCAAAAATGCCACCATCTTCGTCCACGTCCATTTCTTTATTTTGTATTTTTTCCCACATAATTAAAATAATAATGACGTAGAAGATAAACCACCGAGTATGTTGCGGTTACCAATACACATGCCCTCATGACCCCTCTCTCTCTCTCTCTCTCTCTGCCTGTTCATATTTCATCCTCGCCACCCTCCTTGAGAGTCCTCCAGTTTCTCATGTCTCTCCAAACCGTCCAAATTTACAGCCCTTCTTCTTCTTCTTCTTCTTCTTCTTCTTCTTCTTCTTCTGGTCTGTTCTCCACTAAACCACAGCAACCATGCTTGACCCGAGAAAAGTTTCCCCCGCTGCACTTGTTTTTCACCCTCCTAATCTTCGGCTTCGCAATCCCATCAACTACATCAACAGTGTTGGAGAAAACTTCCTTATCTATTTTGAAGTTGACAAAACATTTCCTTTCATCAAAGTCTGAAGATCGCCAGACTCAAGATTTAAAGTCTACCATCATTGACAATTTCTAGACCGACGAATAAATCTTATTCAGATGCAAGTTTATCTTTAAGGATTTGATCCGTTTGGTTGAAGATTATCTCATGGCTGGAGATAGCATTTAAAGATCTATTATTCGTTTTGAAATTTATACAAGTAAATTGGATCCGTTGATTGGCGAAGTATACTTGGAAGGCTCTACTTATGGAAACCTAGATCCTGATTGTATGGCGAGCAGGATTGGTGGGTTATCTTCACATTCCTTAAGTAACTCGAGATCTTCCTAATTGATTCTATACAATAGGTAGATTGGAAGAACTCTTTTGGAATGTGCCAACGGATATGAAGGCATAGAGGAGTATATAAGGAAAACGCTCTAGTTATTCAAGTGTGTGCACGATAGATAAATTTCAAAGTCTAAAGTTCCTTGTTCTTTGCTGATTCATTTGTTGAGCGAAAATTTATACTCAAAATAGAATTTAGACATTTGTGAGACCTTGAGAAAGTGTAGCAGAGTTTCTACACTGTGGAATCAAGAACGTGATACTGTAACGACTCTTTTGATTCATAGTGAAATCCAGCCAGTGGGCTGTTAGTGTAGGAGAGTGGACGTATGCTTGAATTAAGCTGAACCACTATAAACTTTGTGTTCATATTCTCTTCCCCAAACTCTTTCTTTTTGCTCGCAACTCTATTTAATTGTTAGAGTCTAATTTTCTCTACAAAATCTATTATCAACCAAACTTAGGTTAAAAGTAAAGTTTTATACCACAGTTTGCAAAAATTGTTCGTGCACCTATTCACCCCCTCTAGGTACTCGTACTAGCACTATCAATTGGTATCAGAGCCTGTGTACTCATTTAAGTTAAAGTGTTTTTACTTCAGAGTTAAAGATCCATGGCTAATATGTTGGCTCCAGGTTTGGTTGAAGGGCAAAGCAACACCAAACCACCTTATTTTGATAGAAATGAATACAACATATGGAAAAACAAGATGAAAGCTTTCCTAAGATTGAAAAATCCTCTAGAATGGGATGTGGTAGACAAATGAATCATTCATAAAGTTACAATAGTCTTAGAAAGGGGAAAAGAAGTTGCAAAGGCTAGCGAGATGACTCAAGAAGAGATAACCAAAAGACAAGCTCCTGATGCAAAAGCAATTTACTCATTATATTGTGCATTATCTCCAACTGAATATCTTCTTGTGAAACAGCTAAAGAAGTCTGGGATAGGCTGCACATTACATATGAAAGGACTAATCGAGTGAAAGAAACTAGAATCAACATTCTACTCGGTCAATATGAAGCCTTTAAAATGAAGCCGGGAGAATCTATCACTGACATATTTATTCATTTTACAGAAATCGTGAATGGTCTTAAGTATCAAGGTCAACCAATCTCAGGACCCATGAAAGTTAAGAAATTATTGCGTGGACTTTCCAAAAATTGGAATCACGTAAAGATATCAATAAGGGAGACATAAAGGATCATGCCACTCTCCGTTGACGAATTGGTTGGCACTCTTCAGTCTTATGAAGTGGAGCAAATTAATGAAGATGAAGATCTCAAAGGTAAAAAATCTATTGCTTTAAAATCTAATGATAATTCTGATATTACAGATTCTCGAAGACGATATGGACGATAAAGAGCTTGCTCTCATGATAAGAAGGTTCAGAAAACTGAACAAAAAGGGAAGAAGATTCAATTGGAAGAAACAAAGCTCTCAAAAGTTTCAAAATAAATCAGCTGAGGACGATGAATCCAATAAAGATGTGATTTGTTTTGAATGCAAGAAAAATGGACACATCAAACCCAACTATCCTTTGCTGAAAAAAAAAAAAAAAAAGCTTAGAAATACATAAAGGCACTCAAAGTAGAGACTTGGAGTGATACCGAATGCGAAGAGAATGATGATGATTATGCTAATATTTGTTTAATGGCAAAATCAGAATCAGATTCAGACTCGAGAGATATCTGAGACTCGAGACTCGACAGTGAAATCAAGATAAGTAATTTAAAAATTCCTTCTAAAGTCTCTAAATATTTTGATGAACTGTGTCTTAATCTCAAAACCTTTCTTAAAAAAATTTCTTAGCTAAAAAGGGAAAATTCTATACTTAAACAACAGGAGAATGTTTGAAAAGAAAAGTTCAAAAATCTAGATAAAAGTTTTATTACTTTGAAAGAAAATGCAAACTCTCTTTCAAAAGAAAATACACTTTTACAGAATGATATTTCAAGTATCTCAAAAAGGTTTTCTATAGGATTTGAGAAATTGGAAAAGATTCTTTCAGCATAAAGACTTTACTTTAACAAATCAGGCTTGGGAAAATAGCATTAGAGAGAAATTGATATGGCATGAGAATTCAAGATTGGACTTTCAATTTTCGAAATGCCTAAGATGGACTTTTGAAAGATGCTACTTCGACAGTCGATAGTGCCAGTTAAGCCAAGTCTATAGAAAAAGGATTTACGGACCGAGGAAGTGAGTCTATGAGGACATGGGTTGAGCAAGGCCATTGTGGGCCTCGTATCCAAGGTGGGATAGCCACCATGGAAAGCACGAGACAAGCAAGTGAGCCCTCTGGATCCAATCGACCAATTTACCTTTTGAGCCCATTGTCTAACCTTGAACCAAATCAAGCCCAACCAATTCCCGAGCCTATTTCTATTCATTTCCTAGCCTGTTTCTTAGGCCCACTCTTCATTTTCAGCTCAAGGGCAGATTGAGAATTGTGCAAGGTGAAATGACCATTTTGCCCCTAGTTGTTGTGAGCAAAAGTCAAGAGAAAATAGAGAAGATGATGTCACATGCTTGGGGAATTGAAGCAAGCATTGAATGGCCTTGATGAGGCCTTGACAGCAGCTCTCCCGTCACTCTCTCTCCCCTCATTTAGCCCCCCACGATCACAACCCCTTCTCTCCCATGTTTTCTCCTCTTTCCTTCTTCTCTAGCTGACCTTCCTCCAAAACCCTGAGTTAATTGTTGCATTCCCATGCGAATCAGCACCCATACCACCCACCATCATGCTCAGGAGGTCCAAACCGTCCGCCCTGAGGTGGTCATTCACTGATTGAAGCCGCCGGCTAACCCGCCAACTAGCCCCCCGGCTAACCCGCCGGCTAACTAGAAGCAACTGCTCGTTGAACCACCTAAAAGCTTGCTTGCCTGCACTGTTTCGCCATTTCAGCCATTTTCCTCCCATCCGACCCTATCTCCGCTAAGCCCAACCACCAGCCACTCCCCTTTGACCCCTAGGTGTCGCCGATCAACGGCCAACCGCTTGCCAGAGCTCTGGCTAGCCCGTTTAGCTCCTTTTCCTCCTCTGGCAATCAGTTTTCCAGAGTTGCAGAGGGAGTCTTAGTTTGTTGCTACTATTCTGACCCTAGGATCGCCTTGGATTGCTATGGTTGAGGTCTCCATGCGTCGCTTTCATCATCGCCGCCACGTTCGTGTCTCCAGCCCATTTAACAGGTGAGTTTAATCCTTAATCCTCCGTTTAGTGCTAAACTTACTTATGGTTAGTTTAGTTATGACTAATTCTAGTTTAAGATGTTTAATTATGTTGTATTAGCCCTAAGATAGGTGTTTAGAAAGATGGTTAAGATTAGTTTAGGCTAATATTCTTTTTGTTAATTAATTGTGATTTGTGTTTAATTAAGCATGTTTTGCCTTAATTAAGTGATTGTTTATCTTAATTAATGTTTTGTTTAATTTCTGAATTTAATTTATTAATTATTGAATTCTGAAATTGCACTGTTCATAGTTCACGAATTATTGCTCACATGCATTATTCACGTGGTACTATTCACGCGTGCATCTTGTTTACGCACACTTGTTCATCCGAGAGTGAAAAATTGTAGAATTTCATGTGCTTTGATCCTACGATGTAAATGGGATATGTCATCCCATGGACATCCGCCTGAATCGTATGGTTTCCACAAAAATGGAAAAACGATTTGTCCGAGGGACATAGAAATGGACCTTTTATGAGAAAATGAGCTGAAGTTGTATATGCAAGCATGTGTGTATTGGCTAATGCTCAAAGATAAAAAGTGGGTTGTGATGGTATACTTGCATAATCACTAAGTTGAACCCACCGCCCGACAGGAGTTCGGGGGGTGATAGTTGAAATACCCGCCACCCCGGTAGGAGTCCGAGGGTGATAATAACATCGGACCACGTGTGAATGCAAAAGTGTATGAGAAACATGGCATCATTGGTTCCAATTATACATGAAATGATCATATTATTTATGGCACGCCCGCATGAATCGATAACGTGCAAAGTGTGGCAATGGCCAGGTGAGATCGCTTGTGATGTGACTCGTATGTGATTGATGAACTACATCATCTAATGGCCATGTGCATTGCGTATATTGTGCTAAGATATAACGTGCAGGGTATGGCATACGAGTAAGGTTGCATGCGAACCGACTATTTGATTGTTGGTTGGCCCCGGCTATTATTATTTGTGACCGTTGATTTGTTTGTGGGATGGTTCGGAGAGCTACCCCGAGTTGAGTTGGTGTTCTAATTGAAGCTTAGGGGGCGAACTCACTGAGATTTTATTTCACTAGTTATTGTATAACCACTTTCAAGCCCTTAGAATGGCGCACCCACCGGTGTAGTGGAGAATCATGCCTCCGCTCCACTAGAGATCGACCCGACAAAGCCTGAGTTCGATGGGTCTGAGTGATAGGGATGCCGAACCCGAGGGTTCTTTTTGTTCAGTTGGATTAGCCTAGCCTAGTTTCTTTTTGGTTTGGCTTAAAGGATGGATCGGCCCCTACGGTGGGCTTGTAAATTTGGAAACAATCCTCCGTTGGTTAATCTAATGAAAATGTGTATATAAGAGTGGTCGTTGTTGTTCTTGCTGTTCATCCCTCTATCCCTATTTGATTGCTTGATTGTTTGTATGACCGGGGGATGGTTTGTTTTCCGCATGCACATTATGAAAGATTAAAATGAATGGTTGCCGACGAATCCTAGACTCGCTTTCTATCGACCAAGGGAAGGGGTTGTTATGTGCTTAGGGTTCGGGGCGTGACATCCCCGCCCGGTTTTGGTATCGAGAAAAGTTGAGACACGGAGTGATAAGGTGCATGAGGTTTTTAGGATAGTGAGATAGGGATGGCTTTTATTTTATGTGCTTGTGATTGCTTGTGTGATCTTGTGTTGTGGTGGGTTGCTCACAGTTTCTAATTCCCAGTTGGAATTGGAAAGCAGGACCAGTGAGTGGCCAAAGTGATGAGCAATCCTAAGCAAAGAGCCCCTAGGCGTAGGGTAGTGACTGGTCAGACTAGTGGTTAAAATAGAGCGCAAGAGGATCCTAGGTTAGACAGGATCCTGTTGGCGCTAAAGACTTTGTTAGGATAGCAGGCTAAGGATTGAGCTGTTGCTACTACTGCTACGAATGTTGCTACCATCGCCTTTGCGGCTGTTCTTGTTGCTCCTACTAAGGTCCCAAAGGTTCCCGTAGTGAGAGGTGAGGCCTGTGAGAAACCGATGCACAAGCTAGTAGAGCAATCCCTAAGACTTAAGCCACCAAGGTTCAATGGCATGAGCGACCCTGAGGCTGCGACCCTTTGGATAAGGGATATTGAGAAGACCTTCGCAGTGCTGAGATGTTCAGAGGAAGATCGAGTGCTTTTGGCAACTTATCAACTTCAAGGTAACGTCGGTACGTGGTGGGAAGCCACTCAAGGAAGAGTGTTTCCCTGAAGGCACAGCTCAAACTTAGGGTGCCTTTTGTGAGGCTTTCAATGAGAAGTACTTTTCAAACAGTGTGAGAGAGTCAAAGATGGCAAAGTTCCAATGGCTTCGTCAAAATCAAATGTCCGTGGATCAGTATAAGGCAAAGTTCACTAAGTTGGCCAAGTATGTGCCAAGGTTGGTAGAGGACCCTGTAGATAGGGTGAGATGGTTTAGGGACGGCTTGAAGTCGGAGTTGAAAGACCAGCTGGTGCTCGTGAATTTAAAGAGCTTTGATGAGATGTACGAGAGGGCGCAAATGATAGAGAAGAACATGGTTGAGAGGGCGACCGCATGGCTCACGGTTTGCACCTAACTAAGATAATCATCAGTTTGGAAAGGGACCGATGATGGGAAGAAGGAATCCCATCCCACCCAACAGAAAGAACTACTTGGGAAGCCGACACCCAATGCCATGGGAGTCTGTTGGGTGTGTGGAAGGAAGCATGGAAATATCCTTCGTCCTTCGATGACAAGAGCCTGCTTCGGATGTGGTCAGTAGGGCCACCGAGTGGCAAATTGTCCGAGTAGACCTGTGAGGACGGTCTTGCCACCGCCGCAAGGAGGACAACCTGCTGGGAACACACCATCAAACAACCAAGGTAGACCCCTAGTGCAAGGACGAGTTTATCTTTGTTACCCGAGGGGAGGCGGAGGATTCGCCGGCCGTTGTCGCAGGTACGGTATCCTTGCATGATCATGCTGCTTATGTGTTTTTTGATCCTGGTGCTATACATTCTTTTGTTGCTAATCGTTTGGTTAAGTTAGTGATTGTTTCTAATTATGAGTCTGAGTTGGAATGAGCCATTAGACATAAGTTGGCATATTCTTCTTCGCTTTCCTCACACTCGGTGTCACTCCAAGTTTCAGCTAAAAGTGCCTTTTTGTACTTCTTAGTTTTTCCTTTCTTCTTTTTCAATAGAGGACAGTTAAGTCTAATATGCCCATTTTTCTTGCATTCGAAGCATATCACATCTTTGTTGGTTTCATTGTCCTTAATTGTTCTCTTCTGGAAATTTTGCATGATCTGCTTCTTCCAATTGATACTTCTTCCCTTTCTATTCAACTTTGTAAATTTCTTGATCATAAGGACCAGCTTTTCATCGTCTATATCATCATCTGAATCTATATCATTAGAATCAATGTTAGACTTTAAAGTAATTAACTTCTTACCTTTAGGATCTTCTTCATCATTTATTTGTTCCACTTCATACGATTGAAGCGTGCCTATCAGTTCATCAACTAATAGAGGCATGATCCTCTAGGTTTCTCTAATTGAAGTCTTCACATGATTCCAGTCTTTCGAAAGCCCACGCAACAGCTTGTTGACTTTCATTGGTCCTGAGATTGGCTGACCTTGATAAGCCAGGCCATTTACAATCTCTATAAAGTGACTGAACATATCCGTAATAGATTATCCAGGCTTTATTCTGAAGGCTTCATATTGTTCGAGCAGAATGTTTATTTTGGTTTCCTTCACACGGTCAGCTCCTTCATAGGTAACATGTAATATGTCCCAAACTTCTTTTGCTATTTCACAAGAAGAAGTTCAGTTATACTCAGTAGGAGATAAGGCACAGTATAAAGAGTAGATTGCTTTCGCGTCAAAAGCTTACCTCTTGGTAAACTTAGCTCATGTTGCTTCGTTAGCATCAATGATTTATTTTCCTCGGTCTAAAGCTGATGTTGCTTTAGGGTTGATCCCTTTTTCTACAAAATCCCACTCTAGAGGATCTCTGGATCTGAAAAATGCCTTAATATTGTTCTTCCAAACATTGTACTCCTTTCCATCAAAGTAAGGAGATATGGTGCTGCTCTAACCTTCAACCAAACCTGAAGCTAAAATACTAACCATATGGGATCTTTAGCTTAGATTTAAAACACTTCAAAAATTAAGCACACAAGCTTTGATACCAATTGTAAGTGTTAGTGTGAACATCTAAAGGGGGGTGAATAGGTATGAAAGCAATTTTTTGCAAAGAATAGTGAAAATATTTTACTTTTGAAACTGAGTATGAAGAACAACAGACTTTGAGCAAGTTTGATTTTGGCAGTTAAATAGAACTACCAACAAAATAAAGAAGTTAAGGAAAGAGAATATGAACTTAGAATTTATAGTGGTTCAACTTAGATCAAGCCTACGTCCACTCTCCCACACTAACAATCTTCTAGCTTGATTTCACTATGAATCAAAGGAGAATTTACAATCTTGCGGTCTCAACTTCACAGTGAAGAGTCTCTATTTCTCTCTCACAAAATCACACTATAAGTCTCTCTCTTTTGAATACAACTTTGAGCTTAGAGTAAGAAGTAACAAGGGAATGAAAAGCTTTAGACTTTGGAATTTCTATTTTATGCAAATTTTCAAACAACTTGAGAGTCCTCCGTAAATACTCCTTCATGCCTTCTCGACCGTTGACACTTTCCAAAGGAATTCTTCCAATCAATTCGTTGGACAGAATCAATCAAGGAAATCTCGAGCCGTTTGAAGATTGTGATGCAAACCCGTCAATCTTGTTTGCCCATGCAATTAAGATCTTGGTTTCCATTAGTAGATTCTTTCCAAAATTACTTGCCCTTAAAAAAGATTTGATGTATCTAAATTGATTCTAATAAACATATTCAATCTCGTAGGTGATATTTCTAACCAGAATAACATATATAATCCACGAGAACGAAATCTTTGAAGAAAGAAAGATAATCCCTTATTTGGAAAAGTCTTCATCATTCACTTTCGTTTAGTTTGGAATTTGTCAGAATAGGCAAACTTTGACACAAAGTCTAGGAGTCTTTAGACTTTGACACAAAGTCTGGGAGTCTTTAGACTTTGACACAAAATTTGGGAGTTTTCAGACTTTGACACAAAAGTATGAAATTCTTTAGAATAGACTATGGATAAGTTTTGTTAGCTTCAAAATATCAAATGAGTTTTCTCCAACAGTGTCCGACACACTTGGTCACACAGTTAACATGTTTCGGATTTTCCGACATGTGGTCAACTCTTCTATACACATTCTGACATGCGTGTTAGGGAGAGAGAATCATTGAAGAAGATGATGGAGAGTGGAGGCGAGGGTGAAAGAGCAGAGGCCGGGCTATGAGCGACGGCAAGGGAGGATTAGAGGAAGAGTAGAGACCAAGGTGACCCAAAGGGTCGCGATTGCAATGCTACGATGGAGGGCTGGTGGCGAGGCTATGGCTGCGAAGGAGGAAGCATTAGAGGCAAGGTGGTAGGCAATGGTGATGGCTAATGAGGTAACCCGAAGAGAGAAAAGATCAAGAGGAAGAGGGTCATGCAAGAAAGAGGAGGAGGAGGTAGCAAATAGGGTTTTTGAGGGAGAAAACTCGAAAAAAAAAAAAATTAGAATGGGATTTTGATGGACTTTGGCATGATTTTTTCTTTTTGTAGGGTGGGTGGACGAGAGGATGACTTGAATTTTTAATAAATGAAATGAAGCCTAACAAGTGATTTTTTGTGGGGGAGGGGGAGGGGGAGAGAAATGAGGGAAAGAAATGGGAGGAGTGAAATAAATTTGGGGCATGGGGGCTAGGGTGGACCTTGCCCGAGGAGGGGGAGGGGGGTGAAGTGATTTTGGAAAATAAAAATACGAAATGTTGAATAATGATAAATTTTTATCATTGTAGAAAATCATAGATTTATTTAAATAACTTAATTCTAATTTATTGTTAGTCAGTAGTCTCATCAATAACTTTTGTTAGAAATATGTCCCCAAATATGGATATGCATTAACTATGAAGATATCTTTCGAATTTCCTATGAATAGATATATTAATATTACTAGTATAAATTCATTGTAGGCTCTTTTATTATTATTTATTTAATTGTGAATTTAAATCAAATTAATTCAAATAAAAAATATTTATTTAATATACAAAATGTCTCAACGTGTCGGAATTCTTTATTTTTGAAAAATGACATGTCGGCTTGTCGTATCATGTCGTATCGCGTGTTGTGCTACTTAGATGATGAACTGGCACGTCACATTGGTCAAAAGCTTGAGCAATTCCTCTCATTCTTAGAACACATCATTGTGAAGTTCCAAGGTGATCTTATCACACAAAGCTTTGAAGCAACCCAATTCTTTGAGGGCTTGTCAGACTTCACCCCCATCGACCTGTCCCTAGCTTTGAGCCATCTAATTTGGACAGATCTATCAAGGGATGCTTCAATGTGAAAACAAAGCTCATGATCAATTTGTTTGTTTTTTTTTTTTTTTTGATGCCCAGGGAATCCTGTACAGCCGGCAGCCGGTGGGTAAACTCTGGAGCGACGCTAGCAGAGGACCCACCACTCCAACGTCGAACTTAAGATCCCGTGCGTCCTGCGGGATTTGAACCCCTCCATCCTGAATTGACTTTATGGAAGCTCTTATCCAGCTAGGTCACCATAGGCGATGGTATCAATTTGTTGTTCTTTCTAACTACTTTTTCTGAAATTTTCCTTCTATGTTTTTTTTTTGGGGTTGTTCTATGCTGGAATTATACGGCTTGTCCATCCTCGTAGCAGCCGCTGTAGCAATTTTAAAGTTAAGAATCTTTCCATGAAGAGTTGAATATTTTCCCTCTTTTCCCCCTCTTTTTGTGATTTAAACAAGAGTTGAACAGTCAATAGACTTTTTTTTTTTGGGCATATAGCTTTTGGATAGTAGACTTGACTTCAACTCGAGCAATGATGACGGTTGTCTTCCTCTTCCGGCGTGTCTTCGACGTTGAATACATGGAAACAAACGGCAGTTAGGTAATATTAATGCCACACTCAGAAACAGCAACCCCTGCAATCAAAGAAATAGTTCTTACTTTTTGAATATTGCTATCTTATGATCTTTTTAACTATCACATGATTTGCTGACAATATATCATTCATCAATTAGATATTGACATTTGAAAAAAGAATTATTACTCACGTTTATTAGTTTTCGGAACAAAATACAGTAGTGAAAATCAGAATATAATACAAGTGATTGGATTGATGAAGTAACAATGTGTCTATGTTATATAAGTGTGAGCTTACAAAATTTTAATGTTCGAGATTTTAGATGTTTTGAAAAGCCTAATTCAAAAGCTAGTGGCCCATTTAGAGGTTTGGAGGGAATTGAATAAAATACTTAACTCGTGAAGTTCAATCGTAGGGGGATAGGGAATTTCTTCATACTCTTATGATGAAGAACACACCAAAATATAAGAGCCCAAAGTCTTCTTCACCTAGGGATGATTGATGATTAAGAATCATCTTAAGGTGGTCACGGAGTTCCTCTGCCGCCGGGTGACAATGTGACTAGTGGGCTGTAAAAATGAGGCACGCTCAATCTTTGGTGTTCAAACCATGGTGATTGAAGTGTTAAAATGCATGTGTTAATTGTGTTAATATAATTGTGCATTGGAAAATTGATGTGGCGTGGAGCAATTAATACATCTAAGTTGGCTCATAACTCATTGGCTCAAGTTTTTGAATAAAAGTGAGTTCAATTGGATATGTTGACGGGTTTGAACTTGGCTAACTCTCTCTTTCTAATCTCCCTAGGTAAAGGTAACAAACTTTTGCCATATGCTTCCAACAAAAAAATGATGCACGAGAGAGAGACTTTGGTGAAGAAGTTTGCTGGATGAAAGCAAGTAAAGGAATTGGAATTTGGCGATGAAAGGCAAGTAAAGAATTTGTCTAATTCTAATTGAATTTGAAGATGAGTTGGACGTTGGGGGACGGTGTAGTCTAAGTGAAGAAGCAGAGAAAGTAACGAAGAATGGGATGCAGCGATGGCACCAAGGAAAAGAAAAGAGATATACAAGAGACGGGATTTCATCATACTCATCGCTGACTAGATGCCTTAATGACAATGTTTAAAATTATAATTTAGGTCGATAGTCTTTCAAAATTAGTCTAGAATATTTAGAAATTTATAGCCTAAATAGGAATCTTGCTGGAGCATTAATTGTATTGACTGGACTACTTTAGCACTTAAGTGTGTTGGCTTGCTGCATGGCTCGAAGGTGTAAGCATATATATATAGCAATAGCGTGGTTGGGGAAAGAGACCAGCTTCACATTTAATGCCGAATTCAGCAGTGGCGATTCTTCGCAAGCAAAGATAAGATGCAAATTTGTCTTTGGGTCTACGTGTAGGGAGACATCACATAACACAAGCAAAGTTTTTTCGTGTCTTGAAATAGCTATTACTTTTTAGGTTAAGCTCGTTTTAAAGTCTTACGTCAGTTCGAAGTCATTTATTAAGTAGGCATGGCTATGGATTTATTCCGGTAGGCAATTCGTTTTGCCAAATGAGCAGTCGATTATTCAGAAAAGACAATGAAAGAAATTGCCGTGATTTCAGAGCTGAGGAACACTATTGCCTCCGTGATGATTTAGAAGCAGAAGAAGAATGTGAGGTGGCTTGGATGTTGGCAAAGCGCATTAGTGTTCAGCACTTAGGCCAAAATGGGCAAAAGAAACAGTATTGTCTAAAGCTGAAGATAGCCAAAGCTTTTCCAATCAGATTTTTGACCTGTTGCTGAGATGTAGGCAACTCCAATTGCCTAAGAGCCATAGGATCCCGACGTCAAAGGAAATGAAGAATGACAACTACTGCAAGAGGCACCATTCTTCGTGCCATGACACTAAAAATTGTATTGTATTCAGAAAGATGTTACAGCGAGTGATTCAAAGCGGGTGACCGAAATTTCCTAAGAAAGGAAAACGAAAAGTGGATGCAGACGAGAACCATTTTAGGTGAACATTGATATATTTAAAAGATGAATTAACAATTACTTATCTCTAAATTGGGTCTTATCCCCTCCACAAACTTTGTCGGACCTCTTTATGTAATGATGCCCATTTACCGAGCATCTCATCTTTCATTACTTAATGAAAAGTTTCCGTTTATGACAAAAAAGAAGAAGATGAATTAATGTGGGAGATTCGGATGATAAAAGCTTAGACTGCGAAAGTGCTGACAAAATTATTTTTATTTTATTTTGTAGGGTTCTTGACTTGTAAGGTCAATAAAGGTGATGAATAAAGAATATTTCTTTCTAAGCCATGAAGAATTATCCCTTTGATGAGCTGTTGATCAAGTCTAAATTACAATCTTGATAAAGACCTCTCACATTAGTTAAGCCGTACCGCTTAAGGGAAAACTCGAACCCTTGTTGACAATGAACATGATGGTAATTATGAGATTTAGTATTTCTCCTACTCCGCATCAACTGTGAAGTAAGTTTTCTACACTCTTTACTGTGTAATTCGATTACTTAATCATTTTTTTCATGACAAATGAGTCAATTGTCATGCCATTTGAAAAAACGTTTAAACCAATGATTTCGAAGTTCGTAATTTCAATGTTTCATAAGCAAATAATTTTTCATAATTAACAAAATGGGCATTCGACTTTGTCATGGGTGGATCAAGTTAAATCATTATGTTTATTACAAATTCGTAAAAAAAAAAAAAAAAAAGTCTTGGTTTGAGGGCATGTTAAAGTATATCAAACTAGTCTTGTGATTAAATCTCACCATTGAAATGAAAATATGAGGCAAGGAAAAAAATATTGAAGGTTAGGCAACTTCATGTTCCGTCTAAAACCTTTTCAAAACAAAAATTGATTTTCTAAGCATACACTGAATTGACCCCGCTTGTTATTCTGATCCCTTCGCTTCATGTTTCAGACGTAACTCTCAGACTTGTTATGATACGGAAGCATTTGAATATGAACAATCAAGTTCCCATGATGATGAACCTATTGATCCGTCTAACGGTCGGTAAATTTGGAACACGCCTTCCTAGGAAAAAAATTAATATGGAGCAAATCTCATTACTAATTGGCTGAGATATCAATCCCGACGAGCCAAAAAGAGTGCTCAACACTTCTCAAAAATTCATGCTTGATGCAAGCCCCTTTCCTACATTGTGCAATTTTCTTGTTGAGCATTGAGATAGTTCAGTTGACCAGGTAATAGCTCTATAGCCGAAAAGTAAGTGATCAAACAATAAAATAAATAAAATAAAGGAATCAAATCAAATATTGAATTTACGTGATTCGATTGGTAGGACCTAACTCACTAGGAGGGCAAGACTACATATCACTATAGATCAAGGAATACCATAGATATTACAATCATATTTACTCAAAAACTCCTGGGTTTCCTAACTCTTAATTATAGCCAATAATACAATGTTTATCTCAAATTCTCATTATGTAATTCATGAGCAAGCCACACAATTGATTGTCACGGAAAGAAGTTTCTTTTGGATGCAATGTCCAAACAAGACTCACTTCTTATATCAAAATCCTTTCCAAATTAGAAATCCAACTCCAATTGGGAAATCTACCTGCAATAGGTTTTCTATACAGGATCAACTCAAGATGTATTTTCAACAAAGTCCAAGGACTTTGCTAAGGCATCAATCCTCCTTGAGTTACACAAGAACCTCCTTTTCTTTTAATTTTTTTGTTAGTAGTAGAAAGCTTTTTGCCGCTAATGAGAAATAATTAAAGAGTTCTTTTCCTTAGAAAATAAAAAGAAAGAGAATTTCTTCATGAACAACCATTTTTTTGTCATTTTCTTTTACAATATTTGCTTGCTGGAAGTAACCCCATCATCAACAGCCTGAAGCACATTTAGCTCCGAGGATCTACAATTGGGTCAGATGATTATGACCTAAACAAGCTCCAAAAGGGGAAAGAAATGGAAACCCGACATGCTTCTCACAAATTGAGCGACCGTCCACTCAATTAATTATTGACGACAGTAAAACATATGCCTTAAGACTTGACTCGCAATTTATTGATAAGGCGAAAGGACATGCAACGCTTCGACAGCACCGCGATTTTAAACTTTGTAAAAGGTATCCATCGCCGAAGCTCCCATTAGGCCCTCTTTGGTCTTGTAGATGCGGAAGAGACCGGCAGTATCAAAGGGCTTAAAAAGCAAAGGGTGTTGGTCATCCACAAGCTCATCAGGACACTGAACCGTGCCTTGATCGGAAGAGAAGAGTCCTATGGAGTATCGTAGCTCGTGCCCGCTTATCTTTACACGGTGACAAGGGCTGTATATTCTCCCATTGCTCCATCCCTGCGTGTAACAACGATAAAGGGAGAGGCACGCAACGATTAAGGTCAATTATTCATAAGATTATAACTCTAAAGAGACTTAAAATCTTGACTTCTTTTGACTGATCACACAAGATCTACATGCTTGGGTTATATCCAACGAGACATCTATCTCACCACAAGCTAACATCAATCTCGTCGTATCAATATGCATTCAACCATTCGAATCTATGCTTCACATGGCAACCAGTTGATAACGATTTCACAAAGAAATCAGCTTTAATGTCCTAATCCTAGCTATTGCTGGACGTGATGATTGATCCTAGAAATGTAAACAATACTTCGCAATTGATATGTAAAGTCATGGTGCCTGAATTATTTCGAACCGAATTCAATAGAGAGAGGGGGATGGGGCGGACTCACGTAGAATGACTCCCCAGTGATGACAACGAAAGAGGAAGCTGAGGAAAAGGCGACCTCGATCCAACGTCCATCCTTAGTCTGCACTTCCAATCCGTTCACATGATTTTGGTGAAGTATGGTCACGAAGTTTGCGTCCCGATGGCACGAAGTCTCGGGCTTCTTGGACTCCTCAGTCGCAGGAGCTGCATATCTCATGGCACGGAGACTGTATTTGACCGACTTGGCTAGTGAATCCACGTACTTGTCTACACGCAGGCTTCTCAAAACTAGCTTCTTCACCAGTGAATCCAACTCCAAAACCCTCATAGCATACTTATTCATTATCTCGCTGCATGCTCATTAAAAGGGCACACATCAAAACTACAGTTTCCATAGATTGGGGGCATGGATTGGCATCTTCATTTTGCGCGTGCTTTTATGTATATCCAATTTTTGTTATCCTCAGTACTGTATAAGATGATTCATTTTAGATTTTCTTCGTGCATCAAAGTAATTGAAATTCAAATTCACGTCATTAGAGATTTCTTTGACAAATATCAATCTCTTAACACTTCCTTAAGGAATTGACAATATAATTACCAATAATGAAGAAAAGATTACCAAAATCTTGTGTTTCCCTCCGGCCACATGAGATCAGCAAATTTTTCGATCGAGCCCAAGCTGGGGGCATAGCCAATTCCAAACGCCTCATAAAGAGGAAGATCGGCAAGGTAGCCGGCGGTTGGCTTAATTGGGTTGTCGAACCGGTGCTTCACATCAGTGGGAAGTTCGAACAATCCCTCCAACTCTTGGAGCACATCATTGTGAAGTTTCAAGGTCATCTTATCATGCAAAGCTTCAAAGCAACCATATTCTTCAAGGGCTTGTCGGACTTGACTTTGCAAGGAGTCCCATGGACCTGTCCCGGGCTTTGAGCCATCTAATTCGGACAGATCTATTAGGGGAAGCTTCAACATTGAGATAGGGCTCATGATCAATTATGTGTTTCTTTTTGGGTACTCTTTCTGAAATTTTCCTCCTTTTTTTTTTTTTTTTTCTTGGGGTGGTTCTCTGCTGGATTTATAGGGCTTGGGCATCCTCGTAATAGCGGTCATAGCAATTTTAAAGTTACAACGGGATATTTTAATGGGCTTAAACTTGACTTTCTTTTTCTTGTCTTCTCAGGCAGAAGGTATTGTGCTTCTGCCATATCCTATCGACAAGAAAATGGTGAGAGAGACTTTGGTGAAGATGTTCGTTGATGAAAGTAAGTAAAGGAATTGGAATTTGGGAATTTGGCGATGAAAGCAAGTAAAGGAATTGTCAAGTTCCAATTGAATTTGGAGATGAGTTAGACGTGGACGATCGGGTCTACGTGAGGAAGCGGAGAAAGTGACGAAGAAGGGGATGCAGCGATGGAACCATAGAAAAGAAAAGAGATGTTGGGTTTCTTGTGTCAGTGAAGGAGAATCCCCGGAAGATGTCGGACAATTCTGATCCACTCGCCAGCTAGCAAATTTGTCAAGAAAAGATTGAGACAAGGTTGTTACGGAGCATCACCAAGTCGCCTAGCCAAATCCATCAGAATCAACGGTGAAATCGAGTCGGAAGCCTTTGAACTATATAGATAGGATTTCATCAAAATCATCCCTGACTAGATGCATAAGCGACAATATTTGAAGATATAATTTAGGTTGACATTTCTAGAAAATTATAAATTTATCGTCACTCAACAGATATACAAAAACAGTCTTAAGTAAATATAGTTGTTGCTCCACCAAATTTATCATTCTTGCATAAGTAAACTCCTGATCAAATAAGACTAACTCTAGTCTCATAAACAAATCATACGGTGACAAAATCGAACTCAAGTTGAATTGGCTTATAGTTGATTATTCTTGCATTTCCAAAAATATCTTGGAATCACAATCATAACAAAAAAAAAAAAAAAAAAAAAAAGGTAAGCTTTTGAAATTAGGCATTATGGAAAATTGGTCGGAAGGGATTATTTGCCTCGTCTGACATAATTAAAGCCCAAAAAAGCCGTATAAGAAAAATGACACCACCACTTCAAAACGTGCATCTTTAAGGATCAAATCATGTAGTCAAATGGACATGCATATACATCACACTAAGATTCATGCATTAACGTGATCACTCGACATATCTTAACACAACACTTCATCACATAGTATAAGTCATTACATGGCATGTTGTCATATGATACAGCACGTATCGTCACATGACACAACCTGATTGCTTGAAGATCAAATTATCCCCATCAGGCCAGTTACTATTACTATGGCACAAAAGATGTTTGGGGTGGGTTCATCCTCTCAGTAGAAGAGGGATTCCAGACCATCATCTTGAAGGGAAACGCCTGACTTCCTTTCTGAATCATGTGCTATCCATTATTTTGTAAAAAGTGTCAAAAAAAGTCCTAAACACTTTTGTATTTGTGCTAATTCAATCCTAAACCTTTTAATAGTGCAAATTAGTCCGAAACCTTTTAAACTAGTGCCAATTCAATCCTCTCAGCTAACTCTGACAGAATATTGCTGATGTGGATGCATTTTGGCTTACTTCGCATCTTCAGTGCTAACATGAATAATTTTTGTTTCTTTTTTTCTCTCCTTCCTTTCTTTTTCCTTTAGGGGGTTGGCCAGCCCCTAGCCAAATCTGGTGAGGCTAGCCCTCACCATAATTAGGCGAGGCTGACCTACCTAGCCAACACCTAAAAAAAGAAGAAAGGAATGAGAGAAGAAAAAATAATAAGAAAAAATAATTAATTGGAAAACTATTAAAACATTATTAAGAATTGTCCACGTTAACGATAGTGGTGCCACGTAAACCGGCCGGTGTTCACATCAGTAATATCCAACCAAAATTAGCTAGGAGGGCTGAATTGGTACTAATTCAAAATGTTTATGATTAAATTGGCACTAATTCAAAAGGTTTATGACTCAATTGACACTAATTCAAAAGTTTTATGATTGAATTAGCATCGAGTCAAAAGATTTATGACTAAATTGATATCATTAAAAGGTTTATGACTAAATTGACATCAATATAATATGTTTAGGACTCTTCCAACACTTTTTCACTCTCTTTTTGGCATGTTGACAATTCTTTTGCAAAATGGCCCTTTTGTTTGCAAATGTAGCACCTATCTGATTTCTTCTTGCCACGATGTTTCTTCTTTTTGTGATACCTCCATTTGCCTTTCTTCCTTGTGATCCAGTAGCGGGATTTCTTGTTTGTTAACTGTAAAATGGCAAGTTTGACCGAGGAATTATGTAAGTCATGGCATCATACAAAAAAAATCAGAGAGGCTCAGCAGGAGCCACTCGTCCGCTGTGACAAATAGGCTGGACGAAGCTGATGACGGCATGACTCTACCCCATTTTCCATCTTTCATTTGCACTTCCGATCCGTCGATGTAGTTCTGTTGAATTAGTGCGAAGATGTGCTTATCACAGGGAGGGTAAGCGCTCGCTTGGTCCTCTTTAGTCTTCGGTGATTCGTATTTTTTGATCCGATCCAAATCTTTCATAGAGTAGCAATTGAGCGTCTCGCTGCAAAATAATCTAAGATTCTTGTGAAAGCAGACATAGGTCTATATTGTGGTTCGCTTATGTCATCTTCTTTGAATGGGTTTGCATAATCTGCGAATTCTGCCCTCGTCCATCGGGCCGCCAATTCCCATGGCCTCATAAAGAGGAGTGAGAAAAAGTTTGGCGAGGCAGCCATCGTATGGCTTTTGCGAATCAGGCAAGTGCCCTTCGTCTCGACCCAGGACATCCATCAAGTCTTGTATTTCCTGGATGACATCACTATGATAATCCTGAGGGATTTGGTCATGGATTGGTTCCAAACATCCCTATCCTGTAAGTGCCCGAAAGACATTGTTTTGGACCCAATCCAAAAGAATCTATGGTGTTATTTTGAGGGGTGTTGAAAGGAAACCTACTAGGCAAATAACGTTGCAGATAATAGATCTCACAATTCAAATATAACATGAGAAGAGATTACTAGAGAAATCAATAATGGATGATAAAGAACAATAGATGATTGTGCGATTCTTTTTTTTTTTTTTTTTTTTGGTCGAAAAAGAAGAGACTTCATTGCTAATTAAAGAGTTTGCGACGACATAATAGAAAACGCGGAGCAAAGTAAATTCCAAAAACAGTTCGGGGAGATTGGCCAGCCAATTACGGGCTTGGCTTTTGTTCCGCTGGGTCTTAGCTAGTCAATCAGTGGCCCGATTCGCAGATCTACTGCAGTGGGCCACAAAGAGATCAACAAAGCCCAACGGCTTTGAGTTGGCCTTAGATAGAAGATCTGCTTCCCACGTGCAAATATCTTCACCCTTCAGTGCCTGCACAAGAGATAGATTGTCTGACTCCATTGCGATTTGCTGTCCTCTTCTTTCGTACAAGAAATTTAGGGATTCCACAATTGCTCTTGCCTCCACCATCGTGGCTGAGTACACCCTCACTGTTTTGGCAAAACCGTCCGCCAACCGACCAACATAATTTCTACATATGCCGCTGATGGCTCCCTATCAAGCCCTCCACGAAAGAGCCATCAACGTTCACTTTCAGAACTCCCTTCGCCGGTCGATGCTAAGATTTAGGTAAGTCTCTTGTTCTAGGGTTACTCTCCGTATGAGACCACCTATTGATATTCTGGTATTCAGCCAAAGCAAAACTCACCAAGTATTGCGGATTCAGTTTGATTTTCCTCAAGAGATAATTGTTCCTTGACTTCCAAATTTGCCAGAGAATCACTACTGGGAAGTCAAAATTGACTGAGGGACTAGAAGTTAAGTGGCCAATCTTCAATTCTTGTTATCGCCTGTCGCAAGATCTAGATTTGTTGGGCTTGGTCTAACCAAATTTCATTTGTCCCAGGACACAATAGGAATAGGTGCTCAAGTGTTTCAAGGTGTTGTCTACATAGCTTGTAGGTATCCTCCTCTATGATGCGTCTTCTTAACAAATTTACTCTAGTTGGTAAAAGCATTTTAACATAAACCCTTGATGAAAAATTTTGTTTTGGGGGAGGTTTTTGTACTCTAAATCTTAGTCTACAGGGCCCTCAGGGTCTGGAAAAAGGTAGAGGCCAAATTCTGGCTTTGTTTCTCAGTCGCCTTTCTGCTTCTATTATAACTGCTCTTAACAGTATATTTTCTTGTTTTCGCGTTAGTCCAAACTAGCTTGTCCTCAATTGGTGATGTTCCAAGTGAGATTATGAGGATCTCATTGGTTATTTGCTCATTGAATAGACTGATAAGAATTTGTTCCTTCCATGAGTTTTCTTGTTTGTTTCTCAGTTCAACAACGATTGTAGGTTCATCTCTATTCACTAGGCCTCCTACAGTACCTCTTGATCGCCACTCGTCCTCCTACATTCTAATTTTTTTTCCTCGTTCCCTATGCACCACCTGACAGATGGTTCAATTGTTTCTCTCCCCAGCAAGATGTTTTGCTAGCTCCATTATGGCCAAGCATTGTTTCCTGCTCTCCAAAAATCACACTTAAGGAAATATAAGACTTTAAGAACCAAGCCGCATAAAGAAGAGGGGGACTATGCTAGCCGCAGTGCCTATTTCCCTAAAATTGTTTCATTAAAGGATATTAGGCCTTGAAACACAACTTGCCATTATCCTTTCTTTGTTTCAAGATGTCCCACTTTTTCCAATGCAGCCCCTTGCTTTTCTAAAAAAATTTCCACTAAAAATCAGCAACTTTTTGTTCAAAGCAAATAGATACAGGGATTTGGAAAATGGACATAACATATTATGGGATAGCTTGCACCACAATATTTAATAGAACTTCCTTCCCAGCCTTTGACACTGAATTTTCCTTTCAACTCTCTAGTTTCATATTTACTCATGCTAAAATCCAAGAAAACATGCGTTCTCTTAGAAGCATATCAATTCATGGGGACTTTTAGGTACTTCCCTATCTTTTTCAATCTCTAGAACTCGTAGTTCAACAAGCATGTTTCATCTTAGTGTTTGGGGGCTATCTTTGCTAGAAAAACAAGCTAGACTTGTTTAGGTTGATAGCCTAACCTGAAGCATAGCAGTGTTGGTTCAAAATACTTGCAATTTGTTGACATTCCTTAATAATTCCATCCAGAAAGAAGATGGAATCATCAACAAATAGCTAGTGAGTTAAAGTTGGGCACCATATATTCAGCTTGATCGTTTTACAAAACCAATTTCCAAAGACTTTTTCAACAAGCAGGATAAGACATTCTCAACTATAATGAATAAATATGGGGACAAAGGGTCACCTTGCCTAAATCTTCTTGTAGGTTGAAAAAAAGGAGTTGGTTCACCATCAAACTTAACACTGTAGGAGACAGTCATAACACATTGGATCGCCCAATGCATCCATCTAGGACCAAAGCCTATTTTTCGCAAGTAAGCCTCTAAAAAGTCTCATTCCACTTAGTCACATACTTTTTGCATATCTAATTTCAGAACTGCTTGGAATTTCCTTTTCCTTTTATAATCACACAATTGGTGTAGTACTTCCTGAACAATCAAAATATTGCCCTTGATAAGTCTCCCCCCAACAAATGCACTTTGTCCTATTGAAATTAACTCCATAAACCAAGCTTTCAACCTATTTGCTAGAATTTTTTAGATGATATTGTATGCGAAGTTGCATAGACTGATAGGCCTAAATTAATCTGGTCTTTCTAAAATAGGGACATTTGGGACAAGGCTAATTTATGTTTTATTCAATTCTAGGTTAAGAGAGCCAGGGTTGAGGATTTATGCACTTCTAATAGGAGTGAGTATCAAATTACATCCTAATTGTGCTTGTAAAATAAATTATTCAAATTATCTGAGCCAAAAGCTTTATTGGAACCCAATTGGTAAGCTGCTTCTTTAACCTCCTTTATCGACACCACTGCTATTAAACTTTGATTTATCTCCCACCCACCAAGTTAGGACAACACTCCAAGATAGAGTCTATATATCTCAATCTCATTTAACTAAAAATTTATCTAAAGCTAATTGTATGACTTTTCAATTGTTCAGTGTTGCGGATCTATTCACCATTTTGAGCTTTGAGCATCAAAATCTTGTTTCACTGCCTTCTTTTTACCATGTAGCATGAAAAATTTTAGTATTTTTGTCTCCCTACTTGAGCCAACCTATCATGGATTGTATTTCACAATACATTTCATCTTGTCTCCATTACTTCTCAATCTCCTTTTTCAAGGCTTTAAGTCTCTCACTTTCATTAGGAGTAGATAAGGAGTTTGTAATGCATTGAATCTCACCTTTCATCTCATCGAATGCCTTCTGAGCACTAGTGAATCTTTTCGTACTCCAAAGGGACAAAGCTTTTTCAACCACAAGAGTTTGCTCGTCAAGTATGAATTTTCCATCTCCCATGAATGCCATATGTTTTTAATGAGTTGTCCACGTACTTCATCCTCATCACAATGCCTCAAATTTGAATTTTTTTTTTTTTTTCACTTCATTTTCACCAGAGAAAGGGAAAGCGAAAGAGGGTTACGGTCCGAGCCAATAGCTGGCAATGTAAGTGCTTCCGCTTTAGGATAAGTTGTTATACATGAAGCTAAATATTTTTTAGGGGCTTTTTTTGTCTTTTCTATCAAATTTGTTTTTAGGTTAAAAGTGATACATTTATATTAGCGATGACAAAATGCTGGTCGTCAAGCACTGCAAAAGAAAATAGAGAGGTAAGAAAAAGAGAAAATAAAAAAGTGAGTTTTTTTCTTTACAAGAGTTTTCAATCTCTTTGTGCCCTGATCTTGAGAGAAGATCATCATTATATTCCAAATTTTTTCGAAGTCTAGTGGAATCGCAGAGTGCCTCTGTGCAAAGACGTAGCCCAGGTTTGGGTGAATTTCGTTAACAAATTTTCTAGCGTGTTCTTCTGTTTATGTTCTTTTATTATTATATTATGCCTGGTGAATTGTTTGCGAGCGTTATTTTTTTGGAATTGACGTGCAATTTCGTAACAACCGGTATCAAAGCTTGGGTTGGCTAATCAAGAACATCAAGGGTTTTTGGTGATGTTCGATTGAAGGCAAATAGTATGGCATAAAATAAAATCAAAACCAATAAATTTGATAGATAGGATTTTAGATGGTGGAAACTATAAATCGAGGATTATCTTTATAAAAAAGATCTTTATACACCACTTGAGGGTTGGAAACCCAAGATGGCGAAAGTGGATCCGACAGCAAAAGCCGGATGGAAAATTCTTGATCGAAAGGAATTAGGTGCAATTCGTCTAGGGTTGACGAAAAAGACAGGGTACCACATCATGAAAGCAAAAACTACAAAAGAAAGCATGGATATTCTAATGAATATTTATAAGAAGCGGTCCACATCAAATTCAGTATTTTTTGCTGAAGAATCTGGTTAATATAAAGTTATCTGATAGAGGTTCTGTGGCAACACATATTAATAGTTTCACATAGATCACAGGTCAATTGGAATCTGCAGGCATAAATTTAGTTATGAAGCTTCAAGCTTTATTATATTTATGTTATCTTCCAAAAAGCTACAATACCGCAGCATAGGGAATTTTGAACACCATGAAGGATGATTTAACTCTTGATGATGCTGTGAGTAGTATCATAGATGAAGAGATGAAGGAAAGAAGGAAAGTCTCGTGGAAGAAGTAAAAGTGGAAATAGTTTTTTACATCGGAGGTTTCAGTGTGAAGCCTACAAAAAGAAGCAGCAAGATGAGAATCATCTTCAGGGTTTGATGATGCAGATAAAAATTCGCAAAGAGACATATTTGATGATTATGCCAATGGAGATTTCAGACAAGTGGTTATGGAAAACGGCCACATGTGTCCCATTGTTAGGAAATGATTGCAATCTACAATGGCATATTCCAGAATTAAAGAAAAATCCGATTTCAACCAATAAACTTGACCAAGAAGGTTTGTAATAACCTTTGGATGTGGAGAATGGAAGATAACCTCTTTGGCATTATCGTTTGGGACATCTTGGTGAAAAAATGTGTAAAACAATTACACTCAAAGAAATTACTTCTAGGTTTGCAAAAAGTTGAATTAAATTTTTGTTAGAGTTGCATTTATGGAAAACAGAAGGTTGTTAGTTTTCAATTGAATGTGCGACAAAATAAAAGCTAGAAGCTAGAGTTGGTTCATACTGATGTATGGGGACCTGCTCAAGAACTCTCTTATGGCGGTAAAAGATATTTTGTGACATTCATTGATGATGCAACAAGGAAGACTTGAGTCTATGCTTTTAGAGAAAAATCAAAAGTATTCAGGATGTTCAGAATATGGAAGACCATAATAGAAAAAGAGACAGGTTGTCGGATTCAAGCTTTGAAGTCTGATAATGGTGGTGAATACACGAGTAAGGAATTTGTAGAATATTTGAGTCGAGAATGATGTAGCTAGTATAAGCACTTAGAGGGGGTGAATAGGTGTAAAAACAATTTCTCGAGATACCGCAGCAATACTAAGCAGACGATAGAAAGGAAGTACTCTTTTGCTTAACCAAAATGAATTACGATCAAAGTAAAGTAAAGAGTAGGGAAGAGAAGATTAAACATAAGGTTTATAGTGGTTCGGCTTATTCCAAGTCTACGTCCACTCTTCCGCACTGACAACCTATCGGCTGGATTCCACTATGAACAAAAGAGATGTTACAGCACGGCTTTTCCTTGATTCCACAGTGTAGATGTTCTACCACACTTCCTCAAGGTTTCTTACAAATATAAACTCTCTTTTGCGTACAAGATTTCGCTCAAAGGAATTGACTAAACAACAAGGAGCTTCAGACTTTGGAATTCTTCTATCGCGCACTTCCGAACAACTTAGAACGTCTTCCTTATATACTCCTTTACACCATCATACCCGTTGGCACTTACCAAAGGAATTCCTCCAATCTACCCGTTGGACGGAATCAATTAGGAAGATCATTCGAGCTATTAAAGGAACATGTCGATAGCCCATCAATCATGTTCGCCCATACAATCAGGATCTCGGTTTCCATAAGTAGAACCTTCCATGAATATTTCGCCAATCATCGGATCCTTAATCTTCGAATCAATCTCGATCAATTAAAAGGATTCCGTTATGTTATATCCAGCCAAAAGATCTTCTCCAATTGATAAGGTCATATCATTAATAAAACATCCAGTTCTAGATAACATTTCTTCAACGAATTAGAAACTGTCAATGATGATAGACTTTGAATCTTGAGTCTGGCTGTCCAGAGGTCTTCAGACTTTAAACAGCAGAGTCTGCAAACCTTCCGACTAGACTGATGGAAACGTTTTGTTAGCTTCAAAACATTTCAAGAAGATTTCTCCAACAATCTCCCCCTTTTTTATGGTGATAAAACTTTACTGTAGATTTTGATAACTTTGACCTGCAAAATATTTCTTAAACAAATATACATATCTTATAAAGATAAATGGCTAAATGAATAACACTAGAATTTGCAACCACAGAAAATAGGTTAGTCTTGAATATGATAAAGCCATCCATAAGATATCAATATGAGTCAATAGGAGTCAAATCCAAATTCAAATCCAGACACAAAAATAAAGTCAAGCATCAATCAAAATCAAACAATCCAAACGATTAAAAATTCAGAGTTTGATTCAAATCTTGCACTTCTCCCCATTTTTGTTAGCATTAAAAAGGTTGAAATGAAAATGAAATAGAGTCAAGATTGCTTGGGAACGTGGACAAGCTGGAAATCTCCCATGGACTGAACGATCCCTTCTAGCCTTTTCAAGTCTTCCTTCAGTTGTGCAACCTCCTCACCCTTAGCATTAGCCTGAATCTGAACAGAGAGGGCTTGGATCTGATCTTTCAAAGAACTTGAAGAAACTTGACCTGCATTCTGCAAGTTTTGAATCTCGCATCCTAGAACATAAATTTGACCGTGCATCTCCAAGAGAATATCCATAATTCTGCGAAAATATGCTGAGCTGTCGGTCTGCATACTGGCTTCGGCACGATCTGCAGATGATGACATATCAGTATAATCACGCAGATTTGGCGATGAAGCATCATGTTCTTCTTCAGGAAAATGAGAGGCATGAATGTCTTCTGGGTCGGCTGGAGAGCGGCGACTCCCTCACCGGTAGCAGCTGACATCCCTCTTTTCTCATTATCTCCCCCTATTTCTATGCCTTCAGGTGGAGAAGAGTGTTTTTCAGGCCCTCCTTCCTCTTGATTCATTCTGTCTTCTTCTTCTTCAAGTCTTTCCTCCTCTGCTTCTTTTTCGGCAACTTCTCTTTCTTCTTCTTCTTTCTCTTGTCCTTCTCTTTCCTCTCCTTCTGTCTCATGTTGTTCCATTGACTTTGGAATAGTACGACTTAGCTTCTTCAAAGCTATGGCAGAAATGGTAAGGTCATCATCATCTTCATCTTCCACGATGAGAGCTCTTCTTTTCTTGGATGGAGCAACCATGGGCTCCTTCCCTTTTCTTTTTGATGCAGAAGAGATTTGATGAGACTTTACAGGAGTCTTCTCCTTGAATTTCTCCAATGCCTTGCTTAGTTCTTTCAGATGCATTTTTGTCACCATTTTTAGCCCTACCACCATATGATCACACGATCGAGTACAAAGAATTTGTGGAGGCTGAATGTTCAAATGTCTGAATAACTTCATCACAAGACTTGGATAAGGAAGTTGACCTCTGTCTTTCACCACTACTCTATACATGTGGAACATAATAGTGTGAGGAAGAGAAAACTTTTTCCTAGTGAGGATGGCATACATCAGCTTTGCCTCCGAGCTTGAAACATCAATCTTGAAAGTTGATTTTGGTCTGAGGCAATTGATCATAATCTTGTGAAGCAGAATGTTGAACGCACTCATCCTTAGGTAGGAAATCTTTTCATTTGTTCTCCTGTCCTTAACAAGTTCCAATGTAGCACGAGCAATAGAAACTTTGATCGGTTGATATCTTCCTCTCTCAACCCCTAACACATCTGCCAGCATATCCATATCCACTACAAAGTATTGATCTTTGACACTGAAAGAGAATCTATTCACATCCAGGAAACTAAGATTTGAATAGAAATAAGCAGTTAATTCAGCATAAGCTTCTGTGGTATCAGAACAGAATTGCTCAAGTTAAAGAAAACTAAACTTTTCTCTCAAGTTGACATTTACAGCATCAAGAAAATCAAAATCCACACTCCTAGGGTTTATCACCCCACGCTTAAGCAATTTTGAGTATAGATCAATATGTTCCTTCGATCTAAACAACTCTCCCATTTTTCCTCCATTTTCCGCCGCAATACCCATCCACGGTTGAAATTGGCTATACAATTTGTCATCATCATTCCCATCTATTGGATTAAATCCCCAATCACGAGGATCACTTGGGTTATTTACAAGGGTTTCTTCTGCCACCCCCTTTACGAGCAATTCCTAAACTTTCCATTTTCCGCAAAAAATATATATTCATTCCCATATCCTTTGTCCTTAAGAAAATCATCGACGTAGCTCAATGGAGTAGCAGTCCCTTTTAAAGCACGATAAAGTTTATAAATAAAAGAGGGCCTTTGAACTCTTACAGGATCTGCGTCTTTAATGATTTCTTTCTCTTGTTGATGACCAACATTCTATGAACTAGATGGTGGAGAATGGCGCTGCTGAGAATGTTGTGGGCTATGTTGCTGATTTGGAGACACTTCTTCCTTGGTGAGATCAAAGTGAGTAGGCCCCTCACTCATTTGCTGTGGTCCCCTGCTTGTGATCCTCGAAGACTTTCTTGAAGACAACATCTTTCTCACTCTTTGAAAGATTCCTTGCTTGACTTTTCCAAGAAAGATGACAACTTTTCGAAGATTAGGCAAGAGAAGAAAACATGAATGGAAGATCGATGTTTTTTTAGAGTTTTTGGAGAGTAAAGTGAAGAGGAAGCAACAATGCATAATCAGTTAAAAAGGGGGCATACGAAACGTCATAAAGGAAGGTGAAAAGATGCCTTTTCAAAAAATAACTGGCTTTTTTATTTTCGAGAAAATAGTCATTTCAAAATAACTTCTTTTTCAAAAGGAAAAGTAACAATAATTACGCCGATTAAAGATATCAATAATAAAACACGGTTGATGATCGTACCTTTTCAAGATGAGATTCAAGAGAGAGAATAACTTACAGTCAAGGTCTTGTTTGCCTGAGTCTGAGAGTCTCTAGACTTTAACTTCTTCAAACCTCAAAATGTTGAGTCTGGAACGAATAATTTCAAATTGATTTTTCTCCAAAGGCTTTGTGAATATATCCGCCAGTTGGTTCTTTGAATCAACATACTAAATCGAAACTTCTCCATTTTGAACATGATCTCTAATGAAGTGATGTCGAATCTCTATATGCTTTGCTCTTGAGTGAAGAATTGAATTTTTGGTAAGATTGATTGCACTGGTGTTGTCGTAGTTAATCTCCATGCATGAATCTTCAATTCCAAAGTCTCTTAGCTGTTGTTTTATCCACATAATTTGTGAACAGCAACTTCCAAAAGCTACATACTCTGCTTCTGCTGTAGAGAGAGCTACTGTACTTTGCTTCCTTAAAAACCAAGATACTGTTTTGCCTCCAAGTAGTTGATAGGTACCCGAGGTGCTCTTTCTATCAACTCTGCAACCGGCTAGGTCTGCGTCTGAGTATCCAAGAAGAGTAAAACCTCCCCTTTTAGGATACCAAAGGCCGATGCTTGAAGTTGAAGCAATGTATTTGATAATACGCTTTGCATCATTTAAATGAGATTCTTTAGGGTTTGCTTGAAATCTGGCACAAATGCAAACACTAAACAAAATGTCAGGTCTAGAAGCAGTAAGATAAAGAAGTGAGCCAATGATATTCCTATATAGTTTCTGGTCGACTTTCTTTCCTCATTCATCTTTGTCTATCTTCAAGAAACTTGACATTGGAATGTCAGCCTTTTTGCAATTGTCCAATCCAAACTTTTTGATAAGATCATTAGCATATTTTTCTTGATAAATAAAAGTTCCTTCTTTCAGTTGTTTCACTTGAAGCCCGGGAAAGAAGATTAACTCACCCATTATGCTCATTTCAAATTCATCTGCATAGTCTTAGAGAATTTCTTGTCCATCTTGTTTTGAAAACCCATTTAGCTCCAATAACAGATTTACCTTTTGGTTTAGGAGTTAACTCCCAGACATCATTGATACTGAATTCCCTAAGCTCTTCTTGCATGGCTTCAATCTAGCTTTCATCAGATAAAGCTTCATCTATACTTTTGGGTTTTATTTCAGAAATAAGAGTCACAGCACTCGACTCTTCGTGCCTTTTGGATCTTGTGCGAATTCCCTCGTTGATATTGCCAATAATAAGATCTTTGGGATGACTAGACTTATGCTTCCAGTTGCTGGTTAATTTGTTAGATTGATGGTCACTTCCTTCACTTGAATCTTCAACAGTCACTTGTTGCTGGTCTTTCAAAGTCTGAGCTGCTTCTTGAGATTTAGACTTTGTAGAGTCTGGAGCAGGTTTAGGTTCCTTAAGATGAATCTGATTCATTTTGTATAGAATCTTGGAATTTAACATTCATTGATTCTTCCACAGTTTGAGTCTTCTTGTTGTAAACTCTGTAGGCTTTGCTTGGGGTTGAATATCCAAGGAAGATGCCTTCATTTGACTTTTCTTCAAACTTGCCAACTAAATCATTTGCATTTTTCAAATATAAAGCATTTGCATCCAAAAACATGAAAATATGAAACAATAGGCTGCTTTCCTTTGAATAATTCATAGGGGGGTTTTTTTTTTTTCTAGAATAGGCCTTAGAAAAACTCTATTGATAATATAACATGTTGTAGAGACTTCTTCAGCCCAAAAACGTAAAGAGATGTTGCTTTTAATTAAAAGAGTTCTAGTCATTTCTTGAAACAATCTGTTCTTTCTTTCCCAACTCCATTTTGCTCTAGAGTATATGGAGATAAGAACACATGTTGAAAACCAGATTCATCACAAAATTTTGTAAAATCTTGATTTTCAAATTCACCTCCATGGTCTGTTCTTATACTTGAAATAACATACCATTTTTCATTTTGAACCTTTTTTGCAAATTTTTCAAAATAAGAAAAGGTTTCAGACTTACTTGCCAGGAAATATACCCAAGTAAATCGTGAGTAATCATCCACGATTACTAGGCAATATTTCTTACCTCCAATGCTCTATGTTCTGGTTGGTCCAAAAAGATCCATATGCAAAAGCTGTAGTACACGGTTAGTGGAAACTTGATTTATTGGTTTAAAGGAATTTTTTACCTGTTTTCCCAATATGCATGGTGTACATAAGTCAGACTTTTGGTATGTTAAATTGGGTAAACCATGAACAAGCTTCTTTGCTAAAATTTTGGCTATCTGCTTCATATTGATGTGACCAAGCTTTTTGTGCCATAAGCTTGCTTCGTCTTGGATTGAAATTAGACATTGGGATTCATCTGATTTCACATCTAAGAGGTAGATATTTCCATGTCTTCGACCCATAAATGACTGAGTAGAGTCTTTACTGGTTCCTGAATATATTCCCTCTTGAAAGTAGATTTTGAAACCGGTATCACATAGCTGACTGACACTGAGTAGATTGTAGTTGAGTCCTTCAACTAAAGAAACATTGCTTATTGTGAGGTTTCCAATCTTCACAGTTCCAAATCCCACAATTTTTCCTTTGCTGTTTCCTCCAAATGAGACTTTTCCTCCATTTACTTGAACAAGTTTTATAAAACAATTTGAATCTCTTGTCATATGTCTTGAGCATTCACTATCCAGATACCATTTTATCTTTTTCTTGATAGTGACCTGCATTTAAAAAGAAACTCAAACTTTCTTTGGTACTTATCTTTTCTTGGGTCCATTTGTGTTAGTATGATATGCGGTTTTTGCCCATACTTTATTGACAGATTTCCAAACCATATGACATTCTTTTTCAAAATGATCAGCACTATTGCACATTGAACATCTGAGAGCGTTGCGACCTACTGGTTTTACAAATGTCATTTTAAAATGATTTTTGTAAGCATCTCTTGTGGGTCTTTGTTTGATTCTTTCCTTTACTTTGGGAAAATCAATTAAAGAAATGGTTTCAGCAGTCATTCCCAAACCAGATTTATTGAAATAAGGTCTTTGAACAAAAAGTATTTTTTCTAGTTTATTAGATCCTATAGAAAATCTTTTGGAAATATTTGAGATATCATTTTTCAAGATTGCATTTTCTTTTGAAAGATTATTTTCACTTTCTCTAAGAGAAGAAACATTCATATCTAAATATTTCACATTTTTTTTTCAAAACATTTTCTTGTTGTTTTAAGGCAGAATTTTCCTTTTTGAGTTTGGAAATCTTTTTAAGAGAAGTCTTAAGACTAAAAAACAACTCATCAATGTATTTAGAAACTTTAATAGGGATTTTGAAGTTACTCACCTCAAATTTACTGTCTGAATCAGAGTCTGTCTCAAAGTTTGAATCTGAATCTAATTGTGCCATTAGACATATGTTGGCATATTCATCATCACTTTCTTCACATTCTGTATCACTCCAGGTTTCTGCTTTAAGAGCCTTTCGATTCTTTTCAGCTTTTCCTTTCTTCTTCCTCAGAAGATGACAGTTGGGTCTGATGTGTCCTTTTTTCTTACATTCAAAGCAGACTACATCTTTGTTTGATTCATCATTCTCAACAGACTTAATCTGTTGCTTTTGAAAACTTTGTTTCCTTGGATTGAATCTTTTTCCTTTTCTGTTCAGCTTTCTGAATATTTTTATCATGAGAGCAAGCTCCTCATAATCTATATCGTTTTCAGAATCTGTAACGTCAGAATCATTGGATTTTAATGCAATGGATTTCTTACCTTTAGGGTCTTCATCTTCATTGATTTGTTCCACTTCATAAAACTGAAGAGTCCCAACCAACTCATCAACATGTAGTGGCATGATTCTCTAGGTCTCTCTGATTGAGGTCTTTATGTGATTCCAATCCTTGGAGAGTCCACGCAGTAGCTTGTTTACCTTCATGAGATCAGAAATTGGTTGACCTTGATTTTTAAGACCATTCGCAATATCTGCAAAATGACTAAATATGTTAGTTATAGATTCTTCTGATTTCATTTTGAAGGCTTCGTATTGACTGAGGAGAATGTTGATTCTGGTCTCTTTCACTCGATCGGTTCTTTCCTAGGTAATATGTAATCTATCCCAAACTTCTTTTGCTGTAATACAAGAAGATATTCTGTTATATTCAATAGGTGATAAAGCACAATATAATAAATAAAGTGCTTTTCCATCAAGAGCTTGTCTCTTGATTATCTCTTCCTAAGTCATTTGACTAGACTCAACAGTATCTTTTCCTCTCTCTGAGACAGGTGCAGCTTTAGGAATGATTCATTTTTCTATAACATCCCATTCCAGAGGATCCTTTGATCTTAGAAACGCCTTCATCTTGTTTTTCCATATGTTGTAATCATTTCCATCAAAGTAAGGTGGTCTGATATTGCTTTGCCCTTCTACCAGCCCTGGAGCCAACATACTAGCCATGGATCTTTAACTTTGAAGTACAACACTTCAAACAAAGTGAGTACACAGGCTCTGATACCAATTGATGTAGCTAGTATAAGCACCTAGAGGGGATGAATATGTGTAAAAACAATTTCTCGAGATACAATACTAAGCAGACGATAGAAAAGAAGTACTATTTTGCTTAACCAAAATAAATTACGATCAAAGTAAAGTAAAGAGTAGGGAAGAGAAGATTAAACACAAGGTTTATAGTGGTTCGGCTTATTCCAAGCCTACGTCTACTCTTCCGCACTGACAGCCTATCGGCTGGATTCCACTATGAACAAAAGAGATGTTACAACATAGCTTTTCCTTGATTCTACAGTGTAGATGTTCTACCATACTTCCTCGAGGTTTCTCACAAATATAAACTCTCTTTTGCGTACAAGATTTCGCTCAAAGGAATTGACTAAACAACAAAGAGCTTCAGACTTTGGAATTCTTCTATCGCGCACTTCCGAACAACTTAGAACGTCTTCCTTATATACTCCTTTACGCCATTATACCCGTTGGCACTTACCAAAGGAATTCCTTCAGTCTACTCTTTGGACGGAATCAATTAGGAAGATCATTCGAGCTATTAAAGGAACATGTCGATAGCCCATCAATCCTGTTCGCCCATACAATCAGGATCTCGGTTTCCATAAGTAGAACCTTCCACAAATATTTCGCCAATCATCGGATCCTTAATCTTCGAATCAATCTCGATCAATTAAAAGGATTCCGTTATGTCATATCTAACCAAGAGATCTTCTCCAGTCAATAAGGTCATATCCTTAATAAAACATCCAGTTTTGGATAGCCTTTCTTCAACGGATTAGAAACTGTCAATGAGGATAGACTTTGAATCTTGAGTCTGACTTTCCGGAGGTCTTCAGACTTTAAACAGTAGAGTCTACAAACCTTCAGACTAGACTGATGGAAACATTTTGTCAACTTCAAAACATTTCAAGAAGATTTCTCCAACAGAGAAGGCATACATGAGTTAAAGACTATTCTTAGAACTCCTCAAAAGAACGATGTAGCTGGAAGAATGAACAAGTTTATTCTAGAACGTGCGAGATGCATGATGCTACACGCAGGTCTCCCGCTACACTTATGGGTTGCCACAACTGATGCATCTGTTTATCTTATCAACAAAATTCTATCTTGTGTGTTGAATGGAGAAATACCACAAAAGCGGTGGTTGGGTAAAAAGATTAATTATTCACATCTAAATGTGTTTGGTTGTATTGTATATGCTTTGATTGACAGAGAGGATGGGAAAAAACTTAATGTTAAGTCCCAGAAGTGTGTCTTTATCGGATACGGTGGCGACAAGTATGGCTATAGGCTTTGGGATTATGAGAATAACAAAGTCATCCACAGTCGAATGTGGTATTCCATAAAGAAAAGATGTACAAGGACCATCAGACAGAGCATGAGAAAGTAGTAGAACCAGAATATGTTGAATTAGATATAAAGCCAATGAAGATGTTTTCAGTAGATCAAAGTGCACTTGAAATAGAGGTTCAAGATGAGCCTATTATCAGTGAAGAGGTAGTTCAAGAGGAACGCAGTGATTCAAAGCAAACTAACAACCTTGAAGTACTTGTATTGAGGAGGTCTACACGTGTGAGAAAGCCAAAGGCAATTTTTGATCCATAAGCTAATATTGTTCTGAGCCATGTCTTATATATAGATTCAGGGGAACTGGAGACTTACGATGAGGCAAAGGTAGACACGTCTCACTTGTAGTGGGAGTGTGCTATGAAAGACAAGATGAGCTCGTCACTTCAAAACAAAACTTGGGAGTTGACCAAGTTGCCCATAGGTAAAAAAAAACTTTATTAAATAAATGGGTGTACAGGATTAAGAATGAAGCAGATGATAGTATTAGATTCAAAGCGAGACTTGTAGTTAATGGCTTTTCTCAAAAAGAAGGGATCGATTACTCCGAGATATTTTCACCTGTAGTGAAAATGATATCAATTAGAGTCATGCTAACTATGGTTGCAGTGAGGGATATTCATCTTAAGCAGTTAAACATAAAAACAGCGTTTTTACACGGTGACTTAGATAAAGAATTATATATGGCACAACCTAAGGGTTTCGAAGTTAAAGGTAAGGAGAACATAGTATGTTGCTTGAAGAAAAGCTTGTATGGCTTGAAACAAGCTCCGCAGCAATGGTACCTAAAATTTGATGGTTTCATGAAAGAAAAATGATTTGCACACTGTGAGTCTAATCATTGTGTTTATTTTCGCAAGTATGATGATGGTGGCATTGTGTATCTCTCTTTATATGTGGATGACATGCTGATAGCTAGCTCAAATATGAAAAGAATTGTAGAAATGAATAAAATGTTATCATCACAGTTTGCTATGAAAGACTTGGGAGAGGCAAAAAATATTTTAGGCATGAAAATCATCAGGGATAGGAAAAATAAGAAATTATGGCTATCGCAGGAAGACTATGTGAACAAGGTGTTAAAGAGATTTAACACGGATAAGGCAAAACCGATTGCAACTCCTCTAGCAAGTCATTTCAAACTTTCCAAAGATATGTGTCCGAACACTCAGGTTTTGAAAGATGAGATGACGGTAGTTCCATATGCATCGGTAATGGGGAGTTTGATGTATGCCACGGTGAGCACAAGATTAGACATTGCACAAGCAATGAGAGTTGTGAATCGATATATGCAGAACCTAAGCAGAGAGCATTGGAATGTAGTGAAATGGATATTGAGCACAATACTAGACATTGCACAAGCAATGAGAGTTGTGAGTCGATATATGCAGAACCTAAGCAGATAACATTGGAATGTAGTGAAATTGATATTGAGATATCTAGCGAATACTTCCAATTACTCACTTTATTATGGTGGTACATCTCTAGAGTTGTAGGGTCATGTAAATGCAGATCATTCGGGTGATCAAGATAGTAGTAAGAGTACCATTTGATATATCTTTACAGTTGCAGGTACAACAGTGAGTTGAGTATCTCAACTACAAAAAGTAGTGGCTTTATTGATGACAGAGGCAAAATATGTGGCAATCATAGAAGCCTCCAAGGAAATCATATAGTTACAAGATTACATGGAGGAGTTACATAGAAAATAGCCAGTCAGTACACTGTGGAGTGATAGTCAAAGTGTAGTGCACTTAGCAAAGAATGTAGCTTATTTCTCGATGACTAGACATATCAAGAAACGTTATCACTTTATTAGATCAACATTGAAATATAATGAGTTAAAGCTACAGAAGATTAATGGCTCGAAAAATCCAACTGACATGTTGACCAAGGTAGTAGACAGAGATAAGCATATTTTCTGTACTACTACCATTGGTATTACTCCATGTTGATTGATGAGGAGTATCGCAGAGGCACAAGTTTTTCAACTACTATTTTTTGAAGAAGATTGTTGCAAAGTTACTTGGTGCTTGGGTATATTTGTCTTCAAGAGGGAGATTGTTATAGATGAAACCAATTTTTTTTAGGGGCTTTTTTGTCTTTTCTATCAGATTTGCTTTTAGGTTAAAAGTAATACATTTATATTAGCGATGGCAAGAGGCTGGCCGTCAAGACGCTAAAAATGAAAATAGAGAGGCAAGAAAAAGAGAAAAGAAAAAAGTGAGTTTTTTCTTTACGATGGTTCTCAATCTCTTTGTGCCCTGATTTTGAGAGAAGATCATCATTGTATTCCAACTTTTTTCGAAGTCTAGTGGATTCGCAGAATGCATCTGCATAGAGACATAGCCTAGGTTTGGGTGAACTTTGTTAACAAATTTTTCTGGCGTGTTTTGATTTTGTTCTTTTATTATTATATTTTGCTTGGTGAATTATTTGCGAACATTATTTTTCTGAAATCGACGTGCGATTTCGTAACATAAGTGACTTTCCACTCCAAGGTGCATAAAACCCTGTCAAGTCTCTTTAAATAAGGCTTTTCATTTCCTATTATTTGCTTACATGAAAGCACAGCCTCTACTCTCTATATCCATAACCTCACAAGAGTTCAAAAAATATTGAAACAAGTTGATTGATAATTATTATTTTTTTTTTTGGTAAGTATTGATCGATAATTTTTAGCCATACATCTTCCAACTTTCTTCCGATGATTCAAAATCTCGTTAAAATCACCCATACAAATCAATGGGAGTGTGTTGTGAATTTTAATATGCTGTATGTTCTCCCATAGTATAACTCTATACTGAAAAGTGGACGGGGCATGAACAAACATAATATGCATTTGTTGATGGCTATCCTTGATGGCACACACTACATTGATATGGTGACAAGACTGAGACAAAACTGTCAAGGACACTTGTTCTTGCCAAAAAATGGCCATTCCCCCTGGTATGCCAACTGGGTTCCCTAAATACCAATGTTGAAATATGAGCCTTCTTTTCATTTTTTGGACCACTTGCTCTTGGTTCTTCATCTCCATAATGAAGAGTATGCACGGCCTTGCTCAAGCCACACGGGTTCAAAGCTCTTGGATTGTCAAAGGTTTACCCAACTCATAAAATTCATCTGTGATTTGGTGGTTTCTAAGGGCTAGCCACTAGAGCCCATTCATTTCCTTTCGCTAATATGCTAACCGACATCTCAAACAATTATGACTCATCTGAAACACACTGATTGCCTAACTTAGCTATAGATCATCAAGCATTACTAGGTTGAGAAGCTCGCCTTCTATTTTGTAATATTTGAAATAGGGCATGACACAATGGGTAGACTTAGACAACTCTAGTAGAGCACCTACTATTATAACTTCACAGAGACCAAGCAATTGATCAATCCATGAATCTGGTAGATAGAGAGAGTAGCTAGGTAGCACGGACACTCTCCGGGACCCTTCGTGTCGTGTTCGACACTCCAACACGTGTCCGACATGTGACCAACGCGAGTCGGAAAAACTGACACGCGGTCAACTGTCTCCGACACACTCTGACACGTGAGTCGAAAATTCTGACACGTGACTCCGACATGCACGGGGTTCTTTTTATAAATTTTCAAAACTTTTGGGGGTATAAATATAAATATATGAAAATAAAAAAATAATAAAATAAAAGGTAAAAGTTCAGTCGATGCACAGGTTCCTTTTGGACTCTTCTCTTCCCTCTTCAGTCGGACTCGCACACACCTGCAGCAGAGAACTCCAGTTCTCTTCTTTAGCTGTCAGTGTCGCCGGTGTTGCTTTGCCGACCACGTGGCCCACCCCACTAGTCGACGTCGCCGACTCACCGTAGCCCCCCGTGCCTCAGCCCCACTCGTCGCCACTCGCCTCTGACCCTGCCTTCGTCTCTCTTGCAAGCATCGAGCCGTCGCTCCGATGGCGAGCCCTTGCCGCGTTGCTCTTCTTCATCTTCCGATTTCGCTCATCTCAGGTTAGCATCTTGCATTTCTTTATAATGCGATTTGGGATTTTTTGGCAAACCCTAGAGTTTGTTGATGTCGAAAAATTGGAGTAGGACCCTCTCTCTAATATTTTTTCTTTTCTTTTCCGAAGAGGAAGCCCATCGATTCGTTGAGGGTGTTGTTTGGCGACAACTACATCTGTCGGTTTCAGGTGAGTGATGATTAGAGACATGATTGTGGGTTGATTTAGTTATGTTGACTTGATTGACCTTATTTATGTGGAGATTTTTGTTGGTTTTGGGATGTATTGCAAGTTCTTTGCCTAAATTGAGGCTATGAATCAATGGAGCTGACTATAATTGGTTACCAACGATGACCTGATGGCGATAGAGTTAATGGCTCTGGTTTTTGTGGCTTCTAATAAATCTGTGATAAATGACTTTTCCTTTTAAAAAAGTTGTCTTGAGAACATAATTGGCTCTCAAATTGGGTCACCTTGAGTTTGCTGTGGCACCATTTGAGTAGATATATAGGCGAATACTAGTATACTACAAGAAAACTGCTATGACGCTTTGATCTCATCTATTACTGGCAAGAACAGCTTTTGAAGTTCTTCATCTGTTTGTTTTGTGCCTATAATATCACTAGGATTATCTTCAGAATATCCTAAGGGAGGACAATCCGCTAGCTAAGTAAATTTTCTAGGTTTGGTTACCTCAATAGTTAATGTTGTTTCCCCTGCTTGGACCTTGGTTATTTCGTTTTTGCATTTTATCAACTTTTATTCTCCAAATAATTCCTTTTACTATTTTAACGATTTACTGTCATTGTTTCGGGTCATCCTTTTTCTTGGTTGTTCATGCTTTCCTGTTGATTGATTAATTGTTGTCGAAAGTTTTTTTTATCTTCCTATTGAAAAGGAAGTGTCCTTATGAAGAAGTTAAATGAATATTTTCCACATTTTTTCTATAATGTTGTTCAGGTTGGTTTAAATAGATATGCGGATCAATGGATCATTATGTACTGGCATGCAGCTAAGTGTTTAGTCATGTGAGACAGTGAGAGCAACAGAATTGGATTGGGTCCAATTATGGGACCAACTCATAATTTACTGCTTTGATGGTTTGACTTCACTTCTTGTTTCTAGTTGGGATGCTTTGAATTTAATGTGCTGCCCATGAATCAGACACGAAAGAGTGTTGGACTTCGCTATGAGCACTCTGGCCCTTAATTTGTGGAATGCCTAAAATTGAAGTTTTTCACCAGTTTACAGCTGTAGAACCAGAGCAAACTGAATTGATAATTTGCTCATTCTTGCTGCTGTTCTTTGCCATTTGCTGCTATATAGCTGCTGTTCTTTGCATATTAAATTGATAATCTGCTCATTCTTGCTGCTGTTCTCTACCATTTACTACTATAGCTGCTGTATTGCTGCCATATTGTTGTTGTTCGCTGCTGTTGGCTATTGTATTACTAAAAAACTTTATAGCAATTGATAATAACATATTTATTTTTATTTTATTTTTGCAGAATGTCTTCAAGTTCAAACATAGCTAGTAGTACTTCAAGCACACAACAACCTACCTCTAGCAATGAAGTTGTAAAACAACCATTATGGAGGTATGTTACTAAGTTAGTTAATCATACTGATGCGGGGGGAAATTTGTCTTGGAGATGCAACTTTTGTCAAAAAGATTATAAAAGTTCATACACAAGAGTGAGGAGCCATTTGATGATGATAAGTGGAAAAGGAATTGGAAAGTGCACAAAAGTAGAAAAAAAGATCTTTTGGAGATGGAAAAATTAGAGGAAGAGGTCCATACTCAATTAATGAGTATTGTAACTAGAAATGTACCTTTGCCTCTTGCTAGTTATTCACTTAGTGGTGGTGGTGGTGACGGAATGAATTTATCATTAAACTCAAAAAAAAAAAAAAAGGAAAGGTGGAAGTGGGAGTGGAAAATCACTTGAAAATGCATTTAATATGACTCAACGGGAACATTTGGATTGTGAGATTGCTAGGATGTTTTATTCGGTGGGCTTGCCATTTAATGTAGCAAGGAATCCTTATTTTCAATACACTTTCACTTATGCTGCTAATCATAATATTGCAGGTTATGTACCACCAAAATATAATTTGTTAAGGACCACTTTGTTGCAAAAAGAGAAAACAAATATTGATAGGTTGTGTGCACCTATCAAAATCATGTGGAATGAGAAGGGTGTAAGCATTGTGAGTGATGGATGGAGCGACTCACAAATAAAACCGCTTATAAATTTTTTGGCGGTATGGATGGAGAACCAATGTTTATAAAATCAATTGATTGCTCGGGAGAAACAAAAAATATGCATTTCATTTTTAACTTGCTGAAAGGAGTTATCAATGAAATTTGGCATGAGAATGTGGTCCAAGTAATTACGGATAATGCTTCAAATTGTAAAGGTGCAGGACAACTCATTGAATAAGAATTTCCATCCATTATGTGGACGCCTTGTGTGGTGCACACTCTTAATCTAGCTTTGAAAAATATTTGTGCCGCCAAAAATATGGAGAGTAATCAAATGGTTTATGGGGAATGTAGTTGGATTTCAAATATTGTTAAAGAAGTTATGCAAATCAAACATTTCATCATGAACCATTCTATGAGATTAGCAATATACTATGAGTTTGTTAGCTTGAAGTTGCTTTCTGTAGCGGATACACGTTTTGCTTCGATGATTGTGATGATTAGAAGATTCAAGTTGATAAAAAGAGGTCTTCAAAGTATGGTGATTTGTGACAAATAGAGTATCTATCGAGATGTTAATCAAGAGAAAGCTAAGTTTGTTAAGGAGAAGATGTTGGATGATTTTTTGTGGGATTTGATTGATTATATACTTTCCTTCACGTCTCCTATTTATGATATGCTTAGAACTTGTAACACTAATAAGCCTTGTCTTCACTTAGTTTATGATATGTGGGGTTCAATGATCGAAAAAGTGAAGAAAGCTATATATGCACATGAAGTGAAGAGGCTATATGAGAAGTCCAGATTTTATAAGGTGATTCACACAATTCTTGTAGATCATTGGATAAAGAACAATACTCCACTTCATTGCTTGGCACATGCTTTAAATCCCAGGTAAGTTCTAAAATTATATGAGATTATTATTTTAGTAGTTATTCTTTCTTTAACATAATAATATAATACTCTTCTTCTTTATTGTTGTTTTCTAATTTTATTTTATTTTATTAAATAAAAGTACTATAGTGATCAATGGCTTGATGAAGATCCTACTCAAATTTCTCCATATAAGAATAAGGAGATCAACCAAGAAAGACTAAAATGCTTCAAGAAATACTTTCCTAACTTGGATGAGCACAACAAGGTGAATTTGGACTATGTAGATTTTGTGAGTAAAAATGGGAATTTTAGAGATTTTGATTCCATTCAAAATCGATATTCTATGAATCCTAAGGCTTTGTAGGTTAATCATGGTGCATGTTCACCGATGCTTCAAAGCATAGCCTTAAAGCTTCTTGCACAACCTTCTTCTTCATCATGTCCTGAGAGAAATTGGAGTACTTACTCATTTGTGCATTCGGTGAGTAGAAATAAGATGACCCAAAAACGTGTAGAAGATTTGGTTTTTATTCATAGCAATCTTCGTCTTCTATCAAGAAAAAGCTCACAATATGCAGAAAGAGAGACTAAGATGTGGGTTATTGGCGGAGATACATTTGACTCGTTTGAAGATGTTGGGGTGCTTGAAGTTGCAAATCTTTCATTTGATGAACCGGAGATTGAGTTTATTTTTTTTTTCAGAAGAAGTGGATAATGTGGATGAATGACTTTTTGTTATATTACTTGATGGAATATTGATTTTTTTTTTTGCTTATTGTTAAATTTTAAATTTAATAGTGGAATGTGGATTTCTTGTTTTTTCCTTCAAGTTTTATGGATTATTACAATGAAATGTAGTTAAATTTGTCAAATTAAAAAAATGAATGATATTAACAAGTGTAAGAATAATGTTTTTAGTATAGATTAATTCTAGGCTATTATTATTATTATTATTATTATTATTATTATTATTATTATTATTATTATTATTATTATTATTATTATTATTATTATTATTATTATTATTATTATTTATGCATTTATATATAAAAATATTTATTTAATATTTAACGTGTCGCGTGTCGTGTCGTGTTGTGTCACATGTCGTGTGTCACGTGTCGGTGCTACCTAGGAGAGTAGAATGGAGCTATTGTGCCTAGCACCTGAGTTCATCCAAAGGTTAAACTCAAAGGGCAAACCCAAGACTAAATTCTCGACCAATAGTACCCAAAAGCCACTAGTATCGAGAGAACGGATGGGTACAAGGTAAAGAGAAAGCCTAGAGGGACCAAAAAGAGAAGAAGAAGCAAATTGTGTAGCAATGAATTAAAGGGAGGACGCCTATTGCTGCTATATTAGGGGAAGTGCTAGTGTTTAAATAACTAGAGGAATAAAAAGAAAATTGGGGCATTATAAAGGGGTATTGAGGTATGAACGGGGTTGTTTTGTGATGATGGGAAGCAAGGTGAGGCCATTGACGTCCATATCTGGAATACCAAAAAAAAAAAAATGCTAAGGGGTTATGAGAATAGTTGGGGAAATAGAAGGAGCTAATTCTGAACAAATGTGTTTTGGATAAGGGGAAATGCCAAGGGAACAACAGAAGGGTTCAGTGAAGATTCAAAGCAACACCACAATGTTAACTCACAGAAGCTTGATCAATTATTCATTATCTTCTTTCATTATTATATCATTTAACAATATGAAAAAATGAAAAGATTATGTCCTCCCTCTTTATCTATCCATGGGATTGAAGGGCAGATGCCGTAAGTGTCCCCTCCAATCTAGAATTGGGGCCTCACCACCACTAATTTATATGTTTTTCTCTTATGTCTTTCTTTTTTCGTAGGCGGAAAGGAACCACACCAATCCATCTAAATTGGTGGTTAAACACTATTGTGATGACAATACTACATGAGAGGTCCCATGCAAAAATAGCTCAATGCCACGTAGGCTATGTTTTGTTCAACTTTGGAAATGGGCTTTTGGAAAATGCAAATGCTAAAAACTTAGAACCCTTTAGGGAAATGCAAATTCAATTTGGTAAAAACTCCTTTGCAAAACAACTTTGGGTTTAGTGGTATTAAGAAAAAAATTACAAAGGGATTTGGCTACAATTTTGCTATTTTTTTAATTTGAAAAAATCAAACCCTTTATCGGCCCAGAGAAGGGCTCAGGCTGTCAACAAGTCAAATTTGGCATCAGCAGTCTTCAATCAAGGTCGCACGCCCTGGGGGGACCTAGGTGAGGGTTGCTTGGGGTCGTGCAACTTCCGGCCTTGTCACTTAGGTCACATGACCCCGATAATGATCGCTTGAGGTAATGTGACCATCAATGACCGCCGGTGAGGTTCGACCTTAGGCAACACTCGGGCTTGCTAGTGACCAGCCACATTTATCTTTAACAAAGGTTAAGGCAGAATATGAAAAAGCTAGTGAGGACAAGATGGAGAGAAAAAAAAAAGTTATTATAATCTCTGGAGATAACATTTCAAAATTACTAGCCTATCTTGGGCTTTGAACCTTCCCAATGCTAACTTTCACCATAAAACCCATTGAGAATGATTGCCAGACACCCCAAAATTTGTCCAAGAGGCTATTGGGTCTTAAGGGACTTTCAAAATATCAAACCAAACGCACATAATATATTTCTTTCTTATTGCTTAGAATATTTATTAAAAAATTCCCTCAAACTCCTCTTGTTTGCCTTAATGTACAACAATCGAGTAGATTTCCATCTCTTATACAGATAAATAATATGTATACAAAATAGGAAATTTCTTTTTAGTCAATTGAATTAGGAATCCAACTCCAACATAGTAATATTTCACTCATTTCTTGCTTGTTCAAATGTCAAATCATAAGTCCTATATGGATTTGAATTTCTACTTGGATCAAATTTCTTTCACGAAGTTAAGCTTGAGATGTATACTCAACAAGAGAATTACCAAAGAAGTCATAAACTGATTACATTTGTATAATTTCAGTTTTAAATCTTTTAATTGTCTTAATTGAGTTATAAGTCTTTTCACATTTTGTCAATTAAGTTTATCAATTAATTTTGGCAAGAAATTGTTGATGTGGACATCAATTGTCTTAGGTGGCACAGTCGGTGCTAACATTAACATTTTCAATAATATTTTGATATATTTTTATTATTTGTTTTAATTTTTATTATTTTTCCTTTTTCTTTTCTTATTTTCTCTTTACTTTGTTAATGACTTAGGGCCAGGACGCCTCACTAGCACTAGGCAAGGCCATTGTGGGCCCTTGCCAACTAGGCAAGGGCCCTATATTTGAAAAAAAAATGATAATAAGTAAGAAAAGAAAAGAAAAGGGAACAAATTTAAGATATATATGATTAAAAATATATAATAGTTCAATTTTTTTTTTTGGTCAGAATAATAGTTCAATTCAAGAGTCAACCTTATTTCATTTACGCAAGAACCTCTTTTTCTTTGTAAATTTTTGTAAGTCATAGAATGCTTTTTGCTGGGGATAAGTACACTAATGGTGTCATAAGTTGTGTACGGCGCTCATTTTAGTGCCAAAAGTTTCCGCCGGTTCACTTAAGTGCCAAATCAGAGGAAAAATGATCACTTTGGTGCCACCGACGACAGATTCCGGCCAAAATGATTACATGGCTTTTATATTAAAAAAAAAAAAAAAAATCGAGAAGCCTTTTAAACGACGTCGTTTTCCCTCTTCCTTAAGAAAACGACGTCATTTTGCCATCCTACGTGGATACCCTCACAAAAACGACGCCGTTTTGTTAATTTTATTTGGAGATTGAAATTAGGGTTTTTTTGTCCGCCATTGCTCGTCCACCGTTGCTCAGCCGCCATCCCTCAGCCACTGTCACTTGGCTGCCGTCCCTCGGCCTCCGTCGCTCAGCCACCATCCCTCAACCTCCATTGTAGTTGCTTGCCACAACAAGACAAAAGAAAGAAAGGAAAAAAAACAAACAAAAAATCCCGAGAAAGAGGGAGGTGTCGACGATGAGGGCGAAGGAGGGGATGGCGGGGCCATGGCCGCCGCCTTTGTAGTAACTAGCTTTGCCGACAACCTCCGTGGCGTTCCAAATCTTCGCGGCTACCATTGGCCAGATCGCTCGTGCTTCTGGGGATTCTTCGAGCTCGCATTTCCTCTACACCCAACGATGTTTCTTGGGAAAAGGCGGTGGTGAGGCTGAGATTCGGGGATTTGAAAAGTTGATAAGGTGATTAAAAATGGGGGAAAACTACTGGGGGAGGGCGGAGGCGAATGCGTGGTTTCTTTTCTGGAAAATTACTGGTGTTGCTAGTTCTTCGCTGGTGTTGTTGGTTTGGTGTTGTTGGTGTTGCTGGATCTGTTCGGGGAAGAAGACGAATCTGCTCGGGGAAGAAGACGACACAAAATGGCGTCGTTTTGGTGTTAGGATGCTAAAACGACGTCGTTTGAAGGCCTAAGTGATCTAATGGAAACTCCGGCAAGCCACATCAGCATAAGAAATTAATAAAAAAATGTCACGTCAGATTTCCAGCGGATCAGATCGGCATTGGCACCAAAGTGAGTGTTTTTCAAATTTTTTAGCACTTAAATGATTCGACGGAAACTTTTGGCACCAAAGTGAGCACCATACACAACTTGTGGCACCATTAGTGTACTTATCCCCTTTTTGCTGCTAATGGGAAATAATTAAAGAGTTCTTTTCCTTAGAAAATAAAAAGAAAGAGAATTTCTTCATGAACAACCATTTTTTTTTGTCATTTTCTTTTACAATATTTGCTTGCTGGAAGTAATCCCATCATCAACAGCCTGAAGCACATATAGCTCCGAGGATCTGCAATTAGGTAAGATGATTATGACCTAAACAAGCTCCAAAAGGGGAAAGAAATGGAAATCCGATATGCTTCTCACATATTGAGCGACCGTCCACTCAATTAATTATTGACGACAGTAAAACATATGCCTTAAGACTTGACTCGCAATTTATTGATAGGGCGAAAGGATACGCAATGCTTCGAAAGCACCGCGATTTTAAACTTTGTAAAAGGTATCCATCGCCGAAGCTCCCATTAGGCCCTCTTTGGTCTTGTAGATGCGGGAGAGACCGGCAATATCAAAGGGCTTAAAAAGCAAAGGGTGTTGGTCATCCACAAGCTCATCAGGACACTGAACCGTGCCTTGATTGGAAGAGAAGAGTCCTATGGAGTATCGTAGCTCGTGCCCGCTTATCTTTACACGGTGACAAGGGCTGTGTATTCTCCCATTGCTCCATCCCTGCGTGCAACAACAATAAAGGGAGAGGCACGCAATGATTAAGGTCAATTATTCATAAGATTATAACTCTAAAGAGACTTAAAATCTTGACTTCTTTTGACTGATCACAGAAGATCTACATGCTTAGGTTATATCCAACGAGCATCTATCTCACCACAAGCTAACATCAATCTCGTCATATCAATATGCATTCAACCATTCGAATCTATGGTTCACATGACAACCAGTCGATAAGAATTTCACAAAGACACAGTATAAATGTCGTAATTCTAGCTAGTGCCGGATGTGATGATCAACACTAGAAATGTAAACAACAATTTGCAATTGATATGCAAAGTCATGGTGCCCGAATTCTTTCGAACCAAATTCAATAGAGAGAAGGGAATTGGGGGGGGGCGGCGGGGACTCACGTAGAATGACTCCCCACTGATGACAACGAAAGAGGAAGCTGAGGAAAAGGCGACCTCGATCCAGCGTCCGTCCTTAGTCTGCACTTCTAATCCGTTCACGTGATTTTGGTGAAGTATGGTCACGAAGTTCGTGTCCCGATGGCACGAAGTATAGGCCTTCTCGGACTCCTCAGTCGCAGGAGCTGCATATCTCATGACTCGCAAATTGTACTTGACCGACTTCGCTAGTGAATCCAAATACTTGTCTACGCCAAGGCTTCCCAAAACCAGCTTCGTCACCAGTGAATCCAACTCCGAAACCATCGGAACATACATATTCATTGTCTCACTGCTTGGTCATAAAAAAGACACGTCGAAACTCTAGTTTCCATAAATAATGGGTGTGGATTGGGATCTTCATCTTATGTGTGTTTTTATGTACACCGCATCTCTGTGATATTAAGTACTGTAAGATGTTTCATTTTAGTTTTTCTTCTTGCATCGAAGTTATTGAAATTCAAATTTGCGTCATCAGTGATTTATTTGATAAACATTAATCTCTTAACACTTCCTTAATGGGAACGGATAATAATATAATCTGTAATAAAAAATGGATTACCAAAATCTTGTGTTTCCCTCCGGCCACATGAGATCCGCTAATCTTTCAATCGAGCCAGAGTTAGGGGTGTCGCCAATTCCAAATGCCTCGTAGAGAGGAAGATTCTCAAGGTAGCCAAGCAACGGCTTAGTTGGCTCGTCAAACCGGCGCTTCACGTCAGGCGGAAGTTCAAACAATCTCTCCAGTTCTTGGAACACATCATTGTGAAGCTTCAAGGTCATCTTATCACACAAAGCTTCGAAGCAACCGAATTCTTCAAGGGCTTGTTGGACTTCACTTTGCAAGGAATCCCATGGACCTGTCCCAGGCTTTGAGCAGTCTAACTTGGAGAGATCTATCAGGGGAAGCTTCAGTGTTGAAATAGGGCTCATGATCAATTTCTCTCTCTGGTACATTTTCTGAAACTTTTCTCCTATTTTTTTTTCTTGGGGTGGTTCTCTTCTGGATTTATAGGGCTTGGGCATCCTCGTAGTATCCGCCATAGTAATTTTAAAGTCACGACTAAATATGTTGATGGGTTAAGATTTGGCTTTCTTTTTTATGATCTTCTTAGGTTAAAGAGATTATACTTCTGCCGCACCCCATCAACAAGAAAATGGTGAGAGAGAGACTTTGGTGAAGATGTTTACTGATGAAAGTAACAAAAGGAATTGGAATATGGCGATGAAAGCAAGAAAAGGAATCGTCAAGTTCAAATTGAATTTGGAGATGAGTTAGACGTTGGTGGACGGTCGGGTCTCGGTGAAGAAGCGGAGAAAGTGACGGAGAACGGGATGCAGCGATGGACCCAAGGAAAAGGAAAGAGATTATGGTTTTCTTGTGTCAGTCCTGAAGGAGAATCCCCGGAAAATGTCAGATAATTCTAATCCATTCGCCAGCTAGCAAGTTCGTCAAGAAAAGATTGAGACATGGGGCTCGCCAATGACTAGCCATAATCTTTCCTTAACAAAGGTAAAAGGGGAAGATGAAAAAGTTAGCGGGGTCAAGATGGAAGAAAACAGGTCTTTAAAATCTCTAGAGATAGCATTCTAAAATTGCTGACCTATCTTGGGCTTTTAGCCTTCTCAACGCTAACTTTCACCCCAAAATCTCTTGAGAATGACCGCTAGACATCCCAAAATTTCCCAATGGAGCTCTAGGGTCTCAAGGGGCTGTCAAAATGTTAAACCAAATACACTTCAATATCTTTCATTCTTATTGCTCAAAATACTTTTTAAAATCCCTCAAACTCCTCTTGTTTGCTCTAATGTATGACAATTGAGTAGAATTCCACCACTTATACAAAATAGGAAATTCCTTTTAGTCCAGTTAAATTAGGAATCCAACTCCAACATAGAAATATTTTAATCATTTCTTGCTTGTTCAAACATAAAATCATACACCTTATATGGATGCGGAATTTCTACTTAAATTAGATTTCTTTTATGAAGTTAAGCTCTAGATGTATACTTAATGAGAGAATTACCAAAAAAAAAAAAAAAAAAATTAAACCTATTGCATTTGTACTAATTTAGTAAAAAAATAATCTAATTGTGCCAATTAAATTCTAAACTTTTTTATGTTTTACCAATTAAATTCATATGATTAATTTTCATAAGAAATTGCTAATGTGGATACTGGCATTATACTTGGCATAGTCAACACTAACGTGGATATATTCAATAACGTTTTTATATTTTTTTAATTTTTTATTCTTTTGAATTCTAGTTATTTTTTTCCCATTTCTTTTCTTGTATTTACTTTAATTTTTTTGTAACCTAGGGTCAGGAAACCCTCGCCAACACTGGGTAAGCCGCCATAGGCCCTCTCTAGCCGGATGAGGGTCCACCAACGACCCTTGCTGGCTCTAAGTTAAAAATAAAGAAGTAAAGAAAAGAAAAATGAAAAAAATATTAAAATTCAAAAAATATTAAAATAATATAAAAATATATAACAGTTCAATTCACAAGCCAATCTTATTTCATTTACGCAAGAACCTCTTTTCCTTTGTAATTTTTTTGTAAGAAGTAGAATGCTTTTTGCTGCTAGTGGGAAATAAATAAAGACATCTTTTCCTTAGAAGAGAGAAAAGAAAGAAAATTTCTTCCTGAACATCCATTTCTTTGTCATTTTCTTTTACGATACTTTCTTGCTAGTAGCAACCTCATCGTCAACAGCCTGAAGCACATATAGCTCCGAGGAACTGCAACTGGTTCAGATGATCATAGCCTAAACAAGCTCCAAAAGGGGAAAGAAAGGGAAGCCAGATATGCTTCTCAAATACAGAGCGACCGTCCACTCATTTGATTATTTAATGATGGTAAAACATATGCCTTAAGACTTGGCTCGCAATCGGTTGATGAGCTGAAGGGACACACGATGCTTCGAAAGCACCTGTATTTCAAATTCTGTAAAAAGTATCCATCGCCCAAGCTCCATTTTGGCTCTCTTCGGTCTTGTAGATGCGGGAGAGACCAGCAATATCAAAGGGCTTAAAAAGCAAAGGGTGTTGGTCGTCCACAAGCTCATCAGGACACTGAATCATGCCTTGAACAAAAGAAAAGAACCCTATGGAATATCTTGGCTCATGCCCGGTCAACATTACACGATGACAAGGGCTGTGTAATCTCCCATTGCTCCATCCCTGCGTTCAGAAAATAAAATGGGCGTCTATCTCACTGCGAGCTTGCATCAATCTAATCATATCAATACGCATTCGATCATTCGAATCTTTGGTTCACATGGTGTACGGCCAACAAGAATATCACAAAGAAACCAGCTTTAATGCCGTAATTCTAGCTACTGTGAGAAGTGATGATCAATACTAGAAATATAAACAATAATTTACAGTTGATGTGTCAAGTCTTGTGGCCGAAATCTTGTCCGATGCTCTGAGAGAGAGAGAAAGAGAGAGGTGGGGGGACTCACGTAGAATGACTCCCCAGCGAGGACAATGAAAGAGGAAGCTGAGGAAGGGGCGACCTCGATCCAACGTCCATCCTTGGTTTGCACCTCCAATCCGTTGACATGATTTTGGTGAATTATGCTCAGGAAGTTCACGTCGCGATGGCAAATGGCCCCGGGCGTCTTGGACTCCTCAGTCCCAGGAGCTGCATATCTCGTGAGACGGAGATTGTATCCAACCGACTTGTCCAGCGATTCAACATACTTGTCTACACCCAAGCTTCCCAAAACCAGCTTCCTCATCAGTGAATCCAACTCCAGGACCCTCGTAACATAGGTGTTCATTGTCTCACTACATGGTCATGAAAAAGGCACACATCGGAACTAAAGTTTCTAGAGATATGGCTGTGAATTGGCATTTTCTTGTTGCGTGTGTTTTTATGTACACCACCGTGTAAGATGATTCCTTTTAGATTTTCTTCTTGCATCAAAGTAATTGAAATTCAAATTCGCATCATTAGTGATCCATTCGATAAACATTAATCTGCTAATGTTGTCTTTCCAATTAAAGGATAATATAGTTACCAGTGATAAAAGAGAGAGAGAGAGACAGAGAGATTACCAAAATGTTGTGTTTCCATTTGGCCACATGAGATCCGCTAATCTTTCGATCGAGCCAGAGTTGGGGGCATAGCCCACTCCAAACGCTTCGTAGATAGGTGCAAGAGGAGGATTCGCAAAATAGCCGACATGCGGCTTATCTGGGACGTCAAACCGGTGCTTCACATCGGTAGGAAGCTGGAGCAATTCCTTCAATTCTTGCAACACATCATTGTGAAGCTCTAAGGTCATCTTATCATACAAAGCTTCAAAGCAACCAAATTCTTCAAGGGCTTGTCGGACTTCACTTTGCAAGGAGTCCCATCGACCTGTCCCTAGCTTCGAGCCATCCACTTTGGACAGATCTATCAGGGGAAGCTTCAGTGTTGAAATAGAGTTCATGATCAATTGGTCTTTCTTTCTGATTACTTCTGAAATCTTTCTCCTAAGTTTTTCTTGGGGTGTTTCACTGCTGGATTTATAGGGCTTGTTCATCCTCGAAGTAGCCGCTGGAGCAATTTGAAAGTTACCATCTTTCCGCCGATTATTTTCCTTGTTTTCCCTTCTTTTTGTGGTTTAAAAAGGAGTTGACCAGTCAATGCAAGTTTTTTCTTTTTTTGGGCTAGCTTTTGGAATTAGTGACTTGACTTCAACTCGAGCAGCGATGACGGTTGCCTTCCTCTTCCGGCATATCTTCTACGTCGAATACACGGAAACAAATCAGCAGTACGGTGAAAATCGAAGCCTAATATTAATGCCAGGCTCAGAAACAGCAACCTCTGCATGCAAAGAAGAAACTCTTACTTTTTGAATATTGCTATCTTATGATCTTTTTAATTATTGAATAACATTCTGGCACTATATCACTCATCAATTATATATTGATATTTGAAAACACAAAAAATACTTCTGGAACAAAATATAGTAATGAAATTTAGAAAAGAATATGGTTGATTGGATCGATGATGTAACATTGTGTCTACCTTAGTTAAGTGTAAACTTATAACATTTCAATGTTTGACCTCTTAGATGTTTTGAAAAGCTTAGATCAAAAGCTAGTGGTCCATTTCAAGGTTTTGAGTGAATCGAAGAAAATACTTAGATCGTGAAGTTCGATTGTAGGAGGATAGGGAATTTCTTCATACTACTATGATGAAGAATAGACCAAAATATAAGAGCCCACGGTCTTTTTCACCTTGGGAAGATTGATGCCAGATAATTTAAATCATCACATGACACGTCGTTACACTATATAAAATATTATCACATGACATATGTCATAATGTTGTAACTTATGTCGTATCATCATGTATGGAATTAAAATCTTAATCAAATAAGACACACTTAGAATAGATGCTCTCCACATGCTACCTAAAATTGGATCCCATGGATCATAAAATTTTCTAAAGCTAGAAAGTCTCAATATTGTTGCAACCTTCCTAGAGGTGATTCAATCGTAATATTTATCTTATCTATTGAAGCCGCCATTAATCGGTTTTGAGTAGTAGTTTAAACACACATTTTACTTTCACGAACCAAAGATTCATGAGTCTAGGACTTGTGCTCTTTCAGAGCCTTTACCCTTTATTTTGAAAATGTTTTGCACGCAATTTTTGCTGTAAACAATGAAATATCATCTAATGATCATAACAATGAATGGATTATAGAAAAGAATTCAAGAATCTGGACATACTCAACAAGCAAGTATGATATTATCCATCATCACAGGGTTTCTAAGAATCACGAGAGATTGATACAAAACGAAGGCACAAAGTCGTGGGAAGCAACTAGGTCACAACGGCATGACCAGCAACTAACAGCAGCAAACAGCAGCAACAATGGCGCAGTAGCAACAGCGAACGGCAGCAAAGCAGCAATGAACAACAGCGAACAGTAGCAAATAGCAGTAAAACGCAGTGAGCAATAACAACATAGCAACAAACAGCAGATAGTGACAACAAACAACAACAATACAGCAGCACAGCAACAGCAAAAGGCAACAAGAAAGGACAACGTGTTGGAATATAATCCAAAGAAAGTAAACTGTTTGTTGTAATCAGACAATCAATGTAAAGAAGACAATAACAACTTTATAATATTTTTCTTTTTATGTAAACTTACAAATTTTGGTGAAGAAAATAAAATATCACTAGAAAAATAACATAAAATTGGAGATGGGGTACGGATATCCGAATCTCCTTAAAGCGATTAGTTCCTACTAATGGTGCTCCGCAGATTCACGAACTATGCCTCCCAAAATACAATACCTCGAACCCGTTTGGATTAGCACTATGCAAACATGACTTAGTTGAACCATTTAATTGAAATAGCACACCTAGAAAAATTAGAAGACTGCTAACAAAAAAAATTAAAATTATATCTCTATGTAATTAATATGTGAATTCCAATATAAGAAATTCAATATAACAAAAAAATTAGTTATTTTCATCTAATCTTATTTTTATTTATATATTCGAATTTAATTATATTTTACAAAATAATTTCAATATATAAATATAAATATAATTCATATTTATTATATATTTTAGATATTTTAGCATTTTGGTTATATTAGTACAATCTACTATTTAATAAAATTTCATTAAAGAATAATGGGAGGAGAAGAAAAAAAATAAGAAGAAATTAATTAATTAAAGAGAGGAAAACAAAATAAAGCAAAAGTGTCACGAGAGATTTTTACCATCTCCATTTAAAAAAATTTGGTTTATTTTTACTAATATGTCATTTAAATCAAATAATGTACATGATATAATGTAAATATATCCGACTTTATTACTACAATCACCAAACAATGAATATGATATATCAAAATCCCCTAGATTTTATAAAATATCCTATCCGGTCCTATCCTGATTAAAAATCCGAACGACCAAACGTAGCCTTACTATATTCGAGTTTTCTCTAGCTAGTTGAAGATTTATTTTTATTTTTTGTTAAGTAGCGAGTGGAGTTGTAAACAACAAAAGTGAATGACTTGGTAGGGCTTAAACCGTGGCAAAGGTATTTTGAGCCGAATACTACAAGGAATTTAAGGCTCCATTCATTTTGCGGAAAATGTGGCGTTTTTGGAAAATATTTTCCTGGAAGTCATTTTCAAGGAAAATGTAATTATTTTTCAGTATTTAGATGAAACCTAAAAATGAAGTGGAAAATATTTGTCGATGTTCGGTAAGGAAAATCTTTTCCTCCATATACTCATTTTCATTTATTTTATTTTTTAAAATGGATATTTCATATTTTTAAAAATTTGATTTTTATTTTTAATTTTTAAAATCTATTATTATATTTTTTTCTTTTCTTTTTTCTTTGTTTTCTATCTCTTTCTTTCTTGGCCGGTCGCCGGCCATGGTGAATGGCCATCAACAAGCCTCAAGCTCGCCGACGAGCACGAGGCTCACTGCTTACCAAATTGGTGAGCATAAGTGTCAAGCTCAAGGCTCGCCGGATTGACGAGCACGAGCTTGAGATTGACGAGCTCGAGGTTCGCCTAGCGACAACCAGTGCCTAGCCAAGAAAGAAGAAGAAGAGGAACAAATAAAAGAAGAAAGGAAAAAGGAAAGTAAAAGAAAAGAAATAGAAAAAAAGGAAATTAAAAAATAATTCGCATTAAAAAGAAAAAGGAAATTAAAAAATAATTCAAATAAAAAAAGAAAAGAAGAAGAAGAAAGGGGAAGAGGAAGTGAGGATTTGTACAGGTGTAAGAAGAGAGATCAAGTGAAAAAAATATTTTCGACTTTTAAAAAGTGGAAAACATTTTCCCCTAATTTAGAAGACTTTTTTCCTTCCATGGAAAATATTTTCCCCAATGAATTCAATTTCCGTGAAATGAACACCAGAAAATATTTTCTCGGAAATTACTTTTTACAAAACGAACGGAGCCTGAATATTGTAAATTTCTAGTAATATAAGAAAGATACATGAGGTCATTTGAGTTATTTAAAGATTTTTTGAGACGCCGAGGAATTTTTTATGGCTAAAACACCAAGCCATACGCAGAAAGCTGGACAAAACCAATTCCTCGCTACTTTTATAACAGGAACCGAATTTCTCAATTGATGATGACCTACAGTCTATTTTTGTCACTAGTGACGAGCATCAACGATCTTATTAAGCTCTTGGGAAATTAGAGGGATAATCAATTTATATACTTACAAGACCCTAAATATTACCAAATTGATTATTAAGTGATGCCACATACAACACATTTGAGCATTTAGAACAAGCGGCTATATTTCCTTAATGCGTGATTGTACACTTATAGTGATTGGTCGAATTTACAAATACCCTATCACATCCATCTAAAAATGAGACAATTATTAAAAAAATCCTAAATATATTGTATGGCGGCTAATTTAGTCATAAACCTTTCAATTATACTAATTTAGTTCAAAACATTTTGATGATTTACTAATTTAGTTTTTTCGGCTAATTTTAGCAAGAAATCACTAACATGGCAACGTAATTAGCATTGATTATCTTATATGATACGGCCGACGCTTATGTGAATAATTTTTCAATTTTTAAAATTTTTCTGAATTATTATAATTTTTTTAATTCTTTTCTTTCCTTTTCTTCTTCCTCTGCTGATTGCCAAGCCTCAACAATGCCCAACATCCGGCCACAAGCGAGGGGCACCAAGGTTGGTGAGCTGGCAAGGGTCAAGCCTTGCTGGCCTCGAGCAAGGCTCACCCTCACCTTTGGTCAATCGCTGACCAATCCCGAGGCTCGACAACCAACAAAGGAAGAAAGGGAAAACAAAGTTACAAAAATTATTAACGTCAGCGCCAATCGTGTCATACTAAAAGGCCAACATCCACATTAGTTATTTCAAGTCAATTAGCTTAAATGACTAAATTGGTAAATTGTTAAAAAGTTTAGAACTTAATTCACACAATTGAAATGTTTGAGGCTAAGTTAGTCACTATATAATAGGTTTAAGACTTTTGGAATAACTCCCCCCCTTCCCCAAGCACGATAGGTGAGATGTTCGTCCAATAAGGAATCAAAGACAATTTTATTATTCCATTTTCACCACAACAAAGAAACTTTTTTTTTTTTTTTGTGTTGAAAGACTTCTCAAAGAGTCAATAAGTGTAAAAAAAAAAAAAACTTTTGATAAAAAAATTACCAATCACCAAATTTTCTGATAACTTGTTGATAAATCACTACCTCTTTTACAAGATTAGAATTCTTTTTTTATTTATTTATAGATTATAGGTTAGTAATTTTTTTTAATACCTTACTAAATTTTGCTTAACTTCCTTACCAATGTTTTGAATTTAGCGACTCTCATATAAGCTTACCATTTTTTTTTTTTTTGTTGGAATGATTGACTATTTTTATTTATTTATTAAATTACCAACTCCTTTTGGGCTGCATAAGTTCATTTGAGTTAGTTACCAACTATTATTTGATTTCTTTTAATATGTCATCTTTTTTTTTTATTATTTACCAACTTTTATTTGTCTTTTGTACAACGCCCTAAATTGATCATTTGAGTTGCTTACCAACATTTATTTAATTCCTTTTTTTTTTAGAATTTGTGAACTTTTTCTCTGAATTCATTAACTTCTATTTTCCTTGCTTACTAACTACTTAGAATTACCAACCTTAATCAGAGTGATTACCAACTAAACCCCAACAGTTCTTTGGTTTTTTTTTTTTTCCTTCTGTAATTACCAATTTCTCTTAACTCTAATAAAAAGTTCTCCTCTTTTAAAAAATACCGACGTCTCAAATTTATCAAAATAAATTTAAGGACACACGGTGGTTCAAAAGCACAAAACAAATCTCTCCACGCAAATGGGAGATTTTAAATTCTGTAAAAGTCATCAATTGCAGAAGCTCCATTTTGGCCCTCTTTGGTCTTGCTGATGCTGGAGAGGCCTGCTAGGATTCTTTAAGAATCAAATCATCTAGTAAATCGGACATGCATACACACCATGCAAGGATTCATGCTATCATGTTATCTAGCGACATATCATCACACGAACTTTGCCACATAATATCATCACATGACACAATCTTCATCACATTACATAGAACGTCATCACATGATATGACCTGTCCTCACTTGGTACATCACATATGCCATATGATCATGAAGATATAAACATATTCTCTCTACACAAACACACAGGGTACAAGCACTCCGTGCTAGACATACACACTCACAAATAATGACACTTTGATCATGCAAGAGTAGCATCTGATAACTCTTTCACTAATAATAGCATAGCGTTCATAAAAATAACAATTAGCCATGTTCAAGCACCAAAAAACATCTTAAGGGTCGATTCGTCCTTGAGTTCTTGCTTTGTTTCGTAAAGTCGGAGCAAACTGACTTCGTCGAAAGGCTTGAAGAGCAAGGGGTGTTGCTTGTCCACCAGCTCCTGCGGGCACTTGACCACTCCTCTTATGAATGAGAACAAGCCGACCGAATACCTCGCTTCGTTCCCACTGATCATCACTCGGTGTCTGGGGCAGTGCACTCGGCCATTGCTCCATCCCTAGCCAACGATTCGTTTCAAATAAATTCATTATTAGCATTATCTACAAGACATTTTTAGGTAGATATACTTTGTCTCATAGTTAAGGAAAATTATCAAGAAAAAAAACAAATATTAAACCTATTGCAATTGTGTCAATTTAATCCTAAACCCCTTCTTTTTGCCAATTAAGTTCCAAACCTTTGGCATTTGTGCCAACTCAATCTATCTGGCTAAATTTGGCTGTCTAGCGCGAACATGGATGCAAGCCAATGTTGACCATCCGGCCACCACTGACATGGCATTTTTTTAATAATATTTTATTTTATTCGATTTTTTTATTAATTTTGTTATCTTTTCTTTTCTTTTTCTTTTTTAATTTTCTTACTACTGTTCTTCTTCTTCCCCCAACCTCACGCAGATGTAGGTGAGGTGATCTGAGTGAGGCAGCCTCACCATGGCCTCACCGGTCGGGAGAGAGAGAGAGAGAGAGAGAGAGTAGATCTAGGCGAGGCTGCCTCGCCTACAACCCCCAACCTTCCTAGATTTGGGCAAGGCTCAATGAACCTTCCTAGATTTGGGCAAGGCTCAATGAGGTCGACTCGCGAGGTAACCGTCTTTCAGCTTCCAGGGGCTGACAAAACGGCACTTCGTCTCAGTCGGAAGATTGAACAAATTTTCCAATTGTTTGAAGACATCGTTGTGAAGCTCGACACTGATTTTATCATATAGAGCCTCAAAACAACCGTACTCTTCAAGTGCTTTGAGAACCTCTTTTTGCGTTGAATCCCAGTCGGTGCTTCCTGGCTTCATGTCATATTTGCATAAATCTATCAAGGGAAGCTTCGGAGGTGAGAGCGAATCCATATCGGCTTCTCCTTTTGTGTTCTCTTTCCTTTTTCGTGATATTTTTCGTGTGCGTATCGAGGCAATAAAGTTGGGTCCAAGAATTTTCATATATTCTTTTTATTATTATCTTTTTTTATGTATCCACGTCCAATAAAATAAGTCCAAGTTTCGTTACGGTACCGTTTAATGATTTGTACTTCAACCCACACCGTTGACAAAGCTTCATTGTCGCGGTCTGGCTGGGCATAACTTGCCATGTTCAAAAATTGAAAAGGGAATAAACTGGAATCATCTTATTTCGTGAAGGCACGTAATTTTATATTGCATATATTGACACATGCAATATAAAATTGCAAGTGCAATTTCATTTTCTAGATTTAGGATTGGTTGTGTGATTTTACTGTAAGATAGCTTGCTTGACATGGCAAAAGGTCTGAGAACCTTACGAAAGCGCCGATCCATGAGTTATTGAGATAAAAATTGGTGTTTATGGAGACATTTTTTGGCTCAGAGCTAACACCATTTTTTATTTACACGAACCATTTCTCTTTTTGAAATTTTTTGTAAGTAGTTAGTTTGCTTTTTGCTGCTAGTAGGAAATAATTAAAGATTTCTTTTCGTCTCCATGAACCCCAATTTATATGTCAGCTTATTTTCTATAATTCTTGCCTACTAGAAGCGATCCCATCGTCATCAACAGCCGGAAGCACATGTAGCTCCGAAGTGGGATAAGAAGGGAAAACCCTCGTATGCTTCTCGAATATTATCGACCATCCACTCAATTAATCAATAACACGATGAAAAAATGCTCCACCAAAACTTGGCTGATTATAATTGATCGATTTTGAGAGGATGCACAGTGCTTCAAAAGCACCTCAAAATGAATTCTTAGCGAATGGGAGATTTTTAAATTCTGTAAAAGGATAATAACATATAGAATCTATGAACTTTGACCCAATATATAATATTGTTCCCAATTTTATAAAAAAATTTTAATGTGGTCCGTAAAATTTAGCCCAATATACAATTTCATCCCTAAATTTTTAATTTATTCAATATAATCCCTAAACTTTTAGTAAAAGTCTAATATAATTCTTACACTATATGAAAATATCCAATGTTATCCTTCCACTAATTCAAGTTTAGAGATAACATTTCACATTTTCATATGGTTCAAGGAATGGATTGAACATTTATCAAAAGTTTAAGGATTATATCGAACAAATTAAAAGTTCAAGGAAAACATTATACATTGAGCCAAAATTCATAAATTATTTATGTCATCTTACCTTCTATAAAAGATATCATTGCCGAAGCTCCATTTTGGTCTCGTAGAGGTGGGAGAGACCGGCAGCCTCGTAGACCGGTCCCTGGCTTTGAGCCATCTAATTGGGACAAATCTATCAACAAAAGCTTCAGTGTTGAAATATGGAGGTCATGGTTTCTTATGTCTACTTTTTTTTTTAGATATTTCTCCTAATGTTTCTTGCCGTGGTCCTCTGCTGGATTTATAGGGCTTGTGCATCCCTGTGGTAGTCCTTGTTGCAATTTCAAAGTAGCAATCTTTCCATGAAGAGATGAGTATTTCCATTTTCTTGCTCTTTTCGTTTGGACATATAGGTTTAGGATAGCTAATGACTTGACTTTAACTCGAGTTAAATGTACTTCTATTTTAGTGCTCCGGGGTTTTCTCTCTCACTCTGTAGAGTTCTCTCTACCTTAATGGTAGTTTTCTGTTGAAAAAACCCCTTCTGCCCACTTTTGATGAATTTATCTTCATCAACAATCTTCACTTTCCTCAACAATCTACTTTCCAGGACACCGAAAAATGGCACACGAGTGTTTCCTTCTCAATCTATCCCAATTCATAGTCGTACCCTCACTTCCTTAATCTCTCTCGCTTTCTTCATCAAATCCCTAATTCTCAACCTCCATTTCGCTGTAAGATTGCTAGCAATTTCCATGTTTCTTTCCTCCCATTTAGCCGCCACTCTCAGCGCCTGTTGACCCATAGCTCCTCGCTGACAGGTTTGCAATGGCGAGTCTTCTTTGTGCCTTGCATGGCTCCGATTGTTCTCCTTTTGCCCTGCAATTATGAATATCTTAGTATTTGAGCAGTTATCTTTATCTACCTGCAAAGTTTTCCTCTTCAATTTGGTTCGTACTACTCTGGCCTAGCTATTGGGGCAGCATGTATGGTTTTCACTTGGATTAGACAGTAACTGTCCCAATTTGTTGGTATTACCTGAGATGGCGTCGGCAGACGACCCTACTTCTTCCCGCCTGGCAGCTCTATGTAACAGTCTAGTTCGCCTTACCACCGAACAGCTCATTGATGATTGGGATGAAGATCCTTTGCCTGAAAAATTAAAGGAGTGCCGCTTATCTCTTGTGGGCAAAATTCTGTCAAACCCATCCATCAATTTTCCAGCCTTTCAAACCACAATGAAAAAAGCCTGGAGGACTGATCTAGTGGATTTTACACAAAGAGAGGAAGGCATATATATTGCTACCTTTCATTCTGAAGCTGACAAACTGAGTATTCAGGAAGGCAGTCCCTGGCTTTTCTCGGGTAATCTGGTTATCTTTAAGCCTTGGATTCCAAATACTTCTTTACATTGCTATGATTTCTCTACATGTGCATTTTGGGTGCAAGTGTTTGGCTTACCTTTAGAAATGTATTCTGAACGGATGCTCCTTAGGGTAGTGTAGCAGGTTGGTCAAGTCATTATAGTTAAGGTTGACTCGAAGGATGGCACATCATCTAGAGCAGGCCGAGTGAGGGTTAAATTAGCTTTAAAGGAACCACTGAAAACAGGACAGTTGATAAGGATAGCTGGTAAACCTTTTTGGCTCGATTTTTGCTATGAACGTCTATCACATTTTTGCTAATCATGTGGTAAGCTAGGCCACTATGCTACCTTCTGCAAAGACATACCGTATACTAAGGATAAACATGAGGGCAGAGAGAAGATGGCCTATGGCCATTGGCTTCGGGCCGAAGCAAACGCACATAGTCCATATTGGCATACATTTTATGATATTCATGACTCATCAGACAAACCAGAAGATGTTATACCTGAAACTCCACCTTCCCAAATCCCAACGGTTCCCTTATTACCCCCACCACCAATGGTTATTGCCAAGTCCACAGTTCCGGCAGGTCTAGACTCCACTGATACTCCCCATGCAGATGATCTACCCATTCACAGCTTTCAGCAGCTCATCCTTCCTCTACTATTCCAATCCTTCTACCTGCAGACACAAAAATGAAAGGTATTCAGACTGAGTCAGAGGCTATTCCAGTAATTAAGAAGGGTAAGAACATAAGGTCACAACCCATTTTGGGTTATGCCAAGAAACAACGACGCTACAGCCCCTATGTAGCAAAAGGTGTGACGATAGATGATCATACTGAATCTGATCTCATGGATACTCCCATATTGACTGTAGATGAAGCAGAAGTCCGGGCATTGGTGGCTGGCCCTAAACAGCCACCCGTATACAAATGAAAATCCTTGCTTGGAACTGTCAGGGTCTGGGCAATCCCCCGACAGTTCAGGCTCTAAAGGCCATACTGGCCAAAGATAAGCCCAATGTCGTTTTTCTCATGGAAACAAAACAACCTGAATGGAAGCTTCAACGAGTGCAGCATAGTTTAAAGTTTCAACATGCTAATATCCTTAATCCAGTTGGTTTTGCCGGGGGTTTAGCGCTGTTATGGAATGAGCTGGTTAATTTTAAGGTACTATCTTCTAACCCATACTTGTTTCATACTAGTGTAAGTCAGGGGAAAAGAGGGAGATCCACTAGAATTACTTTTATTCATGCCCCTACAAATTATCAACAACGTCAGTCTTTGTGGGATGATATAAGACAAATACAAGTCAGCAATAGCATGCCATGGATGTGTGTGGGTGATTTTAATGAGATCCTTTATCCATGGGAAAAAATGGGGAGATGTCACAACTGTGAGTCTCGGATGTTTTCTTTTAGAGCCTTTATGAATGACTGTGAATTTATTGAGCTTGAAAGCCATGGTTGTAAGTATACATGGATGAATAATCGAGAGGGAGAGGAACTTGTGAAAGAGAAATTAGATAGGGTGCTATGTACTATGGACTGGCGTCTCTTATTTCCAGTGGCAGGAGTGTATGCACTTCCAGCAGTGGGGTCTAATCATAGCCCTCTACTTATTTCCACGTCAGCAGACTACCGTCATAGTAAGAAACCCTTTCTTTTTGAAAGTTACTGGAATGAGGATGAGGAATGTCAAGAAGTTATCTCATGTGCCTGGAATCTAACTTGTCAGTTATATCCCACTTTTCTTACCAAAGTGGATAGGGTCACAAAGGCTTTGACTGCATGGAGTCGGAACAAATTCTCTAATCGGCGCAACAAGGTGCTTACTCTTCAAAATAAGTTACAGAACCTGACAAACCAGCCACATCTAAAGTATGACAGGGTAGAGGCTTCTCAAATCAAAGCTGAAATCTCTCGCACTTGGGCACAGGAAGAGCAGTATTGGGCGTCACGTTCTAGAATTCAATGGCTGAAATGGGGCGATAAAAATTCACAGTTTTTTCATGCTACTACGATTCAACGAAGGCAAAGAAACCAAATCACGATGCTGCAAACAGAGGATCAGCTATGGGTTTGTGATATCCCTACTCTTCAGGAAATGGCTACCACTTTCTTCTCAGGTCTCTATACATCAGATGGCTATAGGAACTATCAACCCTTACTTGATCAATGTCACCAGGTGGTCACTAGGGAAATGAATGATCAATTAACTGCACCACTTACAATGGATGAGGTCAGGCTAGCTACCTTTCAAATGGGGTCAAATAAAGCCCCTGGTCCTGATGGTTTGACTGGATTGTTTTATCACAAGCACTGGGACATTGTCAAAGATGATTTGTTCCTATTAGTTCAGAATTTCTTGATCTCAGGGGTATTACCTATAGGTCTGAATAATACTATTATCATGTTGATTCCCAAAATACCTCAACCCGAGAAGCTTGAGCAATACCGCCCCATTAGTCTATGTAATTTTGCATATAAAGTCATATCCAAGGTGCTCGCGAATCATCTCAAGCCATGTTTGCCTACTCTAATTTCTCAAGAACAATCCGCTTTTGTTCAAGGAAGACAGATCCAGGACAATATACTAATTGTCCAAGAAGTTCTTCATCATTTTAGAACAAGAAAGAGAACAAGTAGATTCAATGCACTCTTAAAAACCGACATGACAAAGGCATATGACAGAGTGGAATGGGATTTTCTCAGGGACTACTTCCTGAAATTGGGCTTTCATTCTATTTGGGTGACTTGGATTATGCAATGTATTACTACAGTTGCTTTTAGTGTGAAATTCAATGGGGAATTATTACCTTACTTCCAACCATCTCGTGGCCTTCGCCAGGGGGATCCACTATCACCATACCTTTTCATTCTGATGGCCAATGTCCTCTCGAACCTCATTACACAAGTTGTAAGTATTGGACATCTAAAGGGCATTCGGTTGAATAGATGGTGTCCTACCCTATCCCATCTCCTTTTTGCCAATGATGCGATCTTTTTCTTGAATGGTACCATCTCTGAAGGTCAGAACTTGGCTAACATTCTAAATCTATATTGCTCGGCAACCAGACAGCTTGTAAACCGCAATAAATCCGGCCTGATTTTCAGCAAACACTGCCCTACCACTCTTCAGGACAACATGTCTCAAGAACTGAGGACTCCTATCATGCAACGTTATGGTAAATATTTGGGTATACCATCAGAATGGGGTAGATCAAAGATGGAAATGTTCTCTTGGCTGTTGGCTAGAGTTAATGCCAAACTGGAGGGCTGGAAGGAAAAATTTATATCAAAAGGGGGTAAGGAAATTCTCATAAAGTCTATTGTCCAAGCTCTTCCACACTATGCCATGTCTATATTTAAGCTGCCTATTTCTATTTGTAAATCTATTGAACAGCGAATTGCTCGTTTTTGGTGGAGAAATGATCATAATAGAGTCGGTATACATTGGCTGCAATGGGACTTTATGAAAGCTCAAAAACAGCAAAGAGGTATGGGCTTTAGAGACCTACTCGCTTTTAATAAAGCGATGCTTGGCAAGCAGGCATGGTGCTTACTGCAATACCCTCATTCATTATGGAGCACACTTTTCAAAGGCTTATATTTCCATGCGACAGATTTCCTTTAAGCTAATAGAGGCACAAGGCCGTCCTGGGGATGGCAAAGCATGCTATTGGGACGAGAAGCTATTCTACCTAATCTTCGTTGGTCAGTTGGGAATGGTACCAAGATCAGAATCCGGGCAAATAGATGGTTACCGATGGGTATTCTATATGGACCTACAGCTAGGGCAGAACCTCCTATGGTGGCAGATCTTATTGACCCCATCCACCATAATTGGAATCTGACTTTGCTTCATCAATTCTTTGATCAAAAGACAACGGCAGAGATTCTTACTATCCTAGTAAGACCTCTTATATCGGCAGATAAACTGATTTGGTCAGCTAAAGCAAATGGCAATCACACGGTTCGCAGCAACTACCATTCTCTCAGACAAGAATGCACCATTCTACAGCATAGTAACCCCTCTATCTCTACTCATCATTCCTCAGCATTATGGAAAAGCATATGGAAAATGCATACAGAACCAAAAATCAAATTGTTCCTCTGGTCTGCTTGCCATAATGCACTGACATCCCGAGCAAATCTCTTTAACAAGCATATACTTACGGACTCTACATGCTATCTCTGTCACCAGAATGTTCTAGAAACCACATCGCATATCTTCTTAAAATGTATTTGGACGTATACTATTTGGACAGACCCACAAATCAATCTATACCCAACAACACTGACAAGTGATCGGCTTGATACCTGGATTACAGCATGGGCGACTGATTCTCAGCATTCACCTCCTCTTCCTCTCGTGGCTAATATCCTCTGGCAAATCTGGCGACAGAGGAACAACTTCCTCTTTCGAAATCAGTATTTGGATCCATCTATGGTTGTGCAGACAGCTTTGGCTCATCTTAGGGCATATCAACTCCACTCAGCTCCCTTACGCTTTAGATCTCCTCTGGCCTCCACTGATCAGTCTCATCTATGGCGTCCCCCTGCAAAAGGAACCTTAAAATGTAACATTGATGACAGCTATCAACCGGGCAGCGCTGAAGGTCGAATTGCGTGTACCTACAGAGACGAGTAAGGGAGACTTACCGACGTGTGCACGAATTAAGTCCAGGCGCACTCCGCTTTTGAAGCCGAACTCCAGGCCCTAACGTCTGCTCTACACCATCTGATCGATCGACGTCTTCACAGAGGGTCGCTAGAGTTGGAAACTGACTGCTTGAATCTTGTTGAAATCATCAAAGGGCATTGACAGCCACCCTAGGTGCTGCGATCGCTGATTGACGAAGCAACCACTCTGCTTGTTGATTTCCCGAACCTCACGCTGCAACACTGCTACCGTGATGCTAACCTACCTACTGACTGGGTTGTGAGAGCCTACAACTCTTTTTCGGCCCATGATAGCTTCTCTTATATCCCGCAGGCTTTACTTGATATTGTACTCGTTGACGCTTCTCTTTCAGGTTGTAATATCTCGTTATCTTAAATGCAAGTTTATTTCCGACAAAAAAAAAATTGATAAAGGTTGCCTTCCTCTTCCTGCATTTCTTCTACGTGGAGTACATGGAAACAAATCAGCAGTCAAGAGAAAATTGAAGCCGATGTTATTGCCCCACTCAGAAACGGCAACCCCTACAAGAAAAGATATAACTCTTTACTTTTAGAAAATTACATCTTATGAGCTTTTAATTATCGTGCAACAGGCTAAAAATATATCGTTCATCAATCAAATATTTACATTTGAGCAAAGCCAATACTTAAACTTATTATTTGATCGCTTTCTTCCACAACAAAGCAGTGTTTGACTTCTAGTAAGTAATAATTAAGTTATTAAGCCCAGCTCAGAAATTGTATTTCCAATTGAAAAATCATCTGATGAATGGGTTTCAAGTAACAATCCCCAAGTGACACCTATCCAAGGTTTAAATAAAGTGCGTTAATAATATCCGAGGAGATTATCACAAGCAATACTTGTCAACTCTAACAAACATGGCAACTAAGACTTCGTGTCTTATAATAGTCTCTCTCTCTCGATATGAAGAGCTTTTCTCTACCATCAATGGTGGATTTACTTGTAATCCCTAACGGTTTTATCTCCATCCATGTTTTTCTTCTCTGATTCTCCGCCAAACCCATAATTTCATCGCACACCTGAGTCCGTTTACCTCTCAATTGCCTTTCTCTGGTTCGCTTTCCTTTCTTTTGTACTTCTAGGTTTTCCTTGTTCATGGTTTAGTGAAGATTTCTTCCTCTACCTGCACCAATTGCTCTTCGGCTAATCGTAATACCTTCGATTATGCACATCCATTGTCATGCATGATAATTTAGCTCCATCATCAGCATAATTTCGTTTTTTCTCAACATCACCCAATTATATACCTGTTGCCCACATCTTCTCGCGATTGTATGCCCAATATCTTCTGTTGATTCTCCACGGTGAATTCTGCTTGAGGTCAACATCTATGGCAGATTCTTGGCGTTTCTACCTGTATACTCTCCTTGGTTGCATGTATTGGTCTGCTGCGAGCTTGCATTCCAAGGTGACTTAATTTCATTGTTGTCCTGGTGTCTCTCTGTTTCATCCATCGTCTCCTATAATTTATCCGACAGCATGGTCTTCTATTTTAATCAAGGCTTTTGTCCTGTTTACTTCGATTTAGTTCTACCTTTAACATCTACGGATTCTAGCTATGGATCCTTAGGGAGAATTTGTGCGTCTAGCTGCTTTGTGTCAACGATTGGGTCACCTATGCTACGCACAGGAAATAGAAATATGGGACGACGAGCCAACACCAGACATATTAGCAGAATGTCATTTAACCCTAGTGGGTAAAGTTTTCACTCAATCCCCTGTTAATTTCCCAGCATTATAGAGTACATTAACGAGGGTATGGAGAATTGATCATGTCGACTTTGCTCAAACAGAAGGTGGTTTATATTTGGCGAAATTTCGGTTAGAAGCTGAGAAACAAAGAGTGTTGGAGGGTGGTCCGTGGCTCTTTTCTAGTCACTTAGTCTTCTTCAAGCCTTGGATTCCTAACATGCCGTTACATTATTATAACTTTACTCAATGTGCATTTTGGGTGCAAGTTGTTGGTCTACCCTTGGAATGGACTACGGAACAGATGATAAGAAAGGCAGTTAAATAGATTGGAGAAGTTTCAGAAGTTCGCGTTGATTTTAAAGAACATTCAGCTTTAAGGGCTGGAAGGGTAAGAGTAGAACTTCCACTAAAAGAACCTTTAAAGACTAGCAAACTGATTAGGATTGATGGGTGAATGTTGTGGTTGGATTTCCATTATGAACGGTTGTCTCATTTCTGTTATTCGTGTGAGAAACTTGGCCATTATGCTTCATACTGTGAAGACTATCCTTATGATGAAGCTAAAACAGATGGTAAAGAAAAGATGGCTTTTGGTCCTTGGTTAAGAGCGAAGGTTAGACAATTTAATCCTTATTGGCAAGCATTCTACAACCCCCGAAAAATCCGACTCAGAATGAGGAGACTGTACTTGAGACACCTCTAGCTTTATTGCCCACTGTCCCTCTACTGCCCGCTAGGGATCATAGCACTGAAGTACCAAGTGCTCCACCAGCAGTGCATCATCATTCTGTCCTGAGTGAGCCACTCCAGCACCCCGGCAGACTTCTCTACAGCCAGGTCATATCATTACGACGGCATTAATCCCTGCACAAGCAAAACAGAAGGGCCAAATAAGTTCTATTATGGATGAACCACAACAACAAAAACTGAAAGGCACCCGAGTTACTCCTAAGTTGGGCCCAGCAAAGAAACAGAAAAGATATTCTCCTTATGAAACGAAGAATGTCATGATAGAGAACTTTGATGATACTCAATTATTGGACACACCTGTTTTAGATGCATCAGAAGGGAATACGTGAGCTTTGGTGGCTGACCCTAAACAGCCACCGACTTACAAATGAAGATGATTTGCTGGAACTGTCAGGGTTTGGGCAATCCCTTGACAGTTCAAGCTTTAAAGGCCTTGATGGCCAAAGAAAAGCCTGACTTTTTGTTTTTAATGGAGACTAAGAATCATGAGAATGTTCTTAATCGTCTGCAACGACGCTTACAGTTTAGTCACTCTTTTGTACATAATCATGTAGGTCTAGCAGGAGGCCTGTCACTTTTTTGGAATGACATTTTATTGATAGACATTGACTATTCTTTGGCGGAATATTTTGATATCATCTGTATGGATTTAGTGGAAGACAAGCTTATGCGAATTACCTGTCTTCATGCACCATACTCCTACCATAATAGACAGTTACTTTGGGATAATCTTTGAGTGATCAGTGCCTCCAATAATCTCCCTTGGATATGTGCCGGAGATTTTAACAAAGTCCTATACTCTTGGGAAAAGGTAGGTAGACGGGCTCTAGAACAGTATAGAATGCAATCTTTTCGAGATGTTATCAATGATTGTGCCTTTAAGGAGGTTGAAAGCAAGGGCTGCACTTTCACATGGTCGAATAATAGGGATGGTCTGGAACAAATCAAAGAAAGGTTGGACCATGTTATGTACACGACGGAGTGGCGACTCCTTTACCCTGAAGCCTAGGTCTTTGCCTTGCCGGCCATGGGGTCTAATCACAGCCCACTTCTTTTGTCCACATCAATATCCTATCCAAGAATTCAACGCCCTTTTTTCTTTGAGGCGTATTGGAACCGAGATTCGGAGTGTAGAGGGGTTATTTCTGAAACATGGAACTCAATCTAGGTACGCAATTCCCATCTATTGCGTAAACTCAAAATTGTCTCTTATAATCTACGAAAGTGGAGTTAGTCAAAATTTGAGAATGGTCACTTGAGGGTGACAACATTACAACAGCAGCTCCAATCTCTTATTAATAAGCCATATATTTCCCACACTGATATTGAAGAAGCAGATCATCTGCGTGGGGAAATCAGGAAACTATGGCAGCTGGAAGAACAATTTTGGGCTATGCGTTCCCGCGTTAACTGGTTACGATGGGGCGAAAAAAACAGCAAATTTTTTCACGCCACTACAGTGCAGCGGAGGCAGTGAAATAGGATTGGGATGTTAAGAGATTGGGTGAGAGATATTCTGATATTAAAGGAGATGACTTATGACTTTTTCTCCAAATTATACACCTCTGTTAGTTACCGGGACTATAGACCAATCCTAGATCAATGTCAACCGCTAGTGTCTACCGAGATGAATGAGCATTTAACCGCTGAGCTTACAAAAGAGGAGGTTAGAAAGGCGACTTTTCAGTTGGACATGATGAAAGCTCCAGGGCCCGATGGCCTGAATGGACTCTTTTATCAAACCCATTGGGATATCATTCAGCATGATCTATTCCGATTAGTTCATGAGTTCTTTTCTTTGGGGGTCCTGCCTAGAGATCTTAACAAGACGGTACTGGTGTTGATTCCTAAGGTCAATCACCCTGAAAGCCTTGATCAGTTTCGACTAATTAGCCTGTGTAATTATGCTTATAAGATTATCTCTAAGGTCTTGGCGAATCGTCTCAAACCGTGGCTTAGTGAACTCATCTCAATGGAACAGGCTGCCTTCGTGAGTGGGCAACAAATTTAGGATAATGTGTTCATTGTTCAGGAGGTTATTCATCACTTCAAAACAAGGATCAGGAAGCATCATTTTAATGCACTTCTTAAGATGGATATGCAAAAAGCCTACGACAAGATTGAATGGGATTTCCTGTAGGATTATCTACTTAAATTGGGTTTTCATCACTCATGGGTTAGGCTGGTGATGCAATGTATCACAACCTCATCTTTAAGTGTACGTTTCAATGGAGAACAACTTCAATACTTCCAACCATCAAGAGGATTACGTCAAGGGGACCCTCTTTCCCCTTATATCTTCATTTTAGTGGTGAATGTTCTTTCCACCCTTATTCATCAAGCTGTAAATATGGGCCATTTGAAAGGAATCCAGCTTAACAGGTTTTGTCCTACTCTTTCCCATCTCTTTTTCGCTGATGATTCGATCTTCTTCCTTAAAGGAACCCTCATGGAATGTCATAATCTAGCCAATATCTTGAATCAATATTGTCTAGCTACCGGCCAAGTCATGAATAGGAATAAGTCTGGAATGTTTTTTAGTAAATCATGTTCATGGAGTCTTCAGCACAATTTAGTGGCAGATTTTAGGGTACCGGTATTACAGAAATATAGGAAATACTTAGGAATTCCGTCTGATTGGGGAAGATCCAAAACAGAAATGTTTAGCTGAATATTATGCAGGGTAAATGCCAAACTTGAGGGTTAAAAAGAGCTTTTATTATCAAAAGGGGGTAAGGAAATCCTACTTAAATCTGTTGTACAGGCTATTCCGCAGTATGCTATGTCCATTTTCAAACTTCATATATCACTGTGTCATAAGATCGAACAGAAAATCTCCAATTTCTAGTGGAGAAATGATAAATAAAGGGGCAAAGTGCATTGGCAGAATTGGGAATTGTTAAAAACTAGCAAGGTGAATGGTGGGCTAGGCTTCCGAGATTTGATAGCTTTTAACAAAGCGCTACTTGGCAAGCAGGCATGGCGTCTACTTCAACAGCCAAACTTGTTATGGTGTCGGCTTTTAAAATGATTATATTTCCAAACTAAAGATGTTCACTCAGCTAAACTTGGAACGCGCCCATCCTGGGACTGGCGGAGTATCATTTTTGGAAGAGATGCCATCCTACCTACTGTGCGATGGTCTGTTAGGGATGGGAAGAACATCAAAATACGTGAACATAGCCAGTTACCCTCTGGCCCTATCGGAGGACCAGCTACAAGAGAGGAACTAGGGATGGTGGCAGATCTTATTGACCCTGTCCAACATACCTGGAATGTTCCTCTTATAACAGATTTATTTGATGTCAACATCACAACAAAAATACTTAAACTCCCTATCATACAGCAACGAAGGATGGAAATCATACAGTAAAAAGCAATTACAAGACTCTTGTCAGCAAGCCAATAACACCTCGAGGTCACCATGCATCATCATCATACCAACAACCTAGCATTCTTTGGCGCAAATTATGGAAAATCAACACAGCATAGAAAATCCATCTCTTTTTATGGTCAGCATGCCACAATGCCTTTCCTACCAAGGCTAATCTATTCTCTAGGCATATCATCTCTGATCCTATTTGTGAAATCTGCAATCAGCACTCCACTCTCTAGAAACAATTGAACACTTATTCTTTTTTTGCTCATGGAAAAACGGGATATGGAATCATCCACAACTCAACATTTCAGCATCTCCTCTCAACATTCATTGTCTCGACGAGTGGGTTACAGACAGAGCAACAAATACTAAACTGGTACCTGAATTAGAGATATCGCCCATGTATTTTGGCAAATTTGGTGCCAACGCAACAATAGAATCTTTAGACGAATCCGTCCTGATCCAACCTGAGCTATGGTAGACGCTCTTGCCCAGACATAGATCCACGGTCTTTCTTCTCCAAATCATCAGCGATCGGAGGACTCGCGAACAGGGCAGCCCACTGATCATAGATCAACTTTACTATGGAAACCTCTGGATCGGGGATACCTCAAATGCAATATAGATGCATCTCATCAATCGGGCAGTCAAGAAGGCACAATAGCGTGTATCAGCATAAATCATCAAGGGGTTCTTACCGATGTCTACACTCGACGATGTCCTGCCGGTTCTCCGTTTCAAGCCGAAGTATAGGCGCTAGCTTTTGCTCTTCATCATCTGCTACATCAAGGCCTCAATATGGCCAATCTTATCATCGAATCTGATTGCTTGGTCTTGATTGAGATCCTTCATGCGAAACGGCATCCCCCATGGGAAGAACGAGCGTTGTTCGCTGAGATCGAACATTTGCTTTCCCTATGCCCTAATTTGCGTATTCAGCATTGCAAGAGGGAAGCTAATGGAGTTGCTGATTGGGCTGCCAAGGCCCACGGCAGATCTAATCAGGTCCATAACTGGAATATATTTCCTCCTTTTATTTTACAAAGCTTGGTAGCTGCCGAAGCAATAGCTTCCGGTTGTACTACCTAGTTCTTTTGTAATGCTGTCAATTAGTAATGCAATACCTATATTTCTGACCAAAAGAAAAAAAAGACTTCATGTCTTGAGGAACACGAGGCTACAAAATTCAACTTAAAGTTTAAAATATTAGATAAAAACATTGTTTGATATTATAGTATTCCAGCACTAATATTTGAGATCATGACATGCTCTGACGCCATATAAAATTTCATGGGTCCATCAATTGGTTAATCCTTCACCAACAATGATATCCGTAGTTAGCTGACACGCCAATTGACTGATCAACAACAACTTAATTTACAGAAATAAGCTTGTTAATTGTCAAATAATAATTTTGTCAATTTCAATACCATATTGGCAAGAAAAGTATTTAAAAAGTCCTCAACATTTTGTATTTATACCAATTTAGTCAAAAACATTTCATTAGTGCCAATTTAGTTATAAACTTTTTCACTTAGTGCCAATTCAGTCCTTTCTGGCTAAATTTAATCGAATTGTGTTAATTGGGCATTGGTCGGCTGACGTGACACGATCGACACTAACGTGGATAATTTTGAATAAGATATTAATATTTTTTAATTTTAATTTTTTTTCTTTTTCCTTTGCTTTTTCTTTTTCTTTTTTTTTTCTTTTTTCCTTCTCATCCTCCATCCTCGGCTGGTCACCAAACCTTGACAACCGGCTAGAGGCGATGGCCAGAAAGGCTTGACCCTCACCAAACCCGAAGAGGGCAAGCCTCACCACCCAGCATGAGGTCACCCTCGCTAATGGCTAGTCGCTGAGGTCCAGCAACTGATTGAAGGAAGGAGGAGGAGAAGGAAAAAAAAGAAAGAAAAAGAAAAGGAAAAGGAATAGGAAAAAATTCAAAAAAATTTAAATATTATTAAAAGTTGTCCATGTCAGCGCCGATCATGTCATGTCAGCTGGCCGACACCCAATCAACAAAATCTGGTCAAAATTAGATGGAAATGACTGAATTGACACAAAGTGAAAAGGTTTAGGAATAAATTAGCACCAATAAAAGACTGAGGACTAAATTGGCACAAATGCAAAAGGTTTAAGACTTTTTTAACACTTTTCTCCCATATTCGCAATGGCTAAATCTAATGTAGAGCATACTAGATTGTTTAGTTTGAGCACTATACTCCTATAATCAATCATGTATCCCTTCCTTCATTGACTTTAATATGATATTGGCTTTTTCATAGCCATTGTCGTTGTCTAATATCGCGTTTGCAACGTGGCCTTCTTTTGAAGGTAGAAAAGTGATATAATTATATGCGATGAATCTGTATTGAATAACTGTTACGTACATATTATTGTAAAGGGATAAATGTATTGGAAGTTTTAAAACTTGTCACAAAAATGCATATGAGTCTTAAAAAAATTCAAAAAGTGCAATTAAATCATAAAACTTGTAACAAAAGTGTAACTGAGTCTCAAAAATTTTCAAAAAATATAATTAAGTCATAAAACTTATCAAATTGGTCCAATCAAATCATTCTTTTGATTGTACTTTTTAAACGTTTTAAGACTTAATTGCACTTATATGATAAATTTTAGAACTTTTAATACACTTATTCCCAATATGTATTTACTCTGTGACGTCGACAAAAGGTCGAAATTTCTATTTCAGGGATAAAGGAATTTTAACCATGGATGTACATAGATAGGTCATCCGCTAAATCTCGTGATTATTAATTTTATTACCAGATGACATAGGGAGAGAAAGGTTGCGGTTTTGGGGGGTGGGGATTGGAGAAAAACAACGATCGCCAACATCAAATTAAAGGCTTTATAAAGGGTTTGGAATAGTAATCTGAAAAAAGATCACGTTCAATTAGAAACGCTATAAAAGGTTTTGAGAGCCGAAGCTCCGTTCCGTCCCTCCGGTGTGGCGAAGATGCGGATGAGGCCCTCAGTGTCGAAGGGCTTGAAAAGCAAAGGGTGTTGCTCGTCCACAAGCTCGTCGGGGCACCGAACGGTTCCTTCGACACCGGAGAAGATCCCGATGGAGAGCCTGGCCTCGTGCCCGCGCGTCATCACACGGTGTCGAGGACAGTATAATCTTCCGTTGCTCCATCCCTAAGAAAAGACCTCACAGCTGAGGTGAAAGTTATACATACAGCCATGCATGCATCTCTTAATCAAGGAGATTATTGCATGAATGTTAATGGGGGTAAAGATCTTGTGAACTCTTATAACTACACAATTCACCTGTGTCAAGAATAATTGTCCAAAAAATCTAAACTTATTTTATAGCGATTAATCCTAATTTTTTTTTTTCCTTTGCCAATTTAGACCTCAATCTTTTGATGATTTACCAATATAATCCTTGCAACTAATTTTGGTCAAAAATTGCTAATGTGGATGCCGACACTAACATTGATTATTTTTACAATTTTTTTATTTTCCAACTTTTTTGCACTTTTTCCCCCTCTTTCTTTTCTTTTTCTTTTTTTTTCTTTCTACTTCCCTTTGCTGGTCGATGGGGCCTCAACAATGGCCATTGGAGGTCGCCACCGTATAGCAAAGGTTGCCCTCACCTATGGACAGCAACCGGCAAGTAATAGGAAAAAAGAAAAAAGGAAAGAAAAGAAAAAAAGAAAAAAAAATTGATTTGAGAGACACTATTGGCGAATCATCAAAAGATTTAAGATTAAATTGGTCAAATTAAAAGGTTTAGTATTGAACTGACCACAATGCAATAAATTTAGGACTTTACTGATAATTTTTCTCCATTTATTAAGTAGTTACAATTGGAAAATATTGACCAATTATCCAAATCAAGCATCATGCATATGGATTATTGAGAATCGCAAGAGAACCAAAAAAAAAAAAGGCACAAATCTATTTCAGAGGGCAATTTGCAATTACTTACTGTTCAGTTTTTTTAAGCATCCCGGTAGTAAGTGGAAAGTCGTGAATTTCTAAAATTACTTATAACTTTAATTATAGAAGAAATTCATGTTAGGTAAACAAAGACTATTTAAAGGAATGAGCAATATTCTACAACACAAATTGATTGGTCCAAGAAAAATATAGCTCACAAATTAGATATAAAATTATATAGCACGCGCAACGCCGGCATAAAGAAAATTTCATACAAACAACCTTCATATGCGGATGATATATCTACTGTCAGATCCTCTCAAATCGATTGTGTATAAAACCTCTTACGTAGGATTTTTCTTTAGAATATGCTTTAATGGTTTAGAAATTTTTTATAGTTTTTGCTTATCCACTATTTTTAATCTTATTTTGTAAAAGGTGGGATATAATGAAGAGATTATTAGAGAGAGAGAGAGAGAGAGAGAGAGAGAGAGAGACTCACATGGAATGACTCTCCAAGCATGACGATAGTAGAGGAAGCCCAAGGCGCGACTTTAATCCAGTCTCCATGCTTCGTCTCCACTTCCAATCCGTTCACGTGATTCTGCTGCAGCATGGTCACGAAGCTTATGTCGTAATGAGTTGAGCCTCCGCGCTGAGCCTCCTCCGTCTCCGGCGCTCCGTACCTCTGGAGGCGAAGGGCATGTAGCGTCGACGCAGCGTGCGAGTCAAGATAGCGTTCAACGCCGAAGCTTCGGAACACCATCTTCTGGATCGTGTAGTCTAACTCGGACAGCCTCCTCAGGTACGAGTTCAGCAGCTCGCTGCAAGCGATTCAGAGAGGCGAATTCGCCAAGTTTTTTGTAATTGAAGTTCTTCACGATGAACAATTTTCGACAGAACGTAAATGACTCGGAGCATGGCCAAGGGAAGTTCGGGAACGTAATTCGCGCCATACGTACCAGAATTTGGTGTTCCCCTCTGGCCACATGAGAGCGGCCAAGCGTTCGATCGCGCCCGAGTTCAGGGCGTCGCGCATCCCCATGGCCTCATGAAGAGGGTTCAGAGGGAGGTTAGCAAGGTAGCCATCGTACGGCCTGGTCGGGTCGACGAACTGGCGCTTAGTCTCGGCCGGAAGACCGAACATCTCCTCCATCTGATGGAAGACCTCGTCATGAAGCTCCACGGTGACCTTGTCGTACAGAGCCAAGAAGCAGCCATACTCTTCGAGCGCTCGCCGGACAGCGTCTTGGACGGAATCCCAACCGTGGCTTCCAGGCTCTGAATCGCCCAATCCGGAAAAATCTATGGAGGGAAGCTCCAGCGCCGGACCCGAACCCATGCCGATGCCTTCGTTTTTTCTTGCGAGACTTCGATTCTCCGGTGATCGTTGCCCTCAGTCTCTTAGTTTCTGCCGGATTTAGGGGGCCTTGCCATGACTTAGAGTGCAAAAAAGCGAAGAACACGCATGAAGCTTCCTCGAAAAGCGCTTGTAAATTAATGCACGACTTGGCATGTTGCGAATGTCATTAAATGTCTGCATTCCGATGACAGCATTATCTGTTGGCAAGAGCTTGTCATGTTGCTTGATGTTTATTGGAATTGCGTAACCGCACCGATCGATGTATCCATAAAGCACGCTAATGTATATGGGGAAATCGATTGCATCGCCGATACGTATTGCGTCGAATTGGTACGATGACCAACGCCTCGCCTCTCATAAAAAATGAGACTACATATTCAATTATCGGTATCAACTCTGAAGTGACGTCTAAATGTTCTGGATATTAGTCTCGGACTAAAAAGGCGAAAAAGGGGATTTCCAAAGATTTGAGGTAATCACTTTTTACTCTAATATAATGTAAAATGTTGTAAGGTCTTCAAAAATGTCAATGCTCGAGGTTAGCCAACGTGCCGATTGATTGATTAACGACGATATTATTTGCCGAAACAAGCTTTTTAGAAGCCAAATAATAATTTTACTGATTTTATTACTTTATTCATGACAGCTATATACGAATTTAAAGAGGAATGGATTGTATAGTTGACCACGTTACGTATTTATAATGGCTATAGCCAGCGGATAGCTTGATTAAACTACACTCCTAGAGGCTAGAATCATTTTAATGACCTCCGTTGACTTAAATATGATATTGGCCTTCGTGGGCAATTGTCGGATTGTTTACTATTGCGTTTGTAATGTGGCCTTTCCATTATAGGTAGAACATCGGATCTAATTGTATGTAAATTCAAGTAATGTTCGTATCATTGCAATTGAGCATGCAATTAGTGTGTTTTATACCTAAGCATGTATGTTACATAGGCCTAATAAGCATTCATGACTTGAAACATGTTGTTGTATGTTATATATCACAATCTGAGATTAGAACATTCTATACTATTAATATGAAACATGTCGTAGTATGTGTCGTGCTAGGATTGAACCCGTGCAATGCGCAAGATATTGTGAACTAAGCAAAAATCATTATCTTAATTTATGCTATTTTTTTTTAGAGATATGGAAAAGCACATGATATAATAAGAGTTAAATGGTAATTCATCTTGTTTAATGATATTTTGCAGCCAATATTCCAAAGAGGTTTCACATTTTTTACTTACACTCGAGTTTGAGTCACTTTAAAAAAGTTAGCGTTTAAATAAAGGAAAAACCACTAAAAACCTCAAACTTTATTTAATATAAAAAATCACCCCAAACTTTTTTTATGACACAGAAAACAACAAATTTTGCCAATTGTAATAAATTTACCCCCAAATATATGGCTGAAGGGCATTTTCATATTTTACTTTTTAAATTTATTTTTATTTTTCTTTCCTTTTTCTTTTCTTTTTTTCCTTTTTCCTTCTTCTCTCTTCCCTCTACCGTGGCCATTAGAGGAAAGCCAGACTCAAGTGAGGCCGCCCTTACCTAGGCTAGTGAGGGCCGCCCTCACAATTGTCCCTCACTTGGGCAAACGAGGGTAACCCCCCTAGGTCGAGCAAGGATAGTCCTCACCAGATCCATGATGGCTGCCCTTGCCTAGGCTAGATCTGGCGAGGAATGCCTTGTCAGCATCAATAAGGGCTGCCCTCACTGGATCTAGCAAGGGCTATCCTCACTTGACCCAAAGGAGGGTGGCACTCACCTAAGTTCGGCATCCCTCCGCCAGCCATGGCATAGGGACAAGAGGAAAAGAAAGAAGAAAAAAAGAAAAAGAGAAAATAGAAAGCAAAAGCAAAAGTAAAAGATGAAAATGCCCTATAGTTTGAGATAAATGTGTCACGATGGTATAAATTTAGGGTTTTTTGTGTCACGAAAAAAAGTTTGAGGTGAATGTGTCACAGTTGGAAAAGTTTAGAGTTTTTTATATAACAAAAAAAAAATTGACGTAAATTTATCACACTAAGTAAAGTTTGGGATTTTTTTAATGGTTTTTTCCCTTTAAATAATAATTTTTTTTAGGGGTCCATTTTATCTTAAGGGTGCAAAAAGATACTATAATTATTAACTATGGCTATATCATATATCATGATTTCGTGTCTTTATAAATAATTAGAAATATCCATAAACTTGTATATAAAAACATTTATACGTAAGCTCATTAATTTGAAATGAGTCTTTTAAATATGGAGATCAACATGTTGTAAAATATTTCAAATCAATCTTTTAACAAGATCCCTACTTTGTAAAATAAAAAATATTAGCAATTTTTAAATGTGATATTGACTCTTCATTTCTTGAGACTATGGCATAAATTAAAATTATTTTCTCAAGATCTCTTCCATGACCTTACAAAGTGCAAGCTTTCAATGGATAATAATTATCACCTAAAATGCAATACGCATAACAACATGCTCTCTCTGTCAATCTGGAAAGATTTATTGACTTCACCAAAATCACTATAGGAAAATAGATCCTAATTTGGAAATTATCTCACTGGAAGTTCCCATTGATAGTTCTTAACTTTGGGACTTTGAAAAAAATCTTACAAAATCCGGTAGCCAAGTTTGTATGTAAACATATTTTTATTGATTGGCGTGTAATTAGACCTAAACAAGTCCCTAAAAGGGTTCACTTCCGTTCTAGTTCAAATCTTGAGATCATCGGGATGCAAAACATTTAGAAAGTATTCTTTCATCTTGGAAAAGAAAAAAGATACATCGAGGATTGCAAAGCGTGTAAACATCGACACATTAAAATAAGGAACTCATCATCAGAGCTTGTCATCCCTACATGTCAAACAACCAAGCCGTGAAAGCTTTTCTAGAAAGCTCCCTTCCTTTCGTGAGGTTACACCTCTTAACCAAGCAATAAGGATCCAAAGGAAGCCCTTGGGGCAATGAAGGCGACTCACCCTACCCTGCACAAAATCCACCCCTTCGATTAGACGTGATCACAAGTTTGGCGATTCGGTGGCCCCACTGAGGCCCATCAAGCCCGAAACAACTAGGATCAAGCAGGTTTGGACAAGCCGGGCACATCCCGTTGGGCCCGTCCAAAGCTAATTACTTCGTGTAGAAAATTCAATCTTTCCCAAACCATGGGCGAGCCTGAAAAAGTATTTTACCCGAAGCAGGCTGACTGGCCCGATCGGCCCGCCCAGGCCTCCAGCGTGCGGCTTGTTGCTTGATTTTGCTACGGTCTTTCCCATTGGAAAAAAACCTAGGGCCACCATGTGGGCGGGCCGACGGCCAAGCCCGCAACTCGTAGGCTCGAGCCAATCAGACAGCCCGCAAATTCGCTTCCTCGCCTAAACGGCATCTCCCCCCGCAACAAAACGTGGCCGCGGAGGTTAAGGCTTGGTACCCCATCCGCCAGGGGGAAGGGTTCGAGACTCGCGTCCGCAAACGCGTGATTCACTTGTGGCTAGGTCAGTGGTGGGGGTCCAGTTCACCTCAGGGTTTACTCCGCCGCGAAGCGGCACACAGAGGTTTCCTAGGTCACAAAAAAAAAAAAAAAAACGTGGCCGCGGAGCTTTTGCTTTTGTAGAGAATTTTCTCTCGAGATGGAACCGAGCTCGTCCTCTGCTCCCGCTCCTGCTCCTCCTGCTCCTGCTTCTGCTTCTGCTCTGCCACTGCTGCTGCCGTCGTCATCGGCGTCGTTGTCATTTTCTTCTTCGGAAGCTGTGCTGATGGAGAGGCTCCAGCAGCGCAGATGGTCCTTCGACAATGTGGCTGACGTCAGGGCCGTCATCATGATCCAGCGCGCCCTGATCGACGACCCCTCCGACGCGGCCGCCCTCACCGTCGCTGTCAAATCGGACCTTCTCAACACCGGCCTCAGGTCCATCAGGTCCCGGACCCTCCCCAACCGAAAGGCCTCGCACCTCCACTGCCCCATGGTCCTCCAGGTTAGGCCGCCCCGACGCTGGCTTTTGCTTCTAGGTCACCGCCTCTGATCTTTTCCGTTGCCTATTTGTAGTGGCGCGTGGTTGGTTTCCCTTCGGCTTCGCGCTCGTTGTGCTTAGGGTTGTGATCGTTTTGTTGTGTAATTGAACAGATATCTGCGGTGAGGGACATTGCGAGAAGTAGTATTGACGAGGCCTCGAAGAGCTCTGGTGGTAATCGGATGTTGAGATTGATGCTGACGGACGGTCACAGCGAGATGACCGCAATCGAGTATGCTCATATTCCGTCGCTTCCCGATGATGTCGTTCCCGGTACTAAGGTATTCCTTTAAATTTTCCTTCTCTATAACCGGTATGTGTTTTACTCTGGTAAGTTGATAGATGCCCTGAAGTCGCTGTATCCGTGGCGCGGAAGATACGGAATTTTTTTATAGAATCTAGTTCGTTTCGGTTTTTGGTCTTAGAGAATCCAACTGAGTTTTTTAGTCACAATTAAGTCTACGGTTTATTGCTGACGCTTCTTGGATAGTTCGTTTCGTACAAATGATTCGGATAATACATGGTTGAAATTAATGGGGGAACTGGGACACCCTAGCTTCATTATCTCATCGGAGTGAAGTTCGCACTAGACGTGCGGTTGTAGTTGTGAAGTGTGTATCTAGATTTTGTTGATTCTACATAGGAAGAATTGTTTGAAGTTATTTGCTTGGTCAGAACAGGAGATACGGAGGTAGAGACTGTAGGAAAAAAAAAACTGATAAGAACAAACAAATTTGTCTGAGGCGTGCAAGCGTAGGCACTATCCTTAAGGATAATTCTGCCCCTCGGAGTGCGAAACTCGGTGCGATAGGCTTTTGACAGCTATCCTCTCAAGATACAACAGACCTTCTTTTATATTCCGCTCTAAGTATTAGAAGGAACAAAAACAACGTGTGTGTATAAGCCAGCAAGGAAAAGGAAAGGAAAGATTTCAAAAAGAAAGGATATTCTTTGTTTCATTCAGTATGTATTTTTAAGATTGCCTTATGAGATTTTATAATCAGACAAAATAGAGCCATTAAAAAAGCCACTGTAAAATAATAAAGGATTTATTTGAGAAATAAATTAAATGTTACAAAACGATTGGAAAGCCATTGTATGATCGTTAAGCAACCGTTATGTGACCATTAAAAATAATGATAGTCTCCAATGCGGTCATAACTATTATCGAAGTTATTATTGTAAATATTTCAAAATATTATTGAAATATCCAACAGAGACGAGGGGAGAATTTTTAGGCTCTGTTTATTTCGTGGAAAATAAATTGTTTGGAAAAACTTTTTTTTTTAATGATCACTTGTATCGCTTGATTATTGATAGCAATTAGATGCCTAAACAATTTCGAGAACAAGGAAAATATTTTTCAATGTGATTCCCAGATTTCCTCACAAGATAAGGTCAATGGATGAATCGGCGGCGGGTAAGGATTCAAAGGACTCTTTTTCCTTTGTGTTTTCCTTTCTTTTCATATCCTCCGCCATTTGGCTGAGATAATTGATTCATTATCGAATCGTGTATCTATCCAATATTTTCTGCCCATGATTCCTTTTGCTTTGTAGAAAGTTCTTCGAACATATAGATTCTCATCCGAGATTTTTGCCACAAATTCGTCTAAAGAATTTAATTCAAAGTTTCCTTGCACCAATTCATTAGTCCCCGGTTCAAATGCAATGTTTTGTGGATTCCTTCAAGCTGTCAATTCATTAAGTTATCTATAATTCTGTCCATAAATGACCAAACTTTGTTATCCTCGATCAAGTCCACTACTTGTCCATAATAACCAAAATTAGTGTTGGTTACTTTTTTATATTTCTATTTTTTGGTTGCTGGTGGAACCACTTTCGCCGACAGCCGCCACGTAAACCCCCAGGTGTTGCTAGCGGGGAAACCACCACCCCGACGCCACGCTTAACTCACCACACAGCGCTTCAGCCTATCTACTTCACAGGGCCTTCGAACCTTGGCCTCATTGGTGGAGGACACCGGATCTACCATCCACGCTGCAACGGCCGGTGGTGTGTTGGTTATTTTTTGGTGCAACAAGACCCTGTCCAAAAAATCTACGGTGGGAATTTTGAGGGGTGTTGAAAGAGAACCCTTTCTGAGAATAAAGTTAAGGATAACAGATCTTGCAATTCAAGTATAATATGAGAAGAAGAGATTACTAAAGAAATCAAGAATGAATGTCAAGAAACACTAGAGAATTACATTTATTCAATTTGAGTGCTTATTTTATGGGGAAATTTAGCCACCAAGAAGTCTACCATAAATCTGGAGTATATAAAGTTCACAATCACTTGAGTGCTTCCTAGCCCTAATTATACCCAAAGCAATGCCACAAGTATTACCTCACAAAGAGCTCAATCAGTCATTCATTATCTCTTTTTTTTTTTTTTTTTTCATTATTCAACTATTTCATCAAATAAAAAAGAAAACAAAAGCTATGTCATCCCTCTCTATCTATCTATGGGATGGAAGGGTAGAGGCCTTTGGTGTTCATTGCAATCAAGAATTGGGGTCTCACCACTCGTCGATATGATTTTCTCTCAGGCCATTCTTTGTTCATGGGCAAAAAGGAACCACATCAATCCATCTCGGACTGGCGGTTATTCTCTATTGTGGCGACAATACTATAGGGGAGATGCTATGCACAAATAGCTCAACGTCGGCTAACACCTCCCATTCTTATTGCTCAGAACACATAAAAAAAAAACCCTAAAACTCATCTTGTTTGCTCTATTGTATAACAACCGAGTAGATTTCCACCTCTTACAATTCACATGCAAAATAGGAAATTCCCTTTAGTCCACTTAAATTAGGAATCTAACTCCAACATGGAAATATTGTAATCATTTGTTGCTTGTTCGGATGTTAAAACATAAATCTGTACATTTATTTAACAGAAAGCTCAAGATTTGGAAAATATTTTATAAAATCTAATAGTTTGTATTGCTAATAAAGGTGAATGAATGAATTTTTTTATTACCAACGAAAATAGTTAGGTATAAAATATTGTTGATAATATAAATATTTTTTGTTGACTAATTTTTCTAAATGATATAACCAATCATTTTTTAGTTCTCCATGAAACAAACGCACCATTAGAATTTCTTTTGGATTGGATTTCTTTGACGATGTTAAGCTAGAGACATATACTAAACATGATCATTATATTTTGAATGGAATTTATCTAATTACTGTATTCCAGTTCTCTCTAGCTAATTGAAGATTTATTTTATTTTTTGTCAAATAGCGAGTGGAGTTGATTATTGCATCGCAAACGACAAAAGTGAATGACTTGGTAGGGCTCAAACCGTGGCAAAGGTATTTTGAGCCGAATACTACGAGGAATTTAAATATTGTAAATTTCTAGTAATATAATAAAGATACATGAGGTCATTTGAGTTATTTAATGATTTTTTGAGACGCCTAGGAATTTTTTAAGGCTAAAACCCCAAGCCATACGCAGAAAGCTGGACAAAACCAATTCCTCGCTACTTTCATAATCGGAACCGAATCTTCTCAATTGATGATGACCTACAGTCTATTTTTGTCACTAGTGACGAGCATCAACGATCTTATTAAGCTCTTGGGAAATTAGAGGGATAATCAATTTATATACTTACAATACCCTAAATATTACCAAATTGATTATTAAGTGATGCGACATACAACACATTTGAGCATTTAGAACAAGCAGCTATATTTCCATAATGCATTTGGAACAGCCTATCACATTAATTATTAAATCAATTTTATAAGTTAGTCTCAGTAATTTCATGCATGATTGTACACTTACAGTGATTGGTCGGATGTACTAATACCCTATCACATCCATCTAGAAATGAGATAATTATTCAAAAAATCATAAATATATTATATGGCGGTTAATTAAGTCATAAACCTTTCAATTATACTAATTTAGTCCAAAACCTTTTGATGATTTATACTCATTGCCAAGCCTCAACAATGCCTAGCATCCAGCCACAAGCGAGGAGCGCCAAGGTTGGTGAGCTAGCGAGGGTCAAGCCTCAATAGCCTCAAGCAAGGCTCACCCTCACCTTTGGCCGATTGTTGACATCCCTGAGGCTCGGCAACCAACAGAGGAAGAAAGGGGAAAAAGGAAAAAGAAAAAAATTATAAAAATTATCAACATCAGCACTGGTTGTGCCATACAAAATGGCTAGCATCCACATTAGTTATTTCCGGCCAATTGGCCAAAATGACTAAATTGGCAAATTGTTAAAAAGTTTAGAACTTAATTCACACAATTGAAATGTTTGAGGCTAAGTTAGTCACCATATAATAGGTTTAAGACTTTTGTAATAACTCCCCCCTTCCCAGGCACGATGGGTGAGATGTTTGTCCAATAAGGAATCAAAGACAATTTTATTATTCCATTTTCACCACAACAAAGAAAGAAATATATATATTGTGTTGAAAGATTTCTCAAAGAGTCAATAAGTGTCAAAAACATTTTGATAAAAAAAAAATACCAATCACCAAATTTTCAGATAACTTGTTGATAAATCACTGCCTCTTTTACAAGATTACTAATTCTTTTTTTTTTTTTTTTTTTTTTATAGATTCTAGGTTAGTAATTTTTGTTAATATCTTACTAAATTTTGCTTAACTTCCTTACCAATGTCTTGAATTTACCTACTCTCATATAAGCTTACCATTTTTTTTGCTGGAACGATTGACTAATTTTTTTTGATTAAATTATGAACTCCTTTTGGGCTGCATATTTTCATTTGAGTTAGTTACCAACTAATATTTGATTTCTTTTAATATGTCAACTCTTTTTATTATTTACCAACTTTTATTTGTCTTTCGTACAACGCCCTAAATTGATCATTCGAGTTGCTTACCAACGTTTATTTGATTCCTTTTTTTTTTTTTTTTATGAATTTGTGAACTTTTTCTCTGGATTTATTAACTTCTATTTTCCTTGCTTACCAACGTTTATTTAGAATTACCAACCCTAATTAGAGTGATTACCAACTAAATTCTGACGACATTTCTTTGGTTTTTTTTTTCCTTCTGTAATTACCAATTTCTCTAAACTCTGATAAAAAAATTCCTCTTTTAAAAAATAAGAACACCTCAAATTTATCAAAATAAATTTAAGGACACACGGTGGTTCAAAAGCACTTCAAAACAAATTTCTCCACACGAATGGGAGATTTTAAATTCTGTAAAAGTTATCAATTGCAAAAGCTCCATTTTGGCTCTCTTTGGTCTTGTTGATGCTGGAGAGGCCTGCTACGATTCTTTAAGAATAAAATCATCTAGTAAATCGGACATGCATACACACCACGCAAGGATTCATGCTATCATGTTTTTTTTGGTTGAAAGAAGATATTGTATTCATATTGCTGGAAGCTTACAACCTGAAGCTAAGGCATCTGCATAAACAAGGTCGAGCAAAAGGAAGGGTGGGAAAAAATTCCAATTTTGGACCAAGGTGTCTAAACATTGGGCCTTTGCGGCCCAGTCAGCAACGGTGTTCGCCTCACGCCTACAATGTTGCATAGTCAAATTAGGGAAGAGGGGAATCAAAGCAACGGCCTTCGCAAGCAAAGCACAAATTTCCCATGGCAGCGATCTCCCATCCCTAACGATGTCAACAACGGTGCTACAGTCAGATTCAATCAAGATTTGTGCAAAGTTGATACCTTGCTGTAGTAAATGCTAAAGCGTGAAGGTAAGGGCCTGGATCTCCGCTGCCAGAGCTGATGCAGCCGGAAATCTTCTAGAATAGATATTGGTAAGTCGACCATGATGATCTCTACAAATACAAGCCATCGATCATGTACTTCTTGGCTGATAGGCCACATCAATGTTGCATTTTAAGGTTCCCGAATCAAGTGATCTCTAAAGCTGTGCAGGGTTCAGAGTAGCAGTATCTTTTCTTGAATGGGTAGGAGCACAGATCTGATATAGTCGGGTCTGTGTTATTGCAGTCTCCACTGCTAGGGTTGGATCCAGTCATTGGTTGCGAAAGATGAAGCTATTCCGCATTCTCCAGATCTGCTAGAGAACATTGGCTATGACTTTTAGACCAGGTGAGTTGTTTTTCAATGTAACTCTTGCTGTTAGCCATGCATTTAATCGATGAATCGTATGAGGCAGTAGGTCAATGTTGATATGTAGATGAGCCCAGATATCCCTAGTCCATGAACAGGATAGGAATAGATGCTCTAGGGTTTTTGGAGTGTTCTGTTGACAAAGTTTGCATAATGGATCGGTGATGATATGTCTTTGGAATAAATTGGCTCTGGAGGGTAGTGCGTTTTGACAAACCAACCAAAGAAAAGTTTGAATTTTAGGTGTTGTTCGCATTGCCCAGATTTTTCTCCATAGAATCCTAGGATTCTAGTATGAGGTTGATGCTCTGTGATTCTTGTGATTGCTTGTGATCTTGGTTAATGCATGATAATTGATCTTCACTGTATGTCGGCCATCCTTTGTGGCTGTCCAAACTAATTGGTCTTTGGCATAGAGAGGTCTTACTAGGATGGTAAGAATCTCTTCTATGATCTGATCATCTAGAAACCTGTGGAGCAGAGATGTGTTCCATCTGTTGTGGATTGGATCTATTAGATCAGCCACCATTAGTGGTTCCTCTCTTGTCGCAGGTCCACCGAGAATTCCTCTTGGTAACCACCGATCCTCTCAGATTCTGATTTTGCTTCCATTACCCACTGACCATCTAACATGTGGTAAAATAGCATCTCTACCCATTAGTATGCTTTGCCATCCCCAAGATGGCCGAGTTCCTCTATCTGCTGATTGGAATTCTTTAGAATGACAATACAGACCCTTAAATATTTGACCCCATAAAGATTGAGGTTGTTGTAGTAATCGCCAAGCTTGCTTTCCAAACATTACTCTGTTAAATTCTATAAGATCACGGAATCCTAGGCCGCCGTTGTTCTTGCTACTTTTAAGAACATCCCATTTTTGCCAATGAATCTCTACTCTGTTCTAATCATTCCTCCACCAAAATCTAGCAATACTCTTTTCTATAGATTTGCAAAGAGACAAAGGAAGCTTAAAGATCGACATGGTGTAATTTGGAAGTGCCTGAATCACAGATTTAATAAGAATTTCCTTACCACATTTTGAGATTAACTTTTCTTCCCATCCCTCTAGTTTTGCATTAACTCTCCCTAAATTCCAAAAAAACATCTCCTTCTTGGAATGACCCCAGTCAAATGATATTCCCAAATATTTGTTATACCTTTGCAGCACAAGTATTCTGAACTCCCTCGACATATTTTCCTACAGTCTGAAAGGACAATGTTTGCTGAAAATCAGTCCAGATTTGTTGCGGTTCAATGCCTGTCCCATGGCCACACAATATTGATTTAAAATATTAGCAAGGTTCTGACATTCCTGAATGTTACCATCTATGAAGAATATTGCATTGTCAGCAAAAAATAAATGGGACCATCTATTTAACCTAATACCCTTAATGTGTCCCATGTTGACTGCTTGATTAATTAGATTTGACAAAACATTTGCCAATAGAATAAAGATGTGTGGAGATAGAGGATCACCTTGTAGGAGGCCACGAGTTGGGTAAAAATAAGCAAGTTGCTCTCCATTAAATCTTACACTAAAAGATGTTGTAATGCATTGCATTACCCATTGTACCCACTTTGGATGGAATCCCAATTTGAGAAGATAGTCGCGAAGGAAATCCCATTCTACTCTGTCTTATGCCTTTTGCATGTTAGTCTTTAGGATTGCGTTGAATTTTCTTGTTCGTCTCAGGGTCTTAAATTGATGAAGAACTTCTTGAACAATTAAAATATTGTCTTGAATCCGTTGTCCACTCACAAAAGCCGACTGTTCCATAGAAATCATATTAGGTAACCAAGGTTTCAAGCAGTTAGCAATTACCTTTGAGATAAATTTGTATGCAAAGTTACAGAGGCTGATTGGTCTGTATTGATCTAGTCTCTCTGGGTGAGGTTTGTTGGGGATCAATGCAATAATATTCTGGTTCAGAGTAGTAGTTATCATCCCTGACCGAAAGAAATTTTGCACCAGGAGAAGAAGATCATCTTTAATGACCTCCCAGTGAGTTTGATAAAATAAGCCAT